>CM076579.1:1524513064-1525078064 GCA_034641835.2 Pinus albicaulis
ATTAACTTCATACCTCTTTCACTGCCCAAAACTGAGCTTAACTATAAAGTGACTAAGAAGGAATTCCTAGAAGTAGTGCATGCTATCAAAAAATTTTGGTACTACATCACCGAGTATCAATTATTTGTACACAGTAACCACGCTTCAATTTGATTTTTAATGAATAAACCTATTTTCAATGGTAGAGTTACACGATGGTTATTTCTGTTATAGGAATTTTATATCACTATCTTTGATAAACCTGGAAAAGATAATGTGATTGTTGATTTTCTTTCTAGGTTAACTATAGGTGATAACTGCACTCCTACTAAGGATTCCTTTCCATACGAATATAATTTTGCTATATATACTCACTCACCATGGTATGTAGATATAGCCAACTATATTGCTATAGGAAAATTACCAAACCATTTATCTTCCAGAGAAAAAAGGAAGATCATACAATAGAGTGGTACTTACTCCTGTACAGAGGACAATCTCTATCAGACTGGCCAAGATGATGAGGTTTTTGATACCTTGAAATATTTTCATGAGGAAACCTATGGAGGATACTTCGCGGACAAGAGAACAGGGTATAAATTACTCTCAACAGGTTACTACTAGCCAACTATATTCTAGGATGCCAAGAAGTTTTTGAAGGGATGTGATAGCTGCCAAAGGATGGGCCAACCTCTGAAATCAAATGAGATGCCATTACAGCCTCAGTTAGTGATAGAGCCATTTGAGAAATGGGTGCTAGAATTTGTAGGGCCAATTAATCCTTCATCACAGAAAATATCATACATATGGTCTACACTGACTATGTCACAAAGTGGGTCAAATCGAAGGCATTAACTAGAGTTACATAGCAGTCTATTTCAGACTTCCTGTTCGAAGATATTTTTTTTTGCTTTGGGATACCCAGGGAGATAGTGATGGATAGAGGGCATCAATTTACATCTCAGTTGATCCAGAAACTGGTTGATAAGTATGGAATTCATCACATGATTACTTCACCTTATCACCCACAATAAAATGGTCAAGTGGAGAGCACCAATAATGTCATTTAGGGAATATTAACAAAGGCAGTAGCCAACCACCGAAGAAATTGGGCCGAAAAACTTCTAGAGGTGTTGTGGGCTTACACAACAACATGGATGAATAATACAGGCTTCTCACTGTATGAATTGGTGCATGGTAATAATCCTTTATTCCCCATAGAGTTTGAAATAAAGAAATTGAGAATAGAATTGCAGGTCAATCTCAATTTAAGCACAATCCAAAAACAAAAATTGAACTAGCTCAATGAGTTGGAAGAGAAATGGTTGGCTTCCATTCAACAGAAGAATATCATTAAAAAAAAAAGAGCTAGATGGCATGACAGGTTCATCAAGAAGAAGAAATTTTAGAAAGGAGATTGGTCTCTCTCGTACGATTCAATATTCAAGGATTTCAAAGGAAAGCTCTGCTCCAAATGGCCAGGTCCTTATGAAGTGGACATGGTCTTTGACAATGGGACTGTACAATTGGTTACCATTGATAGTTCCACGACACCGTTACTGGTTAATGGGAACCGTCTAAGGTTATATCAGCAACCTCCTTCGAAGGAATCATTTTTTAACATTGTTTCAGACTCTGATCTTTAGGTTATAGAAGCAAGGGAATGCTCCCCTATGCGGCTTGAAATTTGAAATTCCAATAAGTATAACAACTGAAAACCACTTTTGTGGTGGCTGCTACACATTTTTTAAATAAATAATAATAAAAGTAACAATAAAAATCTGATTGTGAAAACATCTTTTCGGGGCATTGTAATGTTCCTTTTTCGGTAATATCACAAGTATATTCTAGAGATAGAATGTGGGGGCATTTTCCAGAAATTTTACCTTCATAAGGAAGGGTGAGATCCAGAGGCTACCTGGCCCTTCACAAACTCTGTCTATAGATATGTGAAATTCCTTCCTCAGGAATTGCCTAAAGAATGGGGTTGCAATGATGTATGAACATACAAATGGAATGATAGCATTATTTTACTGCGCCATGGCACATGAAGAAGTGAATAGCTATTCAATGAATAATATAGCAGTAAATGTGTATAATGCTTTGAGGATCCAATCACTCAAGCTTGGCAATGGAAGCCTCAACAAGACAAGTACATGAAATGTGACAAAACACTGCTATGTAATCATGCCCTAGCTATGACTACGTAGTTATGAATGGAGACTGCAACATACAAAATGTGAATATAATGATATATCAATATCAACTCAAATAAAGAGGGGGAGCAAGCTCTCAACCCTTGAAAACACTAGTACAACAATCCTTCGAAGGATTGACTACAATACATGTAGAGAATGGGAAAATACAATAATGGCGGAGTTGTTGGGCAACAGAAACTCATAAAAAAAATAGGAAGAAATGGCTGAATGAGATCCTCAATCTGAAATTTCCTCCTCCAATGGGAAATCTGAAGTGAAAGACGGATTCTTTCACCTAAGATCTCACCCTCCAAATGTCTGCTAATCCCTCACAGCAAATTCTCTCCAAGAATAACATTGTCTAAGAGAGGGACTACGTTGCATATGATGGAAAGTGGTTTTCCTGATGAAAAATATGATGGAATAAGCTTATGAATCTCCTTTTATGATCTCCCAAAGAGATGGAAACTCCCTCCTCTGAAAAACTAGCCAAGTATGGTGTTGTGGAAGACCTCCCTGGCAACACTGCACAACCTCCACCTAGAACTGCGCTGATGAAGATGGATGATACTTGAACTTAATGCCTAAATATGGGGAATAGAGTGAAATCCTCCGAGAGATACTCAATAAGGAGAGGAAATCCTAAACAGGAATTCCCTTGGCAATTCTTTCTAACCAACAAGATGTTGCTGCAAGTCCATTGGACCAAAGATGAATAATACTCAAGATGATTTGCAATAGTAGCCTTGCCCTCCTTTTAAACAATGTGAGCTCCCTCTAAATGAACCCCACTAATTAGGGTTTCCTTCCTCTAGAAGCTTCCTTCCTTATCCCACTGTGCTGGCCCACAATGTGCTCCCCAGCTCATGCTACTATGCAATTTGACTTGGTCAACTTGACCTAGCCTTCTAGAGAAATCCCCCTTTCACACATGGAGATGTGAAATCAAGCTCCAAAATTGATCCTCCCTCATGCCAAGAGGATTTTTATTCTCTATCCAGGAAAGAAATGGGTCTCCTAGCCATTTTATTCATCTCCTATGTAAAAATGGAAAAATTAATGTCCCAATTTTATCCATGAAAAATTGGGAACATTATAGTCCTGCCCTCTCAAAGGTTGCTTGTCCTCAAGAAAGTGCAAGGATAGATTGAGTTCTTCTCTTATCCTCTCCCTGTAGCATCCCTGTATGATGATCTCCTCCAAGGAAAGTGATGCCATCTCATCAATCAAATCTCCACAATGCTCCTCCTCAGCATGTAAGTCAGCTATCAAGCCATCATCATGTAAAGGTGAAATACTCAAAAGGATAGCAAAGTGATGTCTAGAGTTCCCCTTGAAGAATGGGATCTGTAATAAAATGGGAACTATCTTTCCCATATGGATCCTCCATCTGCAAGCTATGAGCCATGAAAAATGAGTTACCTTCTAGCTAGGCAACTCCAGAAAGCTGTCATCCACCTTTGGCTCCGACAAAGTAGGTGGGATGAAAATCTACACATGGTAAGCAATGTAGCCTACCCTACGATGTCCATCTCTCCACTTATGATAAGTGTAGAGTGCTGGCTGTCCATGCGCTGCAATAAGTTTTCCCTCAAGTGTCAAGATGAGGACTATACCCCCAAAGATCTCTCCCCCAACGCTATAAATAAAGCTGGCCCAAGTATCCCCATATATGATGAGTTGGAAGTCATCATCATATGGCATCTCCTCTATCATATGACCCTCCTCATGAAGAGACAAATGTGCTATCAAGGTGACCATATCATATCCCATGTTCCCCTTAGAACATGTAGTGTAAACAGTGTGAGGAATTCCTCCCTCAAAGGACACATTCACACAATGTGTCTTCCTCCCAAGCATGCTCCTCATAAAGAAAGCAACAATAGAACCATAGGGAGAAAAAATGAGAATCACGCTTGCTGCCATATGCAATAAATGAGAAGGAAAATGGTCCCTCAAATGCAGCCAACGCAGCTTGACCCTCAACTGCAATAGAGGCTGATAGAATGAGTGGCTTCTCAACCACTTGCCTGCTGCTCCAATCTCCTCATAAGTATGGAGGAAATTAATAATGTAAGATGTAAGAAGATTATGCCCTCCATAATATGCCTCTTCCCCAAGTCCTCCTAGGGAATGGCCATCCATAATGCTTATGGCCTCAGCTAGACCATGAAGCTCAAAAGAAAGGTTGCTCCTCATCGAAGCAATATTCTGCACATGTATGGTTAAAGGACATATACATACATCATATGAATGCTCAGGTAAACAACAATGAATACCCTTACCATAAATTCTACTCATACAAATGGAGTGGCTCATAAAGGAGTCTCCTATCATCCTCAAAGTGAAAAGAGGTGGTTGTGCTAACTCTCTCAAAGATTCCTGTCTCTCCTCCATCTCCATCTGGTCCATGCATCTACTCATATGCTGATGTATCTCCTCCTTAGAGCCCATCCAAAAATACCCCTCCATGATGGTGTGGTATGCTCTCATAGAACAAGTGGGGCTGAAAAGGAAATCCTCTCAAGTTGCATGTAGCAACTTCTCCTTGAGCTTGGAAGCTCTAGGAAGGAAGATCCTACCAGGATAAAAGATGACCTCATCTCTGATTGAATATGCCTCCTCATGCAACTAGCCATCTAAGATCATGCAAGTAAAAATATCCTTGGAATACTCCAATAACAGTTGGGAGTTTCAATATGGATCCATCCTCCAAAGTGACAGCATTGATGATCTCTCATGAAGAGTAGCTATCACATGGTCATCCTCTTCTTTGACATCTCCTATGCCAAAGATGCAAGTTGGAAGGCGGCTGTCCTTCCCCAACTTCTTCTGCCACAATGCAGAATCTGAAATGGAAGTGGGTGCTGATGATGTTGAGAGAGTGCTCTACTCCTTGAGTCTGCCTTAGACTCCCAACGCTGTACCAATCTCTCTCTAGGTTTCCACCCTCCTAAAATCAATGATTGATGCCTCAACATGTGAAGCACCCATCCTCCTCTTCTGATCTAGTGGAATTCCCAGCAAAATGTCTCCATGGAATGAGACATCATCATCAAAATATGACTAAATAGATGAATGGAGATAACCCTCCATGCTTCCACTGTGCATTCCATTCACCTTCTTAGGTGCATCAACCTCCAGAGATGAATAGGGATGTGTACTCCTCATCTCATGATGCTGGGTCTTCTCCCTACTTCCTCCTTGTGTCTCCATGGTTCCACACCTCCTCAAAAATGGCACAGGTAAAACATGAGATGTGCCTTAATCTCCATACATGAGATCCTGGGGACTTCCTTGCAAAGATGCAAGCATCCCTCTATGTGGAGCAAGAGCTCCTCTTTCCTCTGCATGAGGCACTAGATCAACTCCAGATCCAACAGCTCTGTTGCCTTTAATATCTGCAAAATGAGTGGGCAACCTCCCAATGATTTGATCCCTCTTTGAAAAAGAGACCCCCGTGCCTCTTTTCTCAGAAGTGTGAGAAGAAAGTTCCTTCTCCAGCAAAGTATGGTGTAAGTTTTCAATCTCCTGATGTGGTATTGTGTTATCATGCAAGGGTTTTGTTTGAGTTTCCTTGTTTGTCTCCACCAAGAGTGTTTCATGAATACCTCCATAAAATCTTTTCACTAATGCATTAGTGAAACTAGCATAGGATGCAATGTTTACATTTCTCAAAGAAAACGATTCAAAAATACACCAGGAAAAAGCCTTACCTCTCAAATGTAGTGCTACAATTCTGATGGCTTCATCCTCTAGTATTTGGTGCTGCTGCAGGAAGGTATCTAACTCTTCAACCCAAGATTTGGCTAAACATACAGGTGAACCCTCAAAGGTAGATAGATGAAATCTATCCTACTGCTCTTTCCCATTCACCTTCATCTTGAAAAACTCTAAAAAACTGAGATGATCTCGGTATTTCTAAGTTTGAGACTCATACTCCTCCAAGAAATCACTAAGGGTTTCCTTCCTAGCAACTCCTTCTTCTCTTTCCATCACTCTCCCAGCAATCCTGGGCATATGACTATGCTGTACAAGATGTTGTGAAGCTGCATGGTCACACTCCTCCAATCTAGAGTTTGGTTTTGAATCAAACCCTCTAGGAGATTCCCTATACTCCCTCTGGATCTCCTCATATTCTACATCGATTATATATACAGATTTAGGAAGAAGCTTGGTAAGATTATCCCTTTTTATTTTTCTTCTCCAAAAGATGGAGTCTTTCTCATGCTTATTTCTTTGTCTCCTTGATGAGAATAGGAAGTGCACGGCTCTTCCTCTTCTTTCTGCATGCCCTCCTTGGGGAGGCTCTTCTCTGCTCTGAAAATAGATGAGATATAGCTCATCTTCTTCATCATCTTCTTCTTCTTCTTTCTTGGGCTTGAAGGCCATAGTCTGAGCCAAGAAAGGTGCTCTAATACCACTGTAATGTTCCTTTTTCGGTAATATCCACAAGTCTATTTCGCAGATAGACCTGGGGGGCATTTTCGGGGATAGTGTCACCTTCACAAGGAAGGGTGAGATTTAGAGGCTACATGGTTCTTCACAAACTCTGTCTATAGATATGTGAAATTCCTTCTTCGAGAATTTCCCATAGAATGGGGTTGTAATGATGTATGAACATACAAATGGAATGATAGCATTATTTTACTTAGCCATGGAACACGAAGAAGTGAATAGCTGATGAATTAATAATATAGTAGTAAATGTGTACAATGCTTTGAAGAGCCAATCACTCAAGACTTGGCAATGAAAGACTCAACAAGACAAGTCCATGAAATGTGACAAAACATCGCTATGTAATCATGCCTAGCTATGATTGCGCAAATTATGAATGGAGACTCGTAACATACAAAAATTTGAATACAATGATATATCAATATCATCTCAAATAAAGAGGGGGAGCAAGATCTCAACCCCTCGAAAACACTAGTACAACAATCCTTAGAAGGATTGACTACAATACATGTACAGAATGGGAAAATAAAATAATGCCGCGAGCTATTGGCAGAGATGACTCATAAAAAAAATAGGAGGAAATGGCTGAATGAGATCCTCAATCTAAAATGGCCTCCTCCAATGGGAAATCCGAAGTGAAACACCGATTCTTTTCACCTAATATCGCACGCTCCAAATGTCCGCTAATCCCTCACAACAAATGCCTCGAAGAATAACGCTGTCTAAGAGAGGGACTACATTGCACATGATGGCAAGTGGTTGGCACCGATGCCAAAGATGATGGAATAAGCTTATGAACCTCCTTTGCTCGATCTCCAAAAGAGACGGAAACTCCCTCCTCCGAAAAAACTAGCCAAGGATGGTGTTGTGGAAAACCTCCTCGAAGCAACACCCGGCAACACTTCACAACCTCCACGACCGGAACTACGCAATGAAGATGGAGGATACTTGACCTCAATGCCCTGAATATGGGGAATAGAGTGAAATCCTCCAAGAGCTACTCAAGAAGGAGAGGAAATCCTAAACAGGAATTCCCTTTGGCAATTCTTGCTAACCGACAAGATGTTGTTGCAAGTCCATCGGACCAAAGATGAATAATACTCAAGATGATTTGCAATGGTAGCCCTTTGCCTTCCTTTTAAAAAATGTGAGCTCCCTCTCAATGGACCCCACTCATTAGGGTTTCCTTCCTCTAGAAGCTTCCCTCCTTATCCCACCCTGCGATAGCTCCACAATGTGCTCTCCACTTTCGATGCTAATGCTAGCTTGACTTGGTCAACTTGAGACTTCTAGAAAAAGCCCCCTTTCACACATGGAGGTGTGAAATCAAGCTCCAAAAGTGATCATCCATCATGCCAAGAGGATTTTTATTCTCTATACAAGAAAATAAATGGGTCTCTTACCCATTTTATTCATCTCCTATGTAAAAATGGCAAAATTAATATTCCAATTTTCTCCATGAAAAATTGGGAATATTACTGACAGCTGATCAAACAATTTGTAATGGTTGAAAACCACTTATGTGGCAGCTACACCCAAAATTTTTCCTCTTTTCTAAAACATCATCTTCCCTTCTCGACATATTTTACAAGATGATGTTACTTATTTGTTTCCTTTTTATATCTATTTTTTCCTAATTATCATGTTTTCTAAAGAATAACACAATGGTTGTCTTGGTTGTTACACATGTAACAACTGACGACCCATGAACAATGTTTCCTATCTCATCATTATCTTGACATGAAAAACAAATAATTACAAAGTCAAGCATGACCGCCATGATCACTAGAAGTAGTTACGCCATCACATTAAAATTCCTCCTCCACATCGTTTCGGTACGTCATTTAAAAATGTAATGCTATCATTTAATAATTTGGTGATCACTGGCAAGTTATGACATTCCCGTGATGCTCGTAGGGCAACCATCATCATTAAAGTTGATAATCTCATAATCATTGCAAGAATTCCATAGTCTTGAAACCATCGTTAACCCCACATGCATCAAATTAAATAGCATGATAGCTAATTATGACCAAATCCGACCGGAAAAGGCATTTGTACTTATAGCCGTTATTTTCCATAATTATACATTTATGTAGGAATGTAGGAAGTAAGATTTGGTAATTTGAAAATCTTGTCACCTCCCATCACCTTCCTTAGCTGATGTCTTGTATCCTCGTTCGAAATTATTCATCCGGGATAAGAAAAGAATGGTGTCAAGATAAAATAAGAAGTGTGGTGATATTACGGTTGGTCGAGATTAAGGAGTGATTCAGAATAATAGCAAGATGGGAGGA
Source organism: Pinus albicaulis (assembly GCA_034641835.2). Taxonomy (NCBI): domain Eukaryota; kingdom Viridiplantae; phylum Streptophyta; class Pinopsida; order Pinales; family Pinaceae; genus Pinus; species Pinus albicaulis. The sequence goes on from CM076579.1 coordinate 1,524,521,997, forward strand.
GTCGCAGAAGGCATAGAGACGGACTCCATGGAAGTTTTGCAGAATTGTCTAGAATCTTATTAGGTATTTAGGGATGCCGGATGGATTGAATATTTTCGTAAATTTGGCAGTGTTCGAACGAGGCTATTTCAATCGAATTCGCTCATAATTTGAACAACCACGAGACTCTGTTTCAAGGGCCTACAAATTCAGTAACAAAAGAAGTGATTACTCGAGTGACCACATTGCAGTAGAAGGACTGGGAGATGGTTCAACGGGAAAATTAATGACCCTTCTTTGAAGGAATATTCTATTGAAGGAGAGGAAATTCTAGAAAAGAAGGGAAGAGGAGTTGATAGATTATCACTCCCCCAACCACGGGAAGATGTCACCCTGGGTCTAGTCAAGTACATTACTTGCGAGGGAAGATCCCAAAATCATCTTAAATTACCACTTCCCTCTACTAAATCATCTTTGGCACCAAAAGAAGATCAAACCTCCTATTTTTCCTATTGGGAAACATTAAGCATATGGCTACAACGAGCTTAAGACGAAAGCACATATCTGAAGCCTACATGACCAACTCATGGACTTATTAAATTGATCATGTTGGATGCCCTAAGCCGAAGAGGAAGGAGTTAGGGAAGAATTTAAATGAAAAATGCCTAGGACAAGAGGAGAAAACAAAGGCTGCCACTTCAAAAGGAAGTCATGCAGAAGTTGAAGTCCAGACCCGACCCGTCGAGGTCGAAATTGGAAAAATAGCCCACCGACAAGCCAATTGGAGACAGAAAACCAAAAAATAGGGTGAGATTTAGCTGCCAACCAAACCATTTCCCATACACGAGAACAAGAAGAGTAGTAAGGATGAGAAGAAGAAGGAAAAAAAACCCTCCTTATCGAGCAAGGACGAAACTTATCTTCTTCTTTTAGAACTTGAAATTTAAGAAAGGAAAATGAATAGTTGAAACAAAGATTAGCTAAGGGGAAGGAAAATTTAGTATATCTATGCACAACTCTGTTCTCAAGGATTAACAACAAATAGGGTATAAGGTCTGTGGGGAAAACACCGGCTCAATGGAAACAAAAACAAAACTTTGGGAGGATGTCCCACAAGAACTCGTTTAAGGATAGTCTTGTTACACAAGAACCAGTGAGTTAAAATAGAGCCTCCTTAGTAATGGTGACCTAGAGGATGATACACAAGAATTCCTATGGAGACCACTACTGTTAAAGAAGAACCAGAAAGTGGGCACAGTAGGCTAGCCTAGGCAAAAATGAAGGGGTTGATACACAAGAACCCATCTGATGAAGCCTACATGTGAAGAACCAACAGTAGAGGTGGAGTAGACCCATCCAACAGAGTTGTTACACCCACTATTGATGTTGAATGTAGAAGAACCCTGTAGTCCCGCCACGGGATGGAGTTCGACAAAATTTTGTTGATTTTCGAATTGCAGAAATGGAAACAAGAGGAAATCTCCTTTGGGAGAGGATGATCTCATCGAATAACATCGAAGGAGATAGGTGCTTTATAGGAAAAATGGATGAAGGAAGAATTGAAGAAATTTTGGGAAGAGTGTAAGCGCATGGAAGCCGTAAAGAATTAGAAGGAACAATTGTTGTTGTTACAAGCAACAGGTTCTAAGTCTAACCTGTGCATAAGAAAAAAATCCATGAGCTTTCCCTCAATTTGTTGAGGTGCAACCAATCGTCCCCATCCTACCCCATTTTCCTATGGGAATTCTATTACCTCGTTTCGATTAAAAGCCATCATGGAGAACATGCCCTATATGGGTTCTTCCACTCACACATTTTTAGATTTCTTTCTGTGCTTCGATTTCGACGAACAAAGCCTACCGTGTGAGTTATTTTTTCACAATATCATTTGTGAGCATGAAATTATGAAAATGGTAATGAATATATTTTCCTACATGGGAGATTTGAAGTTACGAGCCTTTGTGTCATTTATGAGGAATCATGAGTGGCATCTGTCCATAAAATGTATGAATGCAAAATGTAGAAAATATAACATTATGGATCCGAGCGAACCGGGACGTGCGTCGAATTAAGGCGGTAATTTAGAAGGATTCTTTGAGCACTCCTCCGATAAGGGAACTAGTTTCGACTATGGAAGAAGGATTGTAGACTTTACCTTAATCACTTTTCATTAGTGAAGAGCCAAACCACGACTGGGTGTCCGAAGCATACAGAAGCCAACGGTGTTGATCTATTGGAAGGGGACTCGTTTGCATCTCGAAACTTTGTGGTAGCTGTTACACATGTACCATCATATTCCGCATAATACGGACCCTCGCACTTCCGGATTGGGCTAAGATTTAAATTCCCTTTGATCTCGGTTACCAATAGAGGATTACCATATTCATTATGAATCGAGAAAGTATGAAGAAGAGTCTTGGATATGAAAACCGATGGCTACTCAAGGGCACATGTTTCTAGATGAAGATACAGCAGCACTTATGACTTCACCGAGCTTGCACACGAGATATTCTCATGGGAGATGAGATTTTGCATGAGGACATGCAAGTGATTCACACTGGGGGAGATGTTGGGTGCCATTTTTTGTACTTATTTCATACATATGTTTCCCCCCATTTTTACCTTGTGACCTCAACCCTTAGGAATTTATTTTCCTTTTTTCCCTTATTTTCTATATTAAACAATGTTTTTTTACCTTATTTCATTATCTTTCCATTTCATCAATTATTATGATGTATCGTTTATTTTTTTTTATCACTAAATGGGATAAATGTTGGAAGAAGTTATTCTAGTCTTTCGTTGTCCCTCCATACGTTATTCTTAGCACAAAATAACTAGAGTATGAGGCATACAAAATTAGTTGAAAGTGTGTTGTTATAGGTGAGTTGTTACACCATGATGTTGTTACATCGTGGTGCTCTTAGCATACCCACTACATAAAATATAGTTGTTACAATCAGTATTGCTGACTTGATATCGTCAACTTCCGATGCCAAGCCTGTCCTCAATTTATGTTATGCTACAACTGTCATTTTTCCACGATAGTTGTAGAAGTCATTACATATTTTATTTTAGGATGACAACTTTTAGGTAGTTTTGATTGTAATCCATATTCTTCCGCGTCAGAATTTTTATTAAGAAGTGGGTTGTAACTATATGTATCTTATTTTGAGTCAGCATGAGAATCGCAAGATTCTCTTTAACTCGATCCATTCCTTGTTTTTTCTCGAGCATGTAAACATTATGTAGGTCTCGAACCTTAAGGCCAAGGGGTTAGCGAGAGAACACTATTACGTTTGGATCTATAATTTTTGTTCACATTAATACAAAGATATCATGTTGTTGTTGTTACATGCGTTGTCCGGCTCAATTTCCATTTAGTTTCTATCTCTTCTTACGCCCATGTTAGGGAGGAAGGGCTCCTCTTTATCAAGGTATGCAATGGTTAAAGTAGTTGTACTATATTTCTTATTTTCTTTGCATATTGGTGGAATTTTTTGTTGTTTTTGTTTTGGTTGTAAGTATATCTCGGGCCAGCTTTTGATATTATTATGTTGTTACACGTATGTGATTAGAAATACCGCCTGGTGTAATTGTTGTGTCAGCGTGCTAGGTACCATTTAATTGAGGGCTTGATTACATTCTTATAGATTTTTTTTATTCATGCATGAGTGATTTCTTTGATAAATTGATTCAACAACGATTTCTCTTTATTTGATCTTTCTTCTAGTTCTGATGTATCGACTACGACAATGCAACTGCCATTGAGATAAAATACATCCCCTGGATTGATAATCTAGTGTATCATCTTAGTCATTGAATAGTTACTAATACATTCCAACACTCCCCTCATGGATTCATCTATCAAACATTCTTCATGGAGAGATTTGTTGGACAAAATGGAGACCGAGACTTTCCTCCTAGAATTACCGTTCTCTCAACATAGCAGTCGTCCGGTTTTAATCAAATCGGTTATTTAATCTTTTCCCATATATCTCTTTTTCTCGCTCTAGCTACACCTAAATGGGTCCTTAAAGCCATTCCCAACCTACAATGAACATTTCTCTCGTGGAACCAAAGAAAACCACAAATGGGCGTTAGTCAAATGGAAGGAAGTTTGCATGCCGAAAAATAGAGGACTTTGTCTAAGAGATCCGAGCACAACAATACCATCATGGGCGACAGCATATGGTGGAAATGGGTCTCCTACTCCCCAAAAATCTTGGGAGACTTTATGGGCAGCAGAAATACACTAGAAACTAACCCAAGGAGAAACTAATCAAATTCAATATTTCTCTTGTGGATCCCTCGCATTTGGAATGTAGCCAGTCAACACAAATATCTCATCCAAAAAACAACTTTTGGGAACTTCATGATGGTTCTCAAGCTCTGGTTCTAGGAATATTCTTGGAAAAAAATTCCCAAGTCTGCTCATTTATCTTCCCTCGCCCCATCCGGAATGCAGCCTTACATGTGAGAGAACAAAAATGCATTTAGGACTTTTGGTCCCATGGTGTCACTCAGCGGATTCGGTGAATTGGCTCCCCGCCAATCGATGGCAGGCATACTGGAATAATGAAAATCACAATGACATATGGGATGAATTAGACAAAAATAAGAATCAAAACTCGACAGGGGGGTAAAAATCCTCCATTGGGGTCACACTTTAAGCCAGAATCGCTCAACCAAGGAAGCTTACCATCTTATTCAACCACCAAACCCATGCTCCTCAAACCAGACTATGGAAAAGCAGATGGAAAGCTAATCTCGGCCCAAAGTTGCAATAATTCTATGGCTGCTTAGCAAAAATATGCATCATCACATGGGAGAAGCTCTCGAAGTGGGGATTTATGGTTCCATCGTGGTGTCCTCTATGCCATAATGAAAAAGAAAATATTTATCATTTTATCGACCCTATGTCCCATATCCAACACTCTCTGGGACAAAAATCAATTCCCTATGAAAGAAGATCTAATCAAGCCCTGGGGAAATATCAATCACACCATCATCACATGGCAGGAGAATCCTTATTTCAAAGCAATCTCTTAAATTCCCTATAGCACCTCATTCTAGGCGTACTCACATGGACCCTCCGGAAAAGAAAGAAATAGCTAGATCTTCAAAGATGTTGCCTTAACTCAGAGAGAAAATTTGGGCCAATATATGTAGCTAGTTAGAAGAAACTCTTTCCTAGCACATTGGGGGGAATACATACTTCTCGACAACAACTATTGAATGCATCATCCGGAACAATTGGCATCTAAGTAATGAACCGCCCATAGAGAAATCCCCCTACGTACCCGGGCGCATCAACTCCCCGAAAAACCGGAATCCACCTCCGACTAGAATTTTCAAATGCAACTTTGATGGTTCCTCCAAAGGAAAGCTGTGGAAGTCGTATTTGGTAGCATCTTCAAAGATTTTTGCGACAATTCTTTTCACACTTATTACGGAAAACCTAGGTGGGATAACACAGCTTTCCCGCAAAACTAGAGCGGCTTATCTCGAGGTATCTCCATAACCATCGAGCTCAATTTTTTCCCACTCGAAAATGGATGGATATTCTCAGCTCGTCATCCAAGCTAAAACCTCGCATTCTCCTTGGTTCCTTTTCCACTAAGTTCTCTACGAGCCGGAGGCTTTCCACTCTCCTCAATCATCTCGGAGCATCTACCACAGCATCATAAGGCCTTGACCTTCCAGCATGTTCGTAGGAAAGCAAACTCTATAGCCGATCTCCTGGCCAACGAAGGAGTGGAATGAAACTCAACGCTTTACCACTCTAATTTCCAACATATCCGTGATGATATCCTTCATGAGATTTTGCCTCACTCTCCTCCAAAAGGATCGAATTCCCATAGATGCAAGTGAAACCTCCAAATCGCGTGATGACGTCTCCGCCCATGCTTTTGACCAACGACATCTTGCACCGCCACTCAATCATGATGTAGAACCTCACATCAATTATTAATTTTTACGATGCTCGCTACACTGTGCTCCCCGCCATGCCAAGCATAACTCGAAGGCACACTTGGATCAGTTCCTCTTTGCACATGCACTCGGAATCGGTCGTCTTTGACATTCAAATGGCACAAAGGCGCTCCTATTCTCCATTTCGTAGCTACTCCTCACTGGCCTCCCGGGTTCTTTCCCTCGCCATCTCTCCCCCACACCCGTTGTTTTTTTCTCAGCCCTAGCTCCCAATCCTTTTCCTTGAAAACCATTCCATGGCCCCACATTAGCATCGAAGCCCATTAGGGGTAGCGTACAGAGATGCGCTCTCCGACCGCTCTCACCATGGCCAAGACCGACATTTATAATCAAACAAGGGTTGTACATTTGGTCGCCATGAGATGCGGACTTCTCAAGCTTTTTTACAACACTCGAGGGGAGATTTTTTTTCCTCTCGGAGAAGCCTAAGGGTTGACGAGGGTGTAGGAAATCCATAATTTTATAATTTGTGAAAGCCTTCACTTGGTGTATTACCCGATCCATTGATTTTTGTAATTTCCATCGTCCCAAGCCTAATCCTTTTGGATAAGATTTTAGTAATACCCCCTTTTTTCAGTCATATGACTAGGGTCTAGGGCCAAGGACCCTAAACCACAATTTCTAGATTCCAGCAACACTACCAAACCCTTTAGGAGACCGATGATAGAAAATGATAAAGAAAATATCTCCCTTAATCAATGGTTATGATGTGATCTATTGGTATCGAGGATTCACGATTTGGGGTTATTCAATGATCTCTTAATATTGTGGGGCCTTATTCATCGGAGATCATGTATTTTTTTCTCAAACTTTAAAGTGTTTGAAACGCATCGAACTCGAGCGACCGTCAGACCTCATCGTTCGTATTCTCAGTGTTGAGAATGGTTCAAAAAAATGATTTCATATGAGGAACATATCGCACTATGATTGGTTTCCCAAATCAACTAAAATTTTGTGGCATGAGTGACTAGGATGCCCGATTAGCATGCAAGTACAACCAACGAAAAATGGAATATTTTGGGAATATTTTGTTTTCCTAAGCCAACCGAGTTTCGCCACATGGCATCTATTGGATTTTTGATCCTGGGTTTGTATGATATGTGGCTCATTGGATGGGTGACTCCGTGACCAGCCCCCAAGGTCGCCACATGTCCCCTCGGAGAGTTGTGCAAAAATTATTGTTGGGTCCGGGGGGTTCGACCCCCGTAACCTCCATGCACACCCGCAAGCCTTCGACCAACTCTTCTTCCAAGCGTTCTTACTCCCTACGGGGAAACAACTCTATTTAAATTTTTATTAGTTTTTGAAAAATGGGGTGATGGGGGGGGAGGAGGACCACGAGTGGTCCAAACTCGTCAACGACCTCAACGAATCTAGTCACATGGTAAATGTTACTAACCGTGACGGCAAATGTTGAACCTGCGGCTAAACCAAACCATAACCTCTAGTGGTCTTTACCACCTATTCACATGGCATGGGTTGCGTTGAATATTTATGCAATCGTTTGGACCTCCGACTCCACCAGAGTTCCGCTCCAAAGTTTTCTCTGAATTTTTTAACTCGACCATGGGGTTTAAGGGGGTTGACATGTGGCCACCCCCCACCCCTAACCATCAAATTTAATGCCAACGGTTAGTAAATCGGTGGAAAATTTTGTGCGCTCTCCTATTTTCAAAGTTATGGACTCGGGTTTTAACTATAGATAAGTCAACCTCCACATTTAGTGGAGGATTTCTAGGGGATATTGGGCAAAATCTTAGCCAGTGTCAATTTTCAATCATTTTTGGGTGAAACAAGAGTCTACCTAGACTAATTTGACCATTCTGGAGCCACCTGGTGCAGAGAAAACAACCATTAGAGGCTTGTAAACACATGTATTTTCAAATTTTGAGCATAATGACAAAGAGGGACATGCCATTGGGAGCTTAACTAATCGATGTAGCCTAGGAGGGGTGAACTACTTCATCATGCTCTGTTGTGTAAAACTTACGTGTGATGTTATTTCTCCGTTATACACTATTGTTTAGTGTTATTTAGGATTATTTTTATGCTTAAAACTCACAAAAAAATCTATGTTTCATGGTTAAATTACTCATTCCTTAAGCAAACAAATGGAGACAAATTGTACATGTTTTTAAAAACTAAAAAAGACACTTAGCAAAAACAAAACTAATACAATCCTTTCGTATCTAGCTTTGGTATCGAGCTAGATTTTATTCTCTGGGTATTTATTATGTGTAAATATTTCTTTAACTATTTGCAAGTGTTTGCATGCTTACTAGGCTCAAAATTAAGAGAGGAGAAGGCAAATTGGTGGAAACAAGAGGGTCTCGAAAGTGAGCCACAACAAATGAGGGAAATATTGCTGACATTCTCCACCACCTATATCACCCTCCGAAAAGAAGCAGAGGCAACATTAAGCATGCCTATGGAGGAAGAATAAATCCATGAAGAGGTGGATCCCAAAGAAGAAGAAAGAGTGTTCTGTGAAAGCATTCCTTGACATGAATGAGATGGTGAGAGTCCTTTATCAAGAAAGGAATGAGAGACTAGAAGGAGAAGGATCAAAAAATTCACAAGGAAGGTCAGGGGATCATCAAGAGGTCAAAATGATGAAGATAAATCAAAGAAGGGCAATGGAGGAAATGGATGCAAAGTGAAAAGTCACCATCCTCACCCTCATCATCATCATCCTCCACTTCATCTTTCTGTACATCAACTACACAAGTCAAAGAACACCTGGGTAAAATTCATTTTCTAAAAACTTGATGTTAAGCTTGAATTACTAATGTTTAATGGTGAAGTCAATGTAGAAAATATTGATAATTGGATTAGGCAATTGGAGGTCTATTTGAGAATTCGAACCTTCATGATGATGATACCAAAATCCAACTAGCTTCATTGAGCATGGAAGGTGCAACAATTGTTTGGTGGGAAGCCAAGACAAAGGAGGAGATCAAGAAGCATGGTAATATTATCCAATCATGGATTGACTTCACTCCTGCAATAAAACAAGAATTTTATCCATTAGCTCGTATCCGTAAAGCCATAATGAACCGGCAAAATTTTAGACAATTTGATGCGAGACAGAAACCCCGCAATACCCAAAATCTTAGTCTACCATGCATATCAAAATGCAATTCCAAAATTTATGCCAAGTAATTCAATTCGGCAATTTCCCAATTCAATGCGTAGTCTTTTACTTTGTCAATTGTCACTTTAAGGTTATAGAACCAATAGTCAACCACTCAGTATAAGGAAGTTTCCATTTCCTTTAATTATGGAAAAACTCATACATTAAACCTCATTTCAATTTAAATGAAATGAAATCAAATCAATGTTCCAATGTTCCCAAAACCCAAGGATCCTGAATTCGTCCTCTCTTCAATGCGCCCAACTCATCATTTGGAGATTTATGAAACCCCAAATTTGATGTGCCCATTATTTAACACATCTTAGCCATTGATTATGTCCTTAACATATGAACCACTTTTTAAAAAAACACAATCAATAAACATGCATCTACTCACCATTCACCGACCGTTCGGGTGCTTTCAACATCAAATCGTTCATCAATATTAACATTGCATCGCTCAACACATATCCAAACTTCACTTTCCGTATCTTATCAATGCATTATCGAAAAATTTAACTCACTTTCTCTCGCACCTTCATGAGACCATACGTATTCCACTTTTCGTGTCATATAATAATGTTAGTACCACAATATTTCACTCACCAATCTGTCCAATTTCAACAACGGCTTGTTCCTCCTGTTTTTTCTCCTCGAAAGCCACACCACATGCATTCAATTATGTATTTGCCCAAATAATATTGGAGTTTCCAATGCCCACGTAAAACAAAAATCACCTTCGTTCTTGTGATTAATTAAACAAGTACCTATTCCATTCAATGCCTCGTAGAGACCAAAGTCACCGTGTTTATATGTTGATCGATACACGTGGCAAGCATTCGCTGTTCTCCAATGACAGACTTTCTTGTCACCGCTTTTTCAAACACTTAGGCGTTCTCACTCGTGGAGTGAACCTCATCTCTACAACCGATTATGTTTTTCTCGCACTTTTTGCATTTTGTTCAATCGATCGCTCCGCATTTCACAAATCGACTTTTGAACCTTCACTCGCACCTCCGGCATTTATCGGTTACACGTTCCATAGACATAAAACAAATTCTACACCCTTTCCTCGCATTCCATCTTGTTCAATGCTATAATTCGACTTGAAAACCTTCTCACATTTCTACAATTGAATCATCGACTCTGCCATTCATGTTTCGATGTTTCAATTGCGCATTTACAACTTATGGAAATCGTTGTGTATATTACAATTGTGCACCGTCCGTAAATATTAAAAAACCGACATTATTTAAATAATATCGTAGTTTGTCTACTACAATTAATAACATCGATTTTTTCCAAATTATGTGCAAAGTCACCTCACAAGGATTATTAAAACCAAACGTATTCATACAAAACTCGAGTCCACTCGCACAGGATTATGTCTTGTGGCTTTCAGCGCTAAATAAATAGCGATTAATCGCAATTGATTATACTTAATAGAACTAGTTCAACATAAAACCACAACCACCATTCATGCGAGAGATTTAACACCATTTATATTCAAATCCTCCAACCTCATCGAATTTCCACTTTGGGCTTTCAACCATTCATAATCAATCGACCAAGGCGCAAAATTCAACCCTCAATTACAAATCTAACAAGAAATTTCCCAATCAACCAAAATATATATAATCCGAAACAAAACAAAATTACTTACAACTTCTTGTTTGGCCATATATTCGAGATATATAGCCTCTTTCCAATTGCCCGAAGGCTTCCAAGTAGAAACCCCTCTCACTCCCCTAGTCTCTTCAACTATTCAAGTGTATTTTCCTCACAAAAAACCACTCATATTTATACATAAATAATGAATTTAATTCACTCCAAAAATCCCTCCACCTAATCCTCAACTAAATCTATTTTAAATATATTTTAGGTGTGGACTCAACAAAGTCCCATACATAGAATTTCTACTCTCTAATTTTTCTCCTAATCTATTTCTCTCATATCCTTTTAATTAATAAAAGAATATTTACAAAATCCTCACTTTTATAATTTATCTCCTATTTTATTTAAAAATAACAAATTAATTAATAAAATAATAAAAATGTCATACCCCCTTTATTACATATTAGAAAAATGAGGATTGGCCCCGATGCTCCCCGCATCGTACTCCCAAGGTTGAAATTAAACATGATCGCCCGATCACGTGCTCGAATCTATGTATGCCTCGGATCCCACATTCTTGTGCTTTAACCTTTCCACTTGTCGTTGCTTCTATCTCGTTGTTCTTCTCCGTGTCTTCACACTTTATGATGCATTTCTCCACTCGGGTCGTGCTCTCGCAATATTTTGTTGTCTTTTCTCTTGCTTAAATTATTCTGCTTTCTTGTTGTTACACCGCTTTCCCTGAGAGACCTTCATCATCGATCCGCTCGATGCTTTCAATTTCTATGTCCGGACCCTACGTCATCTGCTTACTTCCCGTCGTCGCCGCTAATGTTGTCTCACCATCTGTTGTAGTTGCCACCATAAACGTTGCTACCTCCCAAAATTCCCCGTCCTTCTGCAACATTATTTTGCTCATAACTGCAAATTATCCGGTTCAAATGTCTCCTAGCAAACATTTTAGCCATTTCTCTCAAGAATTTCATCAACATGTTGCAAACTAGTTCCAAGATAACCTTCATCTTCCCCTTTGACAATCTTCAATAATTGTCCATCATCCTCTTGATTGATTTTGGCAATCAAATCAAGTTCTTCAAACAATGTAGCCTCATCCTCTATCACATATAAAGTGCTTTCAAAATTTTGTCCACTGCAGTTTTCTCTTGGCTATATACGTAAGTCAACTCTTTCTTGTCACCCATGGTAACAAGCCTTCTTCATATGAGACATGATCATGTCTCATCTTCTACCCATAGCTAGCTTCTTCTTCTTCCAAGACAATTCCAAGTAATGGACTCATTCTATGTATCACCTATAAACACAATCAATTTGTCACCTTCAAAATCACAACACCCAATGGTCTCACTTGTTGATTCACTTTACCAAGTTTCCTCTCCAGCCTCTCAAGTCTTCTTCAGACTCGGAAAATCTTTACCGGCTTTCTCCTCACTTCCTCTCCGGCAACACTTCAAAGTCTTGCTTCCGAGTTCCTTCCCACCTCCTTTGTCAACACATCAAGTATGTTGATTTGCATTCACCATGAGACTATCGCTAGTCTCTCCTTCTTTTCTATCCCTCTGCCTTCAACTGCTTGTCATTCATGAAAACTTCCTTATCTTGCTTCTTCGCAAATTAGCTTCGTGTGTAAGTTCTCTCGCTCTCCAATTCTCTTCTGCAAGATCTAATTTCCTATAAAATTCAACAATTTCATTAGAGTAGAACCTGAAAATTCACACACTTTTCCATACCTTCACCAAATCTTGACCAATCGTTAGCCGGTCCTTCTCTCTCGCATCAACATTCTCGATTAGACTCCCTTTGTCTTCATTTCTCTCCCGAGATCTTGTTATCTCGAAAGATCGATTTGAACAAACCTTTCGTATTCAATTTTCTCCCGAACAAACTCTAAAGCTCGCTCATCTCCTCGCATCGTACTCGCAAACATACACAACTTATTAGTTTTAAAACCACAGACTTTCGATCTCTGATCGCTTCCTTTAGCACTACCCTTTGAATAGATCTCGCATGTGGAATATTCAAATCTCCATCTCCGGCTCAAGAACTCTAAGTTCCTTCTTCAATAATGCAATCACACTTTGCCTCAACTTCATCCGCAATGGCCACAAATCACTCGTTTCCCTTCGAGGGAAAGATCCATCCTCTATTCCGGTTTTCCCGCTTCTTGCGCCCATTCTTCTAGTACCGCAATTGTACCTTCATTACTCGCAATTTCTCTTTCTGACTTCATCATACGCATCTCACCTATGTGGCATTACCTCGAACCTCTTTCTCCTCGATCCTCCATTATCATCTCTCTTCATGAGTTTCTCACTCACCATAGAGTTGCACTAGCCTCTATGCAAAGCAAGCTCTCATGTCGCCCCTTACCTCACCAATCCACTTCACTCGATTTGGTCTTTTGGTAAGTATCGGTTCACCGCCTCTAGAACCTCTTGAGAATTCTCCTCTACGCTCTCTCTAGCTATCTCTTCAACTCACCTTCTTCTTCGAGACACCGCAATTTTCCTCCCTATCTAGCCTTTAGTCGAATGTGAGGTTCATCGCCATCATCTTCTCTGCAAATCCATAAAATTCAATCATAAATTTCAAATCAGAAAATTATCTCAACTTTTAAGATCTTGCATGATCTCGTCCTCCATTCACTCGCAATCTCGTTCACCGTGCAATCGTGTAGCTTGCATATCAGATTTAGAATCCGATCTTCCTTTCTAGTCTTTCCTCGCACATTCAAATAAAACACCTTCCCCGCACTCATTCAAAAAAACATCTTCAACAAAGCCTTCCCCGCTTCGATACTCAAAAATGATGTGTAGGCAAACCCCGCAATACCCGTAATCTTAGTCTACCATGCATATCAAAATGCAATTTCAAAATTTATGCCAAGCAATTCAATTCGGCAATTTCAATTCAATGCGGAAGCTTTACTTCATCAATTGTCACTTTAAGGTTATAGAACCAATAATCAACCACTCGTATAAGGAAGTTTCCCTTTCCTTTAATTATGGAAAACTCATAGATTAAACCTCATTTCAATTTAAATGAAATAAAATAAAATCAACGTTCCCGTTGTTCCCAAAACCCAAGGATCCGTAATTCGTCCCTCTCTTCAATGCGCCCAACTTATCATTTGGAGATTTATGAAACCCCAAATTTGATGTGCCCATTATTTAACACATCTTAGTCCATCGATTTTGTCCTTAACATATGAACCAAGCTTAAAAAAACACAATCAATAAACATGCATCTACTCACCATTCACCGACCGGGTGCTTTCAACATCAAATCCGTCCATCAATAGTAACATCGCATCGCTCCAACACATATCCAAACTTCACTTTCCGTATCCCGTCAACCCACTATCAAAAAAATTTAACTTACTTTCTCCGTGCCTTCATGAGACCATACAAGCTCCATTTCTAGCTATATAAGAACGTTAGCACTACAATATTTCACTCACCAATCTATCAATTTCAACAACGGCTTGTTCCTCCATTTTTCTCCTCGTAGCCACACCACATGCATTCAATTATGTATTTTCCCAGCCTAATATTAAGTTTCCAATGCCCACAGAAACAAAAACTCACCTTCGTTCTTGGATTAATTAAACAAGTACCTATTCCATTCAACGCCCTCAGAGACCGACCACGGCTTTTTTTATATGTTGACCGTACATAGGACGCAGCTACCTCACGTTCTCTAATGATGTGACTTTCTCGTCATTCCGCTTTTCAAACACTTAGGCATTCTCACTCGTGGAGTGAACCTCATCTCTGCGTAAACTCGATTCTATTTTCTCGTACTCTTTTTCCGTATTCGTTCAATCGATCGCTCTCGCATTTCACGAATTGAATTTTTGAACCCTTCACTCGCACTCTCCAGCATTTATCGATTATTGTTCCATAGACAGTAAAACAAATTCTATGCCCTTTTCGTATTCCATCTTGTTCAACGCTATAATTCGACTTGAAAACCTTCTCACATTTCTACAATTGAATCATCGACCCGCCATTCATGTTTGATGCTTCAATTGCCATTTCAAACTTATGGCAATCGCTATGGATATTCCAATTGTATAGCTGGCTCCGTAAATCTTTAAAAAATCGACATTATTTAAATAATATCGTAGTTTTGTCTACTACAATTAATAACACTCGATTTTTTCCAAATTATGTGTAGAGTCACCTCACAAGGATTATTAAAACCAAACGTATTCATACAAATCGAATTCGCTTCTACACAAGATTATGTCTTGTGCTTCAAGCGCTAAATAAATAGCGATTATCGCAATCGATTATGCTTAATAGAATTGGTTCAACATAAAACTATGACAACCATTCATGCAGATTTAACACCATTTATATTCAATTCCTCCAACCTCACTCGAATTTCCACTTTGGGTTTCAAATCCATTCATAATCAATCGACCCAAGGCGCATAATTCAACTCTCAATTACAAATCTAACAATAAATTTCCTAATCAACCAAAATATATATAATCCGAAACAAAACAAAATTACTTACAACTCTTGTTTGGCCAAATATTCGAGATCTATGGCCCTTTAAAATTGCCTAAAGGTTTCCAAGTAGAAACCCTCTCACTCCCCTCAGCTCTTCAACTATTCAAGTGTATTTTCCTCACAAAACCACTCATATTTATACATAAATAATGAATTTAATTCACTCCAAAAATCTCTCCACCTAATCCCGAACTAAATCTATTTTAAATATATTTTAGGTGTGGACTCAACAAAGTCCCATACATAGAATTTCTACTCTCTAATTTTTTATCCTAATCTATTTCTCTCATATCCTTTTAATTAATAAAAGAATATTTACAAAATCCTCACTTTTATAATTTATCTCCTATTTTATTTAAAAATAACAAATTAATTAATAAAATAATAAAAATTTCACACCCCCCTTTATTACATATTAAAAAAATAAAATTGGCCTTGATGCTCCTACATCACAATTGAAAGGACAGAATGTGCAAGAATACACCCAAGAATTTAGGGGAAAGAGCTCTCTTATTAGGGGGTAGATTTACTGTAGCCAAGATACTTTTGCTCAAGTACATAGGAGGCTTACATAGATACCTAAGACATACTTTTCTCATGTTTAACCATACAAGTCTATATGAAGATTTTGTGTAGGCCACACATCTAGAAGTTAGAGGGAAAAAACATTACCAATGAGGGTAGGAAGAAACCTTTTAAGGGGAAAAAAATAAAATATCTCATAAAGGTAAGGGAAAAAAAATTCATATGTTAAGAAAGAGGGAGAAAAAGTGGTCTATAGAACATTGTTCAAGAGAAGGCCATGAAGAGAAAAATTGTTTGGAAATTACATCCCTGAAAAGAGGCCCAAACATCGAACAACAAAGGAAACAAAAAATTGTAGCTACAACTCTACATGATTTAGGAGAGGATTCAGTTGATGAATCTAAAATTAGCAACCATGGGATTGAAGAATATGAAGGTGAAATAAAATTGAAACAAAACCCAATACTAGTACATCAAATTCGTCACATACAAGCTCCAAATGAAGAAGAGAGAATTGAACTGTTTCATGTGAGGGTCATATCCAAACATACCAATATTGACACACTGCTTTTTGACGATGAGGTCACAAGAAAAACTTAATCTATAAAGACTTGTTCAAGAAACTTAATCTTGAGACCATTCCATCATCCAGAACCATATCCACTTGGGTGGATTTGTAAGGATGCAAATTTACAAGTTTCAAAGAAGTGCATATTGCGTGTTTGGAATAACTCGCACATTTTGTTGACACAATTGAATTAGATGTGGTTCTGCTTGATATTACGGTATTGTGTTGGGAAGTCCTTACTTGTATGACATGAAAGAAATCTTCCATCGCCATCAGAAAAAATACCCATTTGTTCAAAGATGGAAAGGAGTATATTGTTAGAGCACATCGCAAGAAGACAAATATTGCAATGGTAAATATTGGATAGGTAAAGAGGCTACCTGAATCTCAAGTAAGAATTTTTTTATTCTAATGATTAAGCCTAAAGCTGATGTTAACTCATGAATCATTTTGAGGATTGTGATCCTAAGTTTGAAATCAGATTTATATGATGTATTTGATGCACATCATGAGATGTTTTAGGAGCCAATAGGATTTCCTCCAAAAAAGGAGATTCAACATGAGATTCATTTGCAACAAGATTGTCCTCTTCCAAACATCGACATGTATCACATGTCGATAATGGATAATTCTGAAATAAAGAGGCAAAATCAAGTACATGTTGGGACAAGGGACTCATAAGGCCAAGCACTTCGCCATGCGGTTCACCCATAGTCTTGATTCCGAAGAAATATGGGACTTGGTGTATGTGTGTAGACTCCGACAGCTTTGAACAAGATAACAGTAAACAATCGATACCCACTCCCAAGGATAAATGATTTTCTTGATACTGCCGAAAGATGAAAAGTTTTTTCCCCTAAGTTAGATTTACAAAGTGGATATCATTAAGTAAGAATTGCAGTAAAGTGACATATGGAAGACTACATTCAAAACCAAACAAGGACTCTTTGAGTGGTTGGTTATGTCTTTTGGTTTGTGTAATGCACCGACAACTTTTTCATGCATGTATAATGTTTTGCCTCCATTTCTTGATGACTTTTTTATTATGTATTTAGATGATATACTAAGTTTCAAAGCAAAACAAAAGAAAAACATGTATTTCATGTGAAAAGGGTGCTTGATGTTTTAAAGAAAGAGAAATTATTGTTTAAGATGTCAAAGTGCGAGTTCGGGAAATACTTCTCCTGTTTTATTTGGGACACATTGTAGAAGGAGGCGAGTTGAGAATTGATACTTATAAAGTGGAAGCCATTGTGAATCAGCCCACTTCAAAAATAGTAACTAAGGGTAAGAATTTTCTTAGGATCAACTCAATATTGGAGAAATTTTATTGCTAACTTTTCTTCCATATCAGCTCCTATGCATGCAATGAAAAGTGTGAAGAACAACTTCCAATGGGTAGTCAAACAACAACAAGCTTTTGAAGCTTTAAAAGACAACATCAGTTCAGCTCCGGTCCTTGCATTGCCCAAATTCTGCATAGCCATTCGAGATACAAATCGATGCTAGTGATTATGCCATAGGGCACACATTTTTCCGCACTGGTAAGCCTATCACTTTTCATTCGAAACATTCAATGGTGATGTAACTAATTATCCTACATATGACAAAGAGTTGTATGCATTGGTACAAAGCGTCAAGAGGTGGAAACACTACTTGATGGGTAAACAGATGATTATACATATCGATCACCAACCATTATAGTATTTGCGATGTGCAAAAAAAGTCACGACAATCACGTACATTTCAGTGGATGGGAATTTCTTCAATAGTTTCACTTGGTTATAAGGTACAAGAGAGGTAGTTTTCAACAAAGTTACTGATATGCTTTCAAGGCCAATGATAACTTCTTCTACTTACTTAAAAATGATTCTATTGTACATGAGAGTTACATAGAACAATATGCACATGATGTTGATTTTCAATATGTGTATGCTAGTTTGAGTGAAGGGAATCAAGTTGAGGAAAATGATTATCACATACATAAAAATTTGTTGTTTCATTTGGAAAATGTTGTGTATGCCACAAGGAGAGAGGCTTAGTGTCATGAGAGAGGCTCATTCGTCTCTTATTGTTGGACACTTTGTGGTAAGAAAAATAGTGGCGCATCTACAAAGATATTTCTATTGGCCTTGCATGATAGATAGTGTGCCACGTTTTATAAGAGCTTGTTCTATGTGTGCAACAATAAAGCCTAGCAATAGGAAGGTTGGGTTGTACATGCGACTATGCAGCACCATCAAAGCCATGGGAAAGTGTTTCCAAGGACTTTGTTGGAGGTCTACCTATGTTAGGAAAACAACATGACTATGTTTATGTAGTTGTGGATAGATTCAATAAAATGTGTATACTTATGCCATGTAAGAAAACCATAACTCATTGAACAAACTGCTGAACTTTATTTGAAACATGTATGGGTTCATTATGGATTGCCAAACTTCTATTGTTAGTGACGAAGATTCCAGCTTTCATTGGGAATTTTTGGTCCAACCTTGGAAGATGATGGACATAAAGTTGAAAAAAGAATATTTTTTTTCATCTAGCAAACTGGTGGTCAATGTAGGTGGTGAAACAGAACCATTGTGTATCTATTAAGAGGATATTATAAACAAAAATCTCAAGTTGTGGGATGAATAACTTCATTACATTTAGCACACTTACAACCGAGCCAAGCACTCTTCTACAAATACTTCACCTTTTGAAGTCTAGTTTGGGTATTTTCCGAAATTTCCATTAGAATTCATCTTTGAGAAGGATGGTAGCAATTGATAGGCACAGTGATATTGAGAAGGCTCAAATGTTCATTGAGAAAATTTAGATTATTCATCAACAAGTTCAAGAACGGCTTGAGAATATTCAAAGAAAATACAAGGAGAGGCATGACAAAGATAGAGTTGATCACAAGTTTCAAGAATGAGATGAGGTATGGTTGCACATAAGAAAATAAAGGATGCAAGGAGAAGGTAAAAAATATCAAGCCCATTCGCTATGGTCGATTCAAGATCATCAAGAAAGTTGGTAATAATGCATTTCAACTTGACTTGACTTCATATATGCAAATGTATTAAGTTGTCAATGTTGAAAATTCTACGTTTGTATAAGCTTCATTTGATTGATGATCAAGGGAGTGATGTTCAACTTCCTTATATTGAAATATTTCTCGCCGTAATTTCGGATGAGCTCAATGAGGATACCATCCTTGACAAGAGGACAAGAGCATCTAGAGGGGAAGTGTCGATTACCTTCGAGTTGGAAAGGAAAAGTTGATGGAAGTTGGAAAGGTGAGGGAGTTGTACCTCATCTTCCGAACAAGTAATTAAAGTATTTTGGGGTACAAAAGCTTCCCAATGGGGAGGTGTGATTAGGAGATCATGTATTTTTTCTCAAAATTGAAAGTGCTTGAAACCGTGCTAAAACCAAGGAACAGGGTAGATCGCGTCCTTCTCCGATTTTCGCACCGTGAAAAGTTCAAAAAACTCGATGTCATATGAGGGAGATATCGTGTTCGATCGATTTCCCTAATAGTTAAAATTTTTGTTATAGGAGTGACCGGGATGCGCGATCACCGTGCATAGTACAGTTAGCAAAAATTGGAATATTTTGGGAATATTCCATTTTCTTAATGCAACCAGATTTTACCATGTGACATATGTTGGATCATTGATTTGGGTTTGTATGAACTCTGTGTGGCTGCTGGATGGGTGACACGTGCCGGCTTGGCGACTTCCACATGTCCCCTGGACATTTGTGCAAAATTATTGTTGGGTTCGGGGGTTCTACTCACATGACCTCCATGTGCGCCCATCAAGCCTTCGGCCAACTCTTGTACCAAGCATTTCTTACCCCCTATAGGGCACTAGCTCTATTTAAATTTTGATAAGTTTGCGAATGGCGGGGGAGACCACCGCGGTCCCCAAGCCCGCCGCCAACTCTAACGAATTTGGTCACATGGTAAATGTTACTAACTACGTACGCAAAATATTGAACATATGGGCTAACCAAACCATAACATCCAGCGGTCTTTACAACCTATTCACATGGCGCGGGTTGCGTTGAATGTTTATGCAATTGTTCGAAACTCTGACTCCACCGAGTTCCGCTCCAATGTTTTCGCAGAATTTTTAACTCTGACCCCCAGCCCGAACCATCAAATTTAATTCCAGCAGTTAGTAACTGGAAAAAAAATTGGCGCACTCCCTATTTTTGGAGTTATGGGTCAGTTTTAACTGCGAATAAGTGCAGTCTCCACATTTACTGGAGGATTTCTAGGGGATATTAGGAAAAATCTTAGCCAGGTCAATTTTCGACCAATTTGGGTGAAAGAATAGTCTACCTAGACTAATTTGAACATTATGGAGCCACTGGTGCAAAGAAAACAACCATTAGAAGCTTGTAAACACGTGTATTTTCATTTTTTAGCATAATGCCATAGAGGGACATGCCATTGGGAGATGGACTAGTAGATGTAGCCCAGGAGGGGTGAAATGCTTCATCATGCCTGTTGTGTAAAACTTATGGGTGATGTTATTTCTCTATTATAAACCATTATTCAGCATTATTTAGGATTATTTTCATGATTAAAAATCACAAATTCATCTATGTTTCATGGTTAAAATACTCATTCCTTAAGCAAACAAATGGAGACAAATTGTACATGTTTTGAAACTTGAAAGACACTTGGCACAATAAACTAATACAGTCCTTTCATATCACTAACATCTTAATACTTCGATCATGATGGCCTAACCACTTGATAGTCCCTTTCCTAGTAGCTCTTCGTCAAAACTCCATTAGCCTTATGATTAGGGGCTAAGGCAAAGTCTTATATTCCCAAATTTCAAAAAGGTCATCCCCCAAATTAAATAAGTTATGATGGTCTTATACTAATACTTACAACAGTATCCCCAAATTTTTAAAACTCTCATAGAGCTTCTAGGCTTACCTTAGGAGCTAAAATTGACTATAGTAGAGCATGTATCCTTTTTTTCTGAATAAATATTTCTAATTTATGTTTATTTTTGGATATATGATCTTCCTACAACAATAATAAATTTACTTGATTAATTTTTTGTAGGAAAATGTTATCTTGTCATTTCTACAGGCTTAACGTCACATTTATTGAGGTCAATTCTTGGAATTGTTGGTAATGACACAATACTTAAGACATTAATATTTAATTCTTCAACCAGTAATCAAAATGAATAGTTAGTATTGAACAATATTTATTTCAATTTATTAGACATTTATAACATTTACTTAAAATTAGTTAGTAAAATTTTCCATAATAAAGGATAAAATTATTGAATCATAATGTAATGGTGAATAATGTTAACAAGATAATTATTACATTTTAAAGGTATTTTGATCTACTTCCCATTCATTGACAAATGAATAAATGTGAAATGCAGTTATTTTTCATTAACAATAATGAATTTCCCAGAATTGTTTATCTAAATTGCATACAAATACAATACAAGACCTTGCACTTAATTTCATCCCATCATCAACCACGTTTCAAGGTTGAAGGGTATGAATGTTGCATGCCAATACAATGAAGGAACTTGCAGTTAATTGTAGACTATTGTCAAGATATTTGAGGTGGAAATGTACTACTTTTAATTTTATCTTTATGCAAATGAGACAAGACTCAACTTTGTTGTATTGATTCATGGAAATCTTACTATACCATGTAAAAAATATACTAGGATTTCAAAAATATTTGTCAATTACATTTAGGAAAATAAATGTTCAATTATTAAAAAATAATATATTAATATATATATATATATATATATATATTAATATATATATATATATATATATATATATATATATATATATATATATATATATATATATATATATATATATATATATATGTATGTATATATATATTATCTTAAATATTAAGTTTAAGACATAAATATAAAGTTAAAAAGGAATCTCATCTTAGAATGACTATCTTTACACAAACATTAATAAGTCAATTGAATGTATTCTAGGTTGTTGAGAGTGTTTAATGATAACCTCCTTATCGAGATTCAAGTCTCATTGTGACATGATGCTCCATTGGCAGATATTTTTGTAATTATATTCACAATGTGACTCTTCCTTAATTAGTGCCAATATATATAATAATAAAAAAGAAAAAGAAAAAGAAAAACTAATAAATTTATAAAAGTAATTACTATCAAATCATTAACTTCAATTTTTTAAAATATAAAAAAATAGGGTTTTTAAAACAAACTTAAATTTTTTAAAATATGAAAAAATAGTGTTTTTAAAACTTTAAATTATAAAATAAAAAAAATAAGTAAAACAAAAAAATTAAAAATTAAAGTAAAATAATTAAATGTGAACCACTTTTAATTCACTTCCATTGAAATCGTGGAATTTTTAAACAATGGTGAGAGTGAGAATCTTCATTTCATTACAATAGTACAATTTCGAACACACGTGATTGCACGACTTTGAATATCTATAGTAATAATTGTTACATGCATTTTATTGAAGTTTTATTATTTCTCATTAATAATAACTATATAAACAAGGGCTATATGGTAGCTATTGTCTGTCTCTTAGTTTAAATGTAATTAAATTAAAATAATAAAGGTATTAACTTTAAGTTAGTATTAAGGTTTATTTAGATTCATTATTGTCACAATGAAAAATCTAATCTTGTTCAGCAACAACAATAATAATTTTTTTATTAGTTAAAATCCATTCAAGTAGACCAGTAAACATCCCTCTAAACTTAGTAGGAGAGGGAATACATAAATTTTGAAGCATTATTATATCATATCTACTTTAATTTTATCCACAAATATGTAGAATAATTAGTGATATTGGGTATTTTTATTTTTAACTAATTATGTGATGGTTATTGATTTTAAATTTACTGGTTGTAAAAAATGTAATATGTTAATTAACATGATTAGTGTGGTATAGGTCATGTGTAATTGTCTCATAATTTTGAAAGTTAGATGCTTTTAAATTATATTTTTTTAATCAAAAGCTAATCCAAATCATAAACAAATTACTAAAAAAAAAACATGTATACATCTCAATAATTTCTAAATAGAATAGCTATACAATATATATAAATAAACAAATTATGAAAAATAAAACTGTAATGTAATTTTTTTTTTAGTTTAAAATGTTTTGTGGTCAAATTGAAGTAATTATTTGGTAATATTTTTACAAAATTATTTTAAATTTAAATAGTTAAATTAATTAGTTTTAAAGTAATATAACTTTCCATTATAAAAATTATCTCATTTAAAAACAGGGGCTACAAAGTAGCTACAATGTGTAGGCTTAAAGTAAATATACTACATGTGGCTTAATGTAAATATAAAAATGTTGCAATGTGATTTTGAAGATGGCTATGATACTTTGTGACAAAGTTCATTTCAAAGTTAATCTGGTTTTTTACCATATTAAAATTATTCTAAAAATGCATACATATATCAAGTATGTATATACAAGTTTATTCAAATACTTTATTTCCACACGGGTAGAGTTCGCAGTTATAGATATAGATCATGCTTAAATAAAGAAAAAACTAGATAATGCAGTTTATAGATATATATTGTGCTTAAATATAGAAAAAATGAACTTGGATCAAGTTGTCCATCATATTGCCTTCAAATGGAATAATATTTCTGCTAAAATTGTCTTTGAATATGTCATGAAGCTACAGATGCCTTAGTATAGATTGCACATTGACAAGATTATGCTTCTATAACTGTGTAGAGCTTGCGCTTGGCTCAATCTTAGATCTTCAACAACTACTAATGAAGGAAATCTTTTGAATTGCTTGATAATGCCCACACGAAGGACATTTTGTATGTTATAATTGAAATTAGTTGCTAAAAGCATGGCAATAGTTTTATAGAACATGTAATATACAATTTATATCTAAGTTAATAATTACTTATAAAAAGCTAAGAATCTTTGAAAATGAATGAGTTATATATATATATATATATATAACATGAACATGAACCAGTTTTATAAATATGCAATATGGAATTTTATATCATAATACTTAATTATACGAAGGTATAAAAGGACCAATGGTGAGTTTTTTTTAATACTTCAATTTTTTTGACTGGTCTTCGAGAAACAGTTATTGCTGGGTGTCTTCCAGACCTTATGATAAAGGATATAATTTACGAACATCAATAACTAAAACAACCGCAACCGCGACCTAGAGAAAAAATTACAACGATCGCACCGAAGTATTTAAATAGACACAGCAAATAATTCAAAGACATTATTTGTTATAGCTACTCCGATCAACACACAAATTACAACAAACACTGAAATAGTGTTGCTGGGATTACCAATAAATTCATAGAAGAAGTGTTTCCATGTTAAAACATTGAAAGTTTGTATGCTGCAACTCTTGCTTGGATGTCACTCGACGGTTTCCAGTTTAGATGCCTCAAAAATTTCCCATCAAGTAACATGCCCAGTGTTATACAATCTACGTTAAATAATCTGGCAAAGAAACAGTTTTTTCTGGGCGTCTTCCAGACCTTATGATAAAGGATAGAATTTACAAACATCAATAACTAAAACAATTGCAGTCGTAACCTAGAGAAAAAATTACAACAATCACACCAAAGTATTTAAATAGACATGGAAAATAATTCAAAGACATTATTTGGTATAGCTGCTCCGATCAACACGCAAATTACAACAAACACTGAGATAGTGTTGCAGGGATTACCAATAAATTCATAGAAGAAGTGTTTCCATGTTAAAACCTTGAAATTTTGTATGCTGCAGCTCTTGCTTGGATGTCACTCAACGGTTTCCAGTTTAGATGCCTCAGAAATTTCCCATCAAGTAATATGCCCAGTGTTATACAATCTACGTTAAATAATCTGGCAACTGGATCTCATTACGAGCATCTTCATACAAAGCAAATGTAATAGATCTGATAATAAAATGTATAGAAATGGAAAATATGCCCAAGAAATAACACCATAGAAGATAAAACTTCAGATCTTCATTAATAACAAAACCCTTAAGGAAGGAGATCACTCCACAAGCCATATGCTTGCCAATACAATAATCCTTGACTTCCCTCAATGGAGAGTCTCTAGCCTTTATATAGGTTTCATATATGCAATACCATGGGTAGTTACCATGGGTCTCTCATACCATACATCCAATACAATGGGCTTATCACTTTATTCCCTAGCTACATGTGGTCCCTTACATAATGTGGGTTAACCACTTTATTTATTAACTATGGCCCATTTATTTATCATTATTATATTATTACATCGTATTATTCCCTTGGGTACCTCCCTCTGTACTCTATATTATCCCCTCTAGGTACACTACATTACACCCCCCTTAAACATGTTTCGTCCCCGAAACATGAGAAGAACACAAATAATAATATCTACTCAAAAGAGTATTCCACTGGTACCATTCATGTGCATCTAGCCATCCAAGGGAAAGGTGAACACTTGATATAGTGAGTGCCTCGCTCGCTTGAGATGAAAGTGGGTTCTGGTGGTTCTTCATTGTTGATGTGTTGTTAGTGGAACGTCGCACCTCTCTATGTGTCGTCCAAGGGTTGTTGTCCTTGTTGCTAATTTGTTGCCACCTTGTTGGTTGTTGTCTTGCTGGGTGATGCGGGTGGTGATATGTTAAAGCTTTAAATGATGTAATATCTTTCCTTAATTCCTCCATTATTGGTGATGGAGTGGTGTCTAGTTCTTCTGTTGGTACTTGCTTTGATGTCTGTTTTTGGCTATCTACCATCAAAGGCTCATCATCTGATGTGTCTGTGTCATTAGATATTTTTTCTTCTTCCTCCTCGATCTCTGCATGGTTCCTAATGCAAATATCATGCAATGTAATTTTCTTCTTTTTATACTAGAGCTTCATGAATTTCTTTTGCACATTAAAATTGACAGTACCAATGGATTCCATCCAAGGATCTCCCAAAACAACATCCACAACAGCCATATCTGAAGCATAAAAATCAGAATGCAACACATACTTATCCATAGAAATCTTCAAATCTTGATAAATTTGAACATCTTCATTATCAACCTATGTGTTTTCAATATGCTTTGCTGGAACTTGCAATTTTTTAGCCAAATTCACATTAATACAATTATGCTTGCAAGTAGGAATGATAGACACAACGATGTTCTCTTTATGAATACTTCCATGAAACCGTAATATGGAAATATTAGTAGAAAATAAGTATTGATGGCTCTTGCTGTCCTTCTTTTCGACTTTAGACCACTTGTCCAAAATGACTTTTTCAAGTTTTTTCTTGGGAAGTTTCCTCACTGCGCTGTCAAGTGAGGTCCACCATTTATTTGCCTCATCTTTCAGATGAAGCCCTATGGAGCATATCCAAAAACTTCGATATTGAGCCTTGAGATGTTGTAAAAAATCTTCAATAGTAGGGCCATCATATTTTCCTGTAAACTTCATCTTGCGAGAATCCATAAAATAAAGTAAGGGTTTTGAAGCAAATCACTTACTTTGGAAAAAATTTAAAATGGACATTACTCGGTCAATATAACTCAGAATCCTTAATATAACCTATTTTTTAAAACGGAATAGCCATTCTGCATCTAACCATATGACTGAAATCTCGATCTAGGCACTCTGGAAACATAGATTTGCGCTGCAACTGTCCCGCCATCACAAAATTTCTGAAAAAATGACTAATTTTAAATCAGTGATAACTCCCTCATCCGGACTCCAATTTGACCGATTTTTTTTTTTTGAAATCGGGTGATTTTTCAAGGGGAGCTCATATTTGTAATTGTTTATCTGAGATTGTGCACCAAAATCTACTAAAAATGTCAGGAGACCCGCCGTACATAAATTGCCATCATAAACATTTCTGCAACACAACTGAATTTAAATCAGCGATATCACCCTCATCCGGACTCTGATTCGACTGATTGTTTTTTTTGAAATTGGGTATTTTTCCGTAAGGAATCCAGATTTGATATTTATTTCTGAAAATTTTTTGCCAAATTTTCCAGATCTTCTCTACAAACTCGCCGCCCAAAAATTTCCTGCAAAAAAATGAAAAAACAAATCTCCAAACTCTGCCCAGGAAAGTGCTCTGATACCACTTGTAATAGATCTAATAAGAAAATGTATAGAAATGGAAAATATACCCAAGAAATAACACCATAGAAGATAAAACTTCATATCTTCATTAATATCAAAACCCTTAAGGTAGGGCAACACCATACATTCACTCCTTAAGGAAGGAGATCACTCCACAAGCCATATGCCTGCCAATACAATAATCCTTGACTTCCCTCAATGGCGAGTCTCTAGCCTCTATATAGGTTTCATATATGCAATACCATGGGTAGTTACCATGGGTCTCTCAATACCATACATCTAATACAATGGGCTTATCACTTTATTCCCTAGCTACATGTGGTCCCTTACATAATGTGGGTTAACCACTTTATTTATTAACTATGGCCCATTTATTTATCATTCTTATATTATTACATCATATTATTCCCTTGGGTACCTCCCTTTGTACCCTATATTATCCCCTCTACCAAAGTATTTAAATAGACATGGCAAATAATTCAAAGACATTATTTGGTATAGCTGCTCCCATCAACACGCAATTTACAACAAACACTGAGATAGTGTTGCAGGGATTACCAATAAATTCATAGAAGAAGTGTTTCCATGTTAAAACCTTGAAATTTTGTATGTTGCAGCTCTTGCTTGGATGTCACTCAACGGTTTCTAGTTTAAATGCCTCAGAAATTTCCCATCAAGTAATATGCCCAGTGTTATACAATCTACGTTAAATAATCTGGCAACTGGATCTCATTCCGAGCATCTTCATACAATGAAAACTGCTGAGAGCTTTCTTTGTAGAGTGCAAACTGCTGATAGTTTTCGAATTCATCCTCGAAGTGAAAGTTTTCACCAAGATATTTAAGATCCGAGTTCTCCATCAAGCCCTCATATATTTCCTTCTGGGATGGACAAACTTCTTCCTTCAAGTCGAAAGCGGGGCTTGGAGGAATGCCCAACTCGTAGTATGAAGCATCCATGAGATAGGAAAGATCAAAACAGATCCACATTAAGATACAATAGAGATTGACGATAATTCTAACAATAGATCCGCATTAAAACCAAACAATCTCAACAATAGATCCACATTAATGTTTCACTGGACTCCATTAATAGCTTGCAGGAAGCACTTGGTTGTGATAGTACCAGGGTGGATCGTATTGCTATACCTATTTATTAGTACCACAGACGATCGTATTGCTTCAGTGGGATATTCGTTGTTTTTCACCGAATAAAATAAAAAAAATTCATCGGGCTCTGCAAAAATGCTAGTCTCACATTGAATTTCCTGCAATTTGAAGGATACATTGCATGGGTCGAGCATCCATCCTATCTACCTCACCCTTGATGTAAGTTTATAGATTAAGGACCAATCAGCTGCAATAAAAAGTGAGAGTATTTTTTACAGTGAGAGTACATATCATTAATAGATAATGGCTGCAAAATCTAGGCATTTTGCAATAAGAAGTGAAAGTTTTTGGCCAATTAGATAACAGATAATTCTTAATAAAATAATTTTAATAAAATAAAAAATTAATTCCCAATGTTAAACTTTGATAAAATTGAAAATATAAATAAGGTTGACCAAACTAATAGAAGGTCAACTCAATACCTATTGCATAATACCTGCCGAGGCAGGCATAATAATAATAGACATATTATTTTTTTACTTATATGATTATACTTTTCATACTAACATTGTTTTGTATATTAATATAATATTAGTCATTTCATGTAATATATAATATTAGTCATTACATAAAATTTTGCTAATATTTTAGTAATCGTATTTAAAACTATAATATAACTCACATATGCCATAATAGTAACATTTATTTATTATTATTAATGTGTATTTATCTTCGCTATTATGCTATAATCAATAAATATTATATATTTATTAATTTAATTATCAATATATTTTATATATTTATTTGGCATATATAAATAATGTTAACTATATATAAACTATATATTAAACTAAAATACATTATTATTATGCGAAAATAAAATATAACAATTTAATATAATAATTTAATATAGTATGTAATAATAACATATTATAAACTTTAAACTCTACGTTTTATTAATTCGCGTGTTTATTAGTCCCTTGTGTTTTAAATATTGATCCCAAGATATTAATAAACAGAAGAAATTATATTATAAACTTAAGGAATTATTAATATTATAACGGAAACGACTAATAAACTCAAGGGTTTAATATTATAAACCCAATGAATCAATAAACCCAAGGGATAAATATTATAAAGCTAAATGATCAACAAACACAAACAACCAATATTAAAAACACATGGGATTAATAAACCCTAACAATTAGCAATTTAAACAAAAGGGATTAATAAACCGTATGAATTAATATTTTCAACTCAAGGGATTAGTAAACCCAATGGATTATTAATGTTATAAACCTAAGGTATTATTGATATTATAAACTGAAGGGATTGATAAACCCACAAGATTATTATTATTATAAATCCAAAATATTAATAAACCCTAGGGATTGTTAATATTATAAACCTAACCACATTAGTAAATTGGTAGAAAAATGTCAATAAACATTAATGCTATAAGTCTAATATTAATCATGAAAGTAATATTCATATTGATAAATATGTAATAATAAAAAAATGATAATATAAAAAATAACTATTATACTAAAATTATTATTATTATTATTATTATTAAATATTTATTTATATTAATAATTAATTTATTGTTTCACGGATGCGGGTGTCGAGCTTGGGGATTAAGTTGATAGGACTTTGGGTTGGCAAGTGGCTGGGACACTTGGCCACCCACGCCATCGCCGTGCGTGAACTTCTCCATCGCGTTGATGTCATCAAGGCTGCATTTAAGTCGAATGAAGGTTGAGAACCAACCATCATTCTCACCTGCACCTCTGTAAGGATTTCGTTGCAGCAGCACTCTGATCACATTTATAGGCTAATTAAGCCGGGTGTGCATTGAGGCAATTACACCCTAGTTTTTAAGATGGATGGCGGTCAAGGAAATTCAATCACTTCTCCTTCGTTGCGGAGCTTCTGCTCCCCTACCGCTGTGAGACCCTGTTCTCGCACTGCAACGGGTAGACGATGCATCATTTCTTGTTGCATTGAGCTAGGAAATGGGCTTCACCTATCTCGAACTAGCCTCTGTAATTTCAACACTGCCACCTTTGACATCCTATACATTCTGTTCACTCCTCGCTCTGCTTCCCTGCATCCTCATTTGCCAAACTTTGAGAAAGACACCATGTCGATACTGCACCACCGCATCCAGTGTAGAAGAGGCAACACCAGAAGCTGCCCTCAGCACACGCCCTCCTCTTCCAATTTTGACTCCTCATATCCCTCCTCTGAATATTTTGTGCGCAGCTACCCGAACACCAAAAGTGGAAGCAGGAGATCCCACTCTACCATTTTTAGGATGGATTCTCTCACCCCTCCCACTCCAGCTAGCCTCGCTTCAAATCTGCCCCTGACTGCTCAGTTCTACTTCAACTGCTCCCTGAATTGACCCCGTATCATTGCATCCATCTCAGTTGTGTTCAAGGACGAACCACAGTTGGCTGAAATCAGTGCGCATTCGAGTGGGAAGGCTACTGCAATGGCTCAGGATGTGGATGAGAAGAAGCGACAGGAGGAATTGCATAAAGAGACAGCTGCTAGTGATGAGGAGAAGGATTTCCGCAGGTCTGGGCACTCCAAGCATAGCGCAACCTCTAGTGCAGACAAGCCAAATGATGAAGACGACATGGAGGCCTACAGGTGCCTCATTACTGAAGAACCACCTCGTCATCATGCTATTTAATCATTCAAAATGTGTTTGGTTTTTGTTTTTCGAGGCCCAACTTTATGGGATAATTCTTGAATTTTTAGCAATGTTATCAAGTAGTTTTTGTCAGATAGTCTACAATCTGTGCAAAGAACAGTGGAATCCAAGGCTGATACCCCTGCGTGGGAAGTGCATTGGTACAATGTTTGGACTGGTTTCCCCTAGTGGGCAGTCAATTTTGAGTTTGTTTTGCTAAACATGCCACAATTTTTGGGCAAAGCTAAGGCTTCGGCCACGATATATATTACTCTTCCTCTATAATAGATTTAAAATCATCTAGAAAAAAGAAAAAAATTTAATTTATTGTTTTAATAAAACATGATTATAATTATTTTAAAATAATTATTGTTATTATTACTTATTTATTATTATTCTTAATTAATATTACTGCTATAATAGTTAATATTGTTATTTCCATTATTAATTGAATTTAATATTATTATTCACTAATAAATATTATTAATAATTAATTAATTAACAATAATTTCATAATAATAATTATTATTATTTATTAAAAAATATGAATATACTTTTGTATAATTTATATTATTTTTTATAATTTATATTATTTATTGGTTTAATATATTAATATTATAAACACTAATAAAAATATTGCATCTGAGGAATATGAATATGTGGATTAATAAACCCAAGGCATTGATATTACAAATACATAGGAATAATAAACCACAAAGGATTATAAACCCAAGGAAATAATATTACACTAAGGAATTAATATTATAAACCTAAGGTATATAAACCCTAAAATAAATATTGTAAACCTTAGAATTATGTTGGTTGACCATGGTTGAACATAGTTGATTTTCATATTGAGTCAATAACTATGGCAATGCAATGTTGCACCATGGTTGACCATGATTTATTTTCATATGTAGAATATCTTTGTCACAATGCAACGTTGGACAATGGTTGATTTTAATATTGAGAAAATTTTTGTAATAATGTGACGTTGGACCATGGATGACCATGATTATAAACCAATGGTATTTATATTAGACCCAAGGATTCATATTATAAACCGTATGGATAATATTAAACCCTAGGAATAAGAATCCTTAGATTAGTAAACCCAATGGAGTAAAAAACCAAAGGAATTAATACAAAAAATCCCAAGGGATTATAAACCCAATGGAATAATATTAAACCCAAGGGATAAAAATTATAAACCCAAGGTATATAAACCCCAAGATAAATATTATAAACCCTAAAAAAACATGGTTGACCATGTTTTTTTTTCATGTTCAGACAATCCTTCTCACAATGCGACGTGGGATGATGGGTGGCCATGTTTGACCATTATCTATTTCCATATCGACATAATATTTGTCAGAGTGTGACGTTGGACTATGGGAATCCTATGAACAATATTATACTATAGGAATATGAAACCTTATATTAATAAATCCATGGGACTAATGAACCAAAAGGATTAATACTAAAAACCCAAGGGATTATAAAACCGAGGAAATAATATTAAACCCGAGAGATAAATATTATAAACACAAGGTATATAAGCCCCAGGATAAATATAAAAACCCTAAAATAAACATGGTTTAAACATGGTTTACCATGGTTTATTTTCATAATGAGGCAATCCTTGTAAAATTATGACATAGGGCGATGGGGGACCATGTTTGACCATCATTGATTGTCATATCGACACAATCTTTGTCACAATGCGATGTTGGATCGTGGAAACCCTATGAATAATATTAGGAATAAGAACCCTTAGATTAATAAACCCAAGGGACTAATAAACCAAAAGGATTAATACTAAAAACCTAAAGGATTATAAATCCAAGGGAATAGTATTAAACCCAATGGATAAATATTCTAAACTCAAGGTATATAAACCCTAAGATGAATATTATAAGCCATAAAATAAACATAGTTGACCATGGTTTATTTTCATATTGAGACAATCCTTGTCACAATGTGACGTTGGGCGATGAGCAATCGTGTTTGACCATTATTTGTTGTTGTATTGACATAATATTTGTCACAATGTGACGTTGGAATATGGAAACCCTATGAATAATAAATTATACCCTATGAATAAGAACCCTTAGATTAATAAACCCAAGGGATTAACATTATAAACCCAAGGGACTAATAAACCAAAAGCATTAATACTAAAAAAAGAAGGGAATAATATTAAACCCAAGGGATAAATATTATAATCCCAAGGTATATAAACCACAAGATAAATATTATAAATCCTAAAATAAACATGGTTAACCATGACTTACCTTACTTAATTTTCATATTGAAACAATCCTTGACAGAATGCGACATAGGATGATGGTTGGCCATGTTTGAGCATTATTGATTGCCATAGAAACACAATATTTGTCACAATGTGACATTGAAACATGGCTAACCAAGGTTTATTTTATATTGACAAATATTTTTCACCATGCTACGTTGGATCATGGTTGACCATGATTGATTTCACACAACACGGCTTTCCATGATTGATCATGTTTGCCTAAGATTGATCATGACTGAACAAGATTGACCTGGTCTAACCATGTGGTTGATATTAAACCGTAATATTAAACTAAATATTATAAACCTTAACATCATCACCAAAATATTCTATAATCCCTAAGATTAATATTATAAACTCGAAGATAAATATATTATACTGTAAGTTTAATATATTAAACCCTAGGATTATAAATCCTAACACTAGTATTATAGAGACAAGGGATTATTATTATAAACAGATGCTATTAATAAGCCCTAATATTAACAATATAAACCTGACCATTGTAATCCTTAAGAATATAAACCCTAAACCCAGTATTAGTAACATCATAGAGACTACATCCTAAACCCAATATTATAAACCATAATATTAACCTTAATTTATTTAATGTCATAATGCAATATTGAATAAATCTCAATGTAATGCATAAACACCAATATTTTAAATCCAATATTAGAAACTTTAATATTATCAAACATCATATTAAAACCAATTTTGTAATTTCGCATTGCGACGTTGAAAATATTTTGATGTAATGTAACATTGAGAAAATTGTTGTTAGATTGATTGCCACATTGAAACAATGTTTGTCACAGTACAACGATGCTCATATTTCTATACCATTTTAACATAATGATATTAAACCCTAATATTAAATTGAATATTATAAACACTAATATTATAAACCATGAGATAAATATATGAAAATTAAGATTATAAACCATAACATTATTATTATAAACTAAAGGGATTAATATTATAAACTCTTGGAAAATTAATCAACACTAAGATATTAATATTATAAATTGAAAGCATTAATATTGAAAACTCAAGGGATTAATATTATACAACCTTAAGATTAATATTATATGCACAAGGGGTTAATATTATAAACTCAAGGGATTAAATCTTTAAGTTTACAATAATCGCTAAGTTTTATAATATTAATTAAATAAGGGGAAACTTCTTAATATGTAATGTTTATAATATTAAATATATTTTTTAACTATCAATTTTATTAATATTAATGTTACAATTTCATGTTAAATGTTAATAAATTTGAAATTTGAAATTTTATTATATTTAAATCTCTTATTAATATTATTGCTTTAAACAAAATTAATATTGTATTAATGATGTTATAATTTTTTTTTAATAATATTGTTTTCAATATTTTTTCTGTATTTCAATTTGTGTGTGATTCTCGAGGCTTGACATATGACTTGAGGAGCCACAACCCACGGGCATCTAAGCCATCAAAGTCACCAAGGGATTGCACCTGACCTGGGCACATTGTTCCTTGGATGACTGCATTTTTTAGCATCTCCCCTCCCCCTAGCACAGGGCATAACCACCCACTATGAGGTTTGATCCTAGGTCGCCTTGCTAACGAGGCCCATCCTCAACCGATTGTGTCAGTAAGGCTTAAAAATATTATTTTTAATATATCTTTGAATGTTATTTACATTATTAATCATCATTTTTATTTTATATTTTCTTTAAGAGATATTATTTATTTATCATAACAACTATTATAAACATAAAAAACTTACAATAAATTATTTATAATCTGATCTAAAAGTCTAACAATAATATTATAAACCCAATGAATTAATATTATAAAATTTTGGGATTAATAATATATGCGTGACACATTAAGATTTTAAACCCTTGGGTTTTCATATTAATCCATTTGGTTTATAATATTAATCCCAAAAATTTGTAATGATGATGATGGTTAATATTTGCTAAGACAAATGCGGCTTATCAGACCTCAAAAATGAATCTAAATTTGAGGGTAGCATTTAATACGTATAACATTAAATATTATATATATATGTGTGTGTGTGTGTGTGTGTGTGTGTTTAACTACTAATATTATTAATATTAATGTTACAATTTAAATAATATGAGTAATTTATTGTTATTATGTTAACAACTTTAAATGTTAATAATTTTAAAAAATTATTATGATTAATAACATTAATAATATTTTTTTTAAACATAATTAATATTGTATTAACGATGTTATTAATAATCACACCTATGTAATATAATCACACAAAATTAAAATATACAGATTTATACAAAAACACACTCATGGCGAAAAAGGCCTAAGAGCCTTACGACATTCCTCTCCTATTCTTCATTTATTAAATGAATGTAATAATACAATTAAATATACGAGGAAGTTGCCTCAAGATAGTGTGTCTATCTTGGACAACCTAGTTGAGAAAATATCTCAAGCACACAACACTAATCTAGGAGCTAGGCCTAAACTAACTCCTAATCAAGAGAAACTAACATAATCTATAAAATTAGGCATAAAATCCTAATTTTCAATATTTAATTTATTTAATTTATTTTGGATTTATAATTGTTTATGAGAAAGAGGCTAAAATTGCCCCCCTCAATGATAAATCCAAAAGAAGAACGAGGAACCATCTCCAAAGTTCTCATGCTGAAATTATTCATCCTCAAAAATACTTCCTGAAAAACCGCCATAGGTAGATGCCAAAAAACTGCAATCCGAAGAGACCATGAGTCAGTTGTATGTCTAATTCATTTCTAAATTTCTTGACAACTCCATCATGTGCCAAATAGCAAAAGGATCCATCTGGAATTTGCTTGAAATCAACATCCTTTTTCCACTGACAAAATTTTGAAGACGCCCACTGTCGAATTTGCTTGTCCACTGACAAAATTTTGAAGATGCCCACTAGCGAATTTGTTGATGATAATCTCCCACTGGCTGATCGTGTCAAAAAATAACTCATTGTTGCTTTTCTTGATGTTCTTGAAAGCTTCTCAATGTAGTTGTCAAGAAACGCTCACTGTTGCTTTTGCTGTCAACCGCCCACTGTCCAATATGTTGATGCCCACTAGCTGATGAAGATGCCCATTTGCTATTGAAGATTCCCACTGGTTGATGAAGATGCCCACTGGTGGCTTTGTTGATGTTGTTGAGACTTTCAGTCTGACAACCGCCATCAATTTCATTAACATTTTCCCCCCTTTGTGATTTGAAAGGAGATACAATCCTCAGCAAATTATTTCTGAACTCAACCCCCTCAGATGTAGGAGAGTTTCACTAGTGCATTCCCCCATTCAACTGCATGATATTACCATCTTGTTTTGATTGTTTTCTGCAATAAGTGTGATTGAATTCAGTTGTATAACTTATACAATCTTTTGAATGTGGATGACCATTCCTAAGGATAAATCCATTCGTAATTGATCTTCAATCTCGCCGGTTGGTTTTGATTGCAACATTTCTCTGATGAATGATTCAACTTGCCAAAATGGAGAAAAGGATGGAGATAAAAACAATGATCTTCCATATGAACTGTTCTATGACAATGTGAGCATTTTGATTTGACTTCAGCTTATGTTTGCATGCATGTCAGTTTGTTTGTAACTATCACAGAATTTGTTGATGTGCTTTGTTCAAGAAATTCTACCCTGACGAACTAGATGGGCTCTGAATAATCTGGGATATGTAATTTTTCGTCATATTTGACATAGCCTAATCCTTGTTGATTCATGTTACTTTGAATTTCTTCCCATGGCTTGATTATTGGCTTGGAAGAAAGTTGAACTTGAACAACTTCAACACTTGAAGTTGTTTGGACGAATAGCTTGTCATCTTTATCTGTATGGTTCAAAGACTCGGAAGCATCACTCTGCTCTTGCAACTCATTTCTTTGTAGTTGTGACTCTAATTGAAGGAAATCAACTATTTCATGTCTTTGTTGTAGATGCCGTGAAATATCAGCAAGAGTTGCTTTGTTGATTTGCACCCTGTCGCCAGCACTTGATATGATCAAATTGTGAAGAACTTGTAACAGCTGGATGTGTTGCACCATTTGACCTCCCTCGCTTGAATTCAGGCTCACCTGTATTGAAGTTTCTCACTTGATTTGAACTTGTTGAATTTTCTCGCTTGAGTTCAATGGCACGCTCACTTGCTTTGGAATTTGCATGATATCTTGCTTGGTGAAACTTTTTGTGCTTGTTTCACGCTCACTCGAACTCATGCTCGCTTGTTGTAGATTTCATATTGCTTGATTGTTGTTTGAATATGACATTTACTTGTGTTAGAGTTGAAATTGCTCATTTTCTTTGATTTTTGCTTCAATGAACTTCATGTTGGCTCGCTTGTTGTTGTGAACTTTGCACTGACAAGGTGCCAAACACTATAAAAAATGCACCCAAAAGACAAATGACAAGTTCAAATAATATGACTCAGTTGTTGAATTACTTGGCTTAATTCTCTTATTCTGACCACCTTATCAATTCAAATTGGGGTTTCGGTTTCAACCAAGAATGCACCCTGATAATTCAACTCAGTTATAAAAAAATTTGTCTGCAATTGATATAAAAATGTTGTTGATGTCATCTTGTCTTCGAATGCTTGATTTTTTAGCATCCTCAACTTGATTATTTTGATTGCAGGATGTGAAATATGGCAATAGAAGATCTGTTTATCAACATGATGATGTGTTGCACAAATGCATGTGATTGTTTGAGCTTTTGTACTTAATTTTGATTGCATGACCTTGATTACTTAAGCATACTGACTAGTGTACTTATGCTTGCTTATGTGCATGTAGTTGTTGAATGTGTTGTGTACCATATTACAAAGAGAGTGGCAAAACAATGGACACAAATCATGCACATGCATTCACTACACATGGTGTACCTAAGATCCCCTTATTTAATTTCGGGTGGATCTAGGACACAAGCACCAAAAAGTATGCTTTATTAAGTATGGGTACATCATCCTTCTATCTTTACAATATCTGCATTGAAGCTTCTCAAGCATAGATTGTGAGAACTTGTTGCCTTCAAAAACTGGATGGACTCCCTAGAGGTAAAAAATATTACTTCAACAACCAGCTTCTACTTATCACTCCAGATTTACAACAAAAAATTCACCTTATCATTTCAAAAAGTTACTCCAACTTATCACTCCAAGAATTACGAAATATACCCTTATTTCTCCAAAGAAATTACAAAAATAATTTCAAGTACTTCTTATCTCTCCATTACAAAAGCTTCATTATCACACCCCTCTTATACCTCCAAAATATGTACTTTATATGTACTTTATGATCACTTTAAAGTGATTGTGATTTTACATACTTCTCATATAAAGGAAATCTCTTTAAATATATGTTTTTATTACCATAACATAAAACTACACTCCTTTTTTAAATTTTTTTAATCAATTGTGTCTCCAAAAAAAGGCACAAATATGTATTTTCCATGACTTATAAATATTTTGAAATATTCCACTCTTTCACCCCTTAAATATACTAATTAAAACTTTTTTACATTTAACAAAACACTATAAGCACACCTATCACATGAACTTTTTATTTTTATTTCAGATGTAGATGCTAGTTATCCAAGTGTTGCCTCTCTTGGGGATGTTGTCTGCGGCATGGCCTCAGCTATAATTACTTCAAAAGATTTTTTTTTTTGGTT
Source organism: Pinus albicaulis (assembly GCA_034641835.2). Classification (NCBI taxonomy): domain Eukaryota; kingdom Viridiplantae; phylum Streptophyta; class Pinopsida; order Pinales; family Pinaceae; genus Pinus; species Pinus albicaulis. Next base: position 1,524,561,308 of record CM076579.1, read on the forward strand.
GAGATCCCACACTGCAAAGGAGATGAAGTGGTGATTAGGTGATCATGTCCAAGTTGGAAAAAATCTCAAAATGGAATTGCTCAGAATTAGTTGCAACTTGAACGACTGAATAGGCCTCGTCGCTGCGATTATGGTGTCATGAACGAGACTCAAATCCGATGTCGTATGTGAAAGATATTGAAGTTTGAAGTTTCTCAATAACCTTCAATACAAGACTTTTGAACAACAATAATTTGTCATTTTCAGAAAAATATTATGGCAAAATTTCATTTTTTTATATGGGTTTTGGAAGCCTATCAGAGGGTGCCACATGGCCTACCTAGAGGCTATAACGTGGCCTCAGGCCCATGGTACAATTTTTTGTTAAAAAATAAATTGGTGGGATAACCTGACCCGACTTGAACGAAATCTGGTCACACTGAACGCGTTTGGGTCAGCTGACAGTGCGGGCAAAGGTCGACCCGACCTGAACGTGTTTGGTTCATTCGAGCACGTAAATGACCATTCGAGTTAGGCACTCATGCACCAGTTTGAAAGAAAATTCGGGTCGTCGGTTATAGAATAGGCAGAGTGGTGGTTAAGCCCTCAGGGCTAAGCTCCGCAAGCAAGGTGACCACCGCTAAGAACCAGGGACTAAGAGAAATGGTTTGGTGGATATTTAAGGGGGCTAGGCCCAGGTGTTAACATCATGCCATGTGACTAATAGCAGAGACCGGGGACTACCGCCGACGGTTATTGCGGCGATTATTCCACCCGATGTGACCACAATCGCAGACAGTTAATGCGATTGTTAAACTTTAGCGGCCAGCAACCTAAACCCTCCGTCTAATCTACATGTGAACGCGCCACTATAAACCTACAACATTAATTGCTACCATTTAATTTGGAGCATGATTCTGAGATTTTGGCAAGTCCGCCATTTTTGGTGAGCTCAACTAGAGTTATCCCACAGTTGGAGGAGGTTTTTTAGTGCCACTGGGAAAAAACTTGTCAGAGTCATAACTTCTCCAATATTGAACCAATTTGGACAAAATTTTGGTCAATTTTGGGTATTTTGAGCATTCTGGAGAGGTTGGGATAGGTTTCAGAGTGAAAAGAGGTGTTCTATAGCCATTTTTTCTTCAGGGAAGCTTGGAGAGCCACCAGGGCCATCAGGGAAATGGAGCTGTATTGAGCTATACTTCACTGTTAAAGGTGAGAAAAAGCCATTCTTAGCTTATTTATGTCTTCTAAAGTCATTTTCATAGTTTTTTTTTTCCTGTTTAGGAATTTTTCTCACTGTAATACCATTTTTAGCAACTTAATAGAGCAAGGACATGTCCACTAGGAGCGTTGGACCTGGCAGATGTAGCCCAGGAGGGGTGAACTTCCTCATCATGTTGCTATGTTATGTTATGGTGAAATTTATTTTTTGTGTATTTCTGATTTAAGATATTAAATAGTAATTTTAATTAACATTCCCTCACACAAAAACTCATTTATAGTTACCAAAAAACACTTTGTTTAACCTGCAAGACATGGAGAATACTTTGAACACTTAATTAAATGAAAATGGATACTTTGCACAGTAGATTCAAATAGTTTAATTTTCAGATTAGTTGGTATAAGAGGCTAGAGTTTTACTTTTCATTTGTTTTGTGCAAATATATAGTTGATTTTTTGTAGGTTTTGATGCTTACTAGGCTTAAACTCAAAAGAGGGGAAGGAAAATTGGTTAGAGCACAAGCTAATCCTCAACCAATGAGGGCCGGAGAGCCATTTCTTCCACCATATATTACACCCCCAAGAGTTATTGAAGAAGCCTAAAGCATGTATTCAAGAGAAGGAGAAGCTCTTGAAGACCTTGATCCCAAGGAAGAAGAACGGGTATTTCGAAAAGCTTTTTTGGACATGATTGAGATGGTGAGGATACTCTACCAAGAAAGGAATGATAAGCTTGTTGGAGAAGGATCTAAACATCAAAAAGAAGGAGAGGGCTCTTCAGGAGGAAAGAAAAGTGATGATAAGTCAAAGAAAGGACATGGAGGAAAGGGTGATCCACCATCCCCATCTTCATCCTCTTCCTCTACATCATCATCCTCTACTTCGGTGAATCAATCTCACAATTCTAAAACTACTAGTAAAAGTCAATTTTTAAAGCTTAATGTCAAATTTGAGTTGTCTATGTTTAACGGTGAAGTCAATGCAAAGAAACTTGACAATTGGATAAGACAGTTGGAAGTTTACTTGAGGATACAGAACCTTCATGATGACGACACCAAGATACAGTTAGCCTCTTTTAGAATGGATGGAGTAGCATTGGTATGGTGGGAAGCCAAGACCAAGGATGAAATTAAAAAACATGGTTAGATTACTTTATCATGGGTTGAATTTATTACTGCAATTAAGAAGCAATTTTATCCATTAACTCATTTACAAAAGGCTATCATGAACTGGAAAAACTTCAAACAGCTTAAGGGACAAAATGTACAATACTAGACCCAATATTTTAGGAGAAGAGCACTCTTATTAGGGGTAGACTTACAAAGTCAAGATAATTTGGTGAAATATATAGGTGCTTTGCACAACTACCTTAGACATACTATCCTTATGTTCAATCCTACTATTCTAGATGAAGTTTGTGTACAAGCTACGCATTTAGAGGCTAGAGGGAAAAACACTTTGATGAGGGTAGAAACAAGCCTTTTAAGGGGGAAAAAAAAGATAAAACCTCTAAGGGAAAAGGAAAAAAGAATGCATCTATCAAACAAGAGGGTGAGAAAGTGATATGTAAACACTGTTCAAGAGAATTCCATGAAGAGAAAAACTGTTGGAAATTACATCCTGAAAAAAGAACTCAGTTTAACAAAAACAAAGGAAATAAGAAAAATGCAGCTACTACAACTACACCACAAGACTTAGGTGATGATTCAGGTGAAAAAACCAAAATTGCAGCCATGGGTTTGAAAAGTATGAAGGGAAAGGAAACTGAAACTAAGCCAAGAACTAGTACCTCAAACTGTCATGTACAAGCTCCAAATGAGGAAGAAAGAATTGAATTGTTCCATGTGAGGGTAGTCTCAAAACATACAAAATTGACACACTGTTTGACAGTGGGTCACAAGAAAATCTCATATCAGAATACTTGGTCAAACAGCTTAAACTTGAGACCTTTCCACATCCCAATCCATATCCACTTGGATGGATATGCAAGGATGAAAACTTACAAGTCTCAAGAAAGTGCATTTTACATTTCGCAATTACTGCACACTTTATTGACAGAGTTGAACTTGATGTAGTGTCGCTTGATATACCAGGAACTGTTTTGGGAAGTCCTTGCTTATTTGACAGGAAAGCGATCTTCCATCGCCATGAAAATAAGTATCATCTCTTTAAAGATGGCAAGTAGTTTATTGTCAAAGCACATCGCAAGAAGACAAATATAGAGATGGTAAATGCGGGACAGGTAAAAAGACTAGTGAATTCTAGTAAGAGTTTTGCACTTCTTATGGTTAAGCCCAAGGTTGATGTGAATCATGAGTCATTTGAAAATTGTGATTCCAAGCTTAAATCAAATTTATATGATGTAGTTTATGCACATCATGAGATGTTTTAGGAACCAATAGGTTTTCCTCCTAAAAGGAAGATTCAGTATGAAATCCAGTTACATCAAGATTGTCCTCTTCCTAACATAGGCATGTACCACATGTCTATTATGGGGAATGCTAAAATAAAGAGGAAAATTAAGGACTTGTTGGAAAAAGGATTCATAAGACCAAGCACTTCGCCACGTGGGTCACCGATAGTGTTGATTCCAAAGAAAGATGGAACTTGGCGCATGTGTGTGGACTTCAGGGCATTGAACAAGATAACGATAAAGAATCGTTACCCACTCCCAAGGATAGATGATTTGTTAGATCAGCTGAAAGATGCTAAATATTTCACTAAGCTAGACTTACATAGTGGTTATCATCATGTTAGAATTGCAGAAAGTGACATTTGGAAGACAGCATTTAAAACCAAACAGGGACTCTTTGAGTGGCTTGTTATGTCGTTTGGTTTATGCAATGCACCTGCAAATTTCATGCGGGTAATGAATGATGTCTTACGTCCTTTTCTTGATGATTTAGTTATTGTCTACTTAGATGAAATCTTAATTTTTAGCAAGAGTAGAGAAGAGCATGTCATGCATGTTAAGAAAGTACTTGAAGAAAAATCAGTTTTTTCTTAAAATGTCAAAGTCTGAATTTGGGAAGACTTCTTTGGTTTATTTGGGACACATAGTAGGAGGAGGTGCTTTGAGAATTGATCCTTATAAGGTAGAATCCATTGTGAATTGGCATACTCCCAAATCCATTACAGACGTAAGAAGTTTTTTGGGTGCAACTCAGTATTGGAGGAATTTTATTTCTAACTTCTCTGCCATAGCAGCTCCTATGCATGCAGCGACAAGTGTGAAGCGTGCTTTCCAATGGGAAGGAAAGCAACAGAAATATTTCGAGTCTTTAAAAGAAAAGATAAGTTCAGCTCCAGTCCTTGCATTACCGGACTTGAGACATCCATTCGAGATTCAGACCGATGCTAGTGATTACACCATGGGTGCAGTTCTCTTACAGCATGGTAAGCCTATCACATCTCATTCTGAGACATTTAATGGTGTTGTTGTGAATTATCCTACATATGATAAGGAGTTGTATGTGTTGGTAAAAAATGTCAAAAAGTGGAAACACTATTTGATGGGCAAAGAAACAGTTGTTCATACCGACCATCAGCCTTTACAGTACTTTCAATCGCAAAGTAAATTGCAGCAGTCACGACATTTTAGATGGATGGGCTTCCTACAAAAATTTCACTTGGTAATAAGGTACAAGAAAGGTATTTTCAATAAATTTGCTGATATTATTTCAAGGCCTATTATTAGTGCTACTACTTTACTTAATAATGATTCTATTGTACATGAGAGCTACATAGAATAGTATGCATCATATGTTGATTTTAAGGATGTGTATGCTAACTTGAGTGAAGGGAATCATGTTGAGGAGAATGATTATCATTTGCATAATAATTTTCTATTTCATATGGGAAAGCTATGTATACCACAAGGGGAGATACTAAGCATCATGAGAGAAGCTCATTCTTCTCTTATTGCTGGACATTTCGGGGTAAGCAAAATGGTGGCACATTTACAGAGGTATCGTTATTGGCCTCGCATGGTAGATAGTGTTTCACGTTTCAATAGAGGTTGTTCATTATATGCTACAAGCAAGCCTATCAATAAGAATCTTGGTTTATATACTCCATTTCCAGTACCTTCTAGACCATAGGAAAGTGTTTCTATGGATTTTGTTGGAGGTCTACCATTATCTAGAAAGCAGCATGATTATCTTTATGTAGTAGTTGATAGATTCAGCAAGATCTGTATTCTTATGCCATGTAAGAAATATATAACTGTTGAACAAACTGTTGATTTATATTTTCAACATGTATGGGTTCATTATGGCTTTCCTACTTCTATTGTTAGTGACATGGATTCCATATTTGTTGGGACTTTTTGGTCCAATTTATGGAAGATGATGGATACCAAGTTGAAGAAGAGTACTACTTTCCATCCGCAAATAGATGGCCAAACAGAAGTAGTGAACAGAACCATTGTACATCTCTTGAGAGGTTATTGCAGCAAGCATCCCAAGCTTTGGGATGAGCACTTGCATTATATTTAGCATGCTTACAACCGGGCCAAGCACTCTTCTACAAATACTTCACCTTTTGAAGCTTGCTTTGGGTATTTTCCTAAGTCACCTTTAGATTTCATTCTTGAGAAGGATGTTTCCATTAATGGGCATAGTGACATTGACAAATCCCGAATGTTCATTGAAATAATTCAGCTCATACATCAGCAAGTTCAAGAACAACTTGAAAAAAGTCAAGGCAAGTACAAGGAGAGGCATGACAAACACAGAATTGATCATAAGTTTCAAGAAGGAGATGAGGTATGGCTGCATATTAGTAAGGAAAGAATGTAAGGAGAAGGTAAAAAGTTGAAGCCTATTCATTATGGTTCATTCAAGATCCTTAAGCAAGTTGGAGATAATGCTTTTCAACTAGATTTTCCTTCATATAAGCAAATGTATTCTGTTGTGAATGTGGAAAATTTACGTTTGTATGAACCTCCTTTAATTTCTGATCATGAAAGTGACATTCAGCTACCATCCATAGAGGATTTCTTGCCATAATTTTTGGATGAGCTAAAAGAGGATGCTATCCTTGACATAAGGACATGCACTTCGAGGAGGGGAAACGTTGATTATGTTCGGGTTGGTCTAAAAGGTAGCAAACCGAGTAAGGAAAAATGGATGGAGGTGGAAAATGTGAGGGATCTATACCCTCATCTTCTTAACAGGTAATTGAAGGCTTTTGCGGTCCAAAAGCTTCCCAATGGGAGATGTGATCAGGGGATCATGTCCAAGATGGAAAAAATGCTCAAAATGGAACTGCTCAAAATTGGTTGCAACCTAAATGAACAGATAGGCCTCATTGCTTTGAATCTAGTGCCACAAAAGAGACTCAAATCCGATGTCGTATGTGAAATATATTGAAGTTTTAAGTTGCCCAATAACCTTCAAAACAAGACTTTTGAACAAAAATAATTTGTCATTTTCAGAAAAATTTTATGGCAAAATTTTATTTTTTTATATGGTTTTTGGAAGCCTATCATAGGGTGCCATGTGGCCTTCCCAGAGGCTGCAACGTGGCCCCAGGCCCATGGTTCAAAGTTTAGTTAAAAAATAAATTGGTGGGTTGACCCGACCCGACCTGAACGGAGTTGAGTCACGCTAAATGCGTTTGGGTCAGCTGATAGCGTGACCAGAGGTTGACCCAACCTGAACGTGTTTGGGTCATTCGGGCATGTAAATGATCATTCGGTTCAAGCACTCGTGCAGCAGTTTGAATGTAGAGTCGTGTTGTCGGTTATAGAACAGGCGGAGTGGTGGTTAAGCCCTAAGGGCTAAGCTCCACAAGAAAGGTGACCATCGCTAAGAACCAGAGACTAAGAGAAATGGTTTGGCAGAGATTTAATAGGATTATCCCCAGGCGTTAACATCACGTCATGTGACTAACAACAGAGACCAGGGCCTACTGCCGACAATTACGGTGGCGGTTATGCCACCCAATGTGACCACCACCGCATATAGTTAATGCGATCGTTAAACTTTATCCGCCAGCAACCTAAACCCTCCATCTAATCCGCATGTGAATGTGCCACTATAAACTGCCAGCATTTATTGCTACCATTTAATTTGGAGCGCATTTCCGAAATTTTGTCAAGTCCACTATTTTTGTTGAGCTCAACTAGAGTTATCCCACAGTTGGAGGAGGTTTTTTAGTGCCACTGGGAAAAAACTTGTTATAGTCATAACTTCTCCAATATTGAACCAATTTGGACGAAATTTTGGTCAATTTTGGGTATTCTGAGCATTCTTGAGAGGTTGGGATAGGTTTCAGAGTGAACATAGGTGTTCTACAACCATTTTTTCTTCAAGGAATTTTGGAGAGCCACTAGGGCCATTAGGGAAATGGAGTTGTATTGGGCTATACTTCACTGTTTAAAGTGAAACAAAGCCATTCTTAGCTTATTTCTGTCTTTTGAAGTTATTTTCACAGCTGGTTTTGCCTGTTTAGGCATTTTCTCACTGTAATACCATTTTGAGCAACTTAATAGAGCAAGGACATGCCCATTGGGAGCCTTGGACTCGACATATGTAGCCCAAGAGGGGTGAACTGCCTCATCATGTTGTTGTGTTATGTTATGGTGAAATTTATCTGTTGTGTAGTTTTGATTTAAGATATTAAACAGTAATTTTAATTAACATTCCCTCACATAAAAACTCAGAAAAAGTTACCAAAAAACACTTTGTTTAACCTACAAGACATGGAGAATACTTTGCACACTTTATTAAATGAAAATGGATACTTTGCACGACATATTCAAATAGTTTCATTTTCAGATCAAGTGGGGAGGACAAGGACGATGGTCGACAGATGCACCCTCGTTCCTCTTTCAAGGCATTCCTCGAAGTAGTCAAAAGAAGAAGCTTACCATGGGACAATGTGGAAATTGATGCAATTCACTTCTACAACTTATTCTACAAGGCTTGTTTCAAGATATTGATGACAGTGGTACTAAAACTATGGTTCATTTTCAGCTAAATGATTTGAGATTTCAGGGCATACACAAACTTAGCTTCGTGGCTAGTGAGAGAGATGGTGCGTTTGATTGAAACAACTACAGAACCTATTTTGGTTGTAGATTATAATGGACTTGTAAATGGATGGAATTCAAAAGTGGCATAATTGATGGGCCTCCAAGTTGGAGAAGCCAGTTGGCATAATCTTCTCTCATTGTGGTCACAAGTGGTAATGGAAACTCTTCCATGAAATATGAATGCCCTCTCAGGAAGATCTCTTACAACAATCACTACTCTTAATGGAAACAAGGTTGGGCAAGGAGGTTCTGGCTCAGTTTATAAGGGAATTTTGGAAATTGCATGAACAAAGAGGTTTAAACACTGTAACGAATTTCGATCAATCTCTCTCAATGAAACCGCAAAAACATTCGCAAACTTAAAAAATAATCACATGTAAAAACAGAGCTACACTAATGTATATACAATAGAAAAAATATTCAAGAATCTCTTACATTATTCACGGTGTTAGTGTCGTGGTATCTTGCAACTTTTGAACAAGTTGCAGTCGCTGCTTCTCCTCCGATCTCACTTTTCTACACTCCAGGCTTAAATGGTAGTCTCCACAACACACCAGTATCCAATGAAACCTCATCAAACGTGACCAAAACAAGAAGGTTTTGGTATATTTCTTATTTTCTACGCCTCCAATTTCTTGAGCTCCTACAACTGACAGGTTCCAATTTGGTTATGTTGTGCACCAATAGGAAAAGTATTGCAAAATATCTATGTCATAGTGCTCAATACATATGCACACCCAACCAATCTCTATGTGTCAATCCGACTCCGAGACAAGCACAAAAATTGAACTGCATTTACCTTGATTCCTTCCTTGCCGTAGACAAAACTGAGATTTTAATAGCGATCACTTTCAAGAATTCGTCCTCTACCCAAAAACAAAATCCACCGCAGATCTCAACCACTGCAATCATTATAGAGGGTCATAGCTCCCCTTGCGCACCAGCACCACAACTCATATCTCACTCCTAATCACGGACACACAACCCATGTGCAATCGAGTCTAGCAATGGAGATGTGACACGCAGGCCACAGATGGACAGTAAGTACCACAGAAACATCACATAATACTATTTTTATTTCCCGACACTCACATGAGGAGGGCAAGGCCCAAACCCATAATGCTTTGATGCCACATGTAAGATAATCACACAAAATTAACACACCTAAAAATATACAAATTTATACACAAACACACTCATGGCAGAAAATGCCTGAGAGCCTTATGACATTTCTCTCTTATTCTTCATTTATTAAAAGAATGTAATAATACAATTAAATAGACGAGGAAGTTGTCTCAAGATAGTGCGTCTATCTTGGACAAATTGGTTGAGAAAATATCTCAGCCACACACACTAATCTAGGAGCTAGGCCTAAACTAACTCCTAATCAAGAGAAACTAACATAATCTAGAAATTTAGGCATAAAATCCTAATTTTCAATATTTAATTAATTTAATTTATTTTGGATTTATAAATGTTTATGAGAAAAAAGCTAACAATCTAATTATTAAATATTACTGATTAATCATATCTAATAATAGATTTAATAATCAATATATTATTATTAATTATTAAGAAATCTAAACTTACATAAATACTTACATTAATATTTCTTAAACCACTTTGATCAACCATACTACATGATATAATATATGTGAACCAAATTGATCAACCATACTACATGATATAATATATGTGAACCAAAACAACGATTAGTAATGATTTAACCATGTTAAGTTGATCTTTTTGATAACCTAATATTTTTTATAACAACATTATATTGGATTAATGACATTATAAATATTATTTTTTAAGCATTATTAATATTATATAAATGATGTTAATAATAAAATTGTTTTCAATATTAATTTGAATGTTATTGTTATTATTAATTATATTTATCAATTATATTTATTAATATTGCATTTTTTAATAATTAATAGTAATGATATATAATGAAAATCATTAATATACCAAATAGTGTTAATAATTGTTATTTGATTATAAAAACTAAAAATATTATATAAAAATATATTACTTAATGTAAAAAAAATTAATAAAAATAGTTAAAATAAATGACATATTTATTAAAACTTAAATATAAAAATAAATTTTATTTTTAAATGTAATACTAAAAATAAAATTTAATATTAAATCGTAAATTTTAATATCAAAACCTAGTATTGTATTATTATAAATTTAAATGTTTGTGGCTGAGTTACCATATGGTTGTTTACATATTCTACTAGGACTGGGGTAACGTTTATGTGTTATTTCTTTATTCATATATTTTTTAATGGTTTGCATAAATGAATGGCCATTTTTCATAGAAATTTAATGTCTTTAGGTTTAAAGAATTTAATTTCTTGTTATATAAATAAAAATTTCAAATATTTTGACTTTAATATTAAAACTTAATATTGTATTATTATAAGCTTAAGTGTTTTGGATTGAGTAGGATGTCATTATATAACATATTCTTTGTATAGTATATTTAAATGTATCATTTTTATTAAAATTTTATCATAAAACTTATTTTAATAAAATAAAATAAAATATTTAAATGTATCATTTTTATTAAATTTTTATCATAAAACTTATTTTAATAAAATAAAATAAAATAAATAATATATGTATTAAAATTCAATATAGAAATTGAAAATAAAATAATCATATTTAATTTAAACATTTCTAATTCGAAATGAATTTAAAAATCGGAAGATTCAAACACTTCGTAAGAAGAAACTCATTCATTAACAACTCATTAAAATTTAAAAGCTAATATTAAAAGCCAAAACCTAATAGTATAATATTATATTAACATAAACTAAAATATGTATGATTGAAGGAGGTTCTAAGGAAAGTAAATAATGTCCTATAACATATTCATTTAAGCAATATTGTGGTATAACATGTTCATTTGCTACTTGTAAAGAGGGATTCAACTAGATTAATGAATTCAAAGCTTAGATGAAAGGGCATGAGCTTTTTACATTATTTGATTTTGTCCAATAACACTTTATTGGACTTGTATTAAAATTGTATAACATATTTAGTTGTGACTTTGGTAAAGGGAGATTTAACTAGATTAATGAATTCAAAGCTTGGATGAAGAGGCATGAAGGTTTTACACTATTTGAATTTGTCCTAGAACACTCTAGGAAATATATATATATGCATTCTAATTTTTTTAAATCAAACAAATTTATTTGAAACTTAGTTAAAGAAGAGTGAAGGAGAGAAGAGAAATGTGAAAGAGAAAAATCATAGTGTAAAGAAATATCATTTAACATATTAAAATCAATTGTTTATATTAAATTTAATAGTAAGATCTAATATTGTATTATATTTTATTATATATTAACAATAACAAACCCAAACATTGTATAAATTTTATTAATATTTAAAACTTAAAATCTAAAAAGACTATTTTAACTTGCAGCGCAGGTTGGAGTGGAGGACGAGGTTGGAACAGGTGCAGCTGCTCTGGGATCTTTGGTATCTTGTGGCTATCACCCCCAGTTATCTCAGTCCTTGCTTAAGGGTTTACTGGGTTAAGCATTCTTGTAATGATTTTCTGGGGCAGCGAAGGGGTCATTCTTGCCTTTTTTAACCCCTATGTTCTGGTTCAAGGGATTCATTTTCACATAAACCCTTGTTTTAGGAGTCTGATTTTGTTTTATGGTTTTCCGGCATTCTCTGGTATACTTCTGCGATATGATTGTATGTTTCAACTTCATCGCTTGTGTCTTCATGCTCATTATCCTTGCTTCGGTATCGGTCTTTTTGGGTTTGCGCTGGTGAAAACTATTCACATGCTTATTCCATGTTATACCCTGCATTTTCCCTGTTCTGCTGATATTGGGGAAGTTAATTCCTTTTGCATGAAGTTTGTTCGTGGCTTCTTTATTCATTCAACTCCTTTTATGGAGGATGATCTGGCCGCAGTGCTACTGGGTAATTTAAATTCTCGTTACTATATTTTGTTGGGCTCTATGGTTAGTCGCGGCTACAGGTTTCTTTTCCTTGTATCTTATAACTGGTCTGCGCATCCTCGGCCTCCTGTCTATACTTTGCTGCTCTGCCATGCTCTGCTGCGGACTCCTATTTGTATGTTCCATTATGTGGATTCATAGCTTAACTTTCCGCTTTCCATCTTTGTTCTTGTTCGCTCTACAGGGTTTTTCTTACATATTGAATCTCACCAGTGTTTTCACCTACCTATGGCTAAGGGTAAGGGAAGACAAGTCCCAGCTTCATCGGTAGCATGGTCATGCAAAAGAGGGCGGAAGACACATTTGCAGACTCTGGAAACTTTAGCCAACTCTTTTGAGAAAGAAACTCCATCAGAAATTCGTGAGGCTATCGACGGTTGGGAGCATGCTACTAATATTGAAAAGGGTGACCTGCTCCATCCACAGGCCGAATTCACCTTTCTTACTGACCCAGGCAGTACTAGAGGTAGACAGTCCTTGTTTCAACAGTCTATCCACACGTATTGGAAGATGAAGTTTGTTTTGGCAAAAGCTATGCTTAGCCAACGGGAAACCCAGCTTAGCTCTACAATCTTGTTTGAGATTCATCAAATGAAGAAGGAAATGCATGATATGGCTAAGTTGCAAGGTCAAGTTACTGCTCGATTGGATAAGATGGAACAACAACTCCTCAACTTACAGCAAGTTGAATTGTCAGGGTCCACTGTTGCAGACTCGGCTCCTGTAGACTCTTCAATGGGCTAATTGCTTTTTCAGTCCTTTTCTAGATGTTTTTTGTTGATATTACATTAACTGTCTGTTTTATTTGCCGTTTTTATGGACATAGTCAGGGTGTTTTAGCTGTCTATTATAGGAAGAAACAGTATTGCTACTGGTCGGGTTATAAATTTTTGAGGTGGCCAATAGACCTGGTTTCCTATGGCCAGGTTGAGGCTACTCGTCTTTTATATTTATGAATAGCAACTTGCTCTTTATATTATAGATAATAGAAAGGTCCTACGATATTTACAAAAAAAAAAAAACTACTAATTTTTGTTATAAAATTATGATAATGTTTTGGCAAAACTGCAATTAATGAAGACCAATGAATCTAATACACAAATATTTGGACCAAAAGTAGTTTTGAAACATAGACTTTTAAAAATGTAACACATAATAATGTGTAGCCAAGTTTCAATAATACAATTTTTCACATTTTTAATCTTCATACATGTTTACAGATAACTTGCATAGTAAATTTTTAAATGTGCTTTGTAAAAAATAATTTAAGTAAGTTTAAACATATGATTTAGATATGCAAGAAAATTAATCTTGTGAATTCTATGTATTGATTGAATAACTTCTTTAATATTACACCATTGAATCAAAAAATTAATTAAGAAAAAAATTAAAATGTCCCGTTCCAATAAAAAAACACCTACTCACATAAAAATGAATTTATTTTAATCACAAAAGTGTATAAACTTTAAATATTTTTTCAAAATTTATAAAAAGAAATACTTAATCAAATTAATTCAATTAAAAAAACTAAATGCAAGAAAATAACGCAGAAAATTCACCTGTCAATTCGACTAATAGTCGTAGTTTGATAAGATAGGAATGCCTCGACAAGTGAATGAGAATGAACGACGATTATTCGCTCGAGATTCGGGTCATATGGTTGGCAGCAGCTGGGAAAGAGATTTATGCCTTCGGGTCATCGGAGAGCAGTACCAAGTCACGCGGAGGAAGATGTTAGGAATTTATTGTGTGGTTGAACCATTAGTCAATGTTCTTGTGCACAAAGAATTTTGAAATATCCATATTTACGTCGGGAGCGATTCTCCATTGCGAGTTTTGGTGTGTGCAAAGCTATGGCGCATGGAACTTGATAGGCTAGCCGTGTGTGGTCTCACGTAATGGCTCATAGCGGGTTCTTACGAGCGGGTTTAACTCGAGCAATAAAGTGACAACGAAGGTCGAGGTCAGACGAGCAGCTTAGACATGACTTGAGAGATGCAGCCTCGAAACAGCTAATACGTATCTTGGTCGCCGCCAAAGTTATCTTGGATTTACTTCTATTGGTTGAGGAGTCGGGTCAGACGGAACAACAGGCGGCAGCTGGCTTGAGATGCGCTGACGGCTCATGCGAGCTGCGGTCGCTACAGCCATAGCAATGGCATGTTTCTAACACCGATTCTTGGCGTGACCTCATGCGCTAGCTCATCTTAGTAGTCTTGGGGGGCAGTAGTCTTTTCCTTTGGCTGAAAACCATCAACATCTGAAGCTACCTTTTCATGGCGGTCCTGGTGTGAAGATTTCCCAAAAGCCCATTTACGCTTCTCTTTCGGGCCTTTTTTTTTTCTGGACACAAAAAGATCATTAGCATTCAATGTATTATTTTCTTCAAAGCATGAGAGCCCGGAAATGAAACCAGGTCTCAAGGCAGGAGCAAAAGCTCTCAGTACCTACCTTTTCTTCTTTGCCTGCATCAGAGTCTTCGCGTTTCACATAGACCACCTCCTCGACTTTTCAAATGAAAACATTGAAGCCCCTATTCTAGAGGAGCTTCCTGTTGCCGAGCTCTGCGTTCCTGTAAGTCTTCGAATTTTGGGGGCAAATGATTTTTGTTTAGCGGTTTCTTTCGTTCTTTGGCTTTCTCGTTTCTTTGTCTATATTTCTTGTTTTCTTTTAACAGATGGACACTCTTGCGGACCTGGAATGGCTCTCGACCTTTGTGGAGGACTCCGGACAATAATGATGAAACCAAGCCACGGAGCTGCCAAGCAAGCTTTCTTCCGCCATGCAACAAATGGATTCCTGTGAAGGCACGGGGCAACAGGTCCCGCACCCTAAACCCTAAACCTTAAAGGTCTAATTGCTCTTGTTCATCTGTGCAGTGCTCTGAATGGCAAGAAAAATATGGGTCCATTATCAACCTCAATTACTTCTCTGTATGAGTTGAAGGCAAAGGAAAATGCATTAGGAAATGTCAAGAAGCCATCTCCATTGGATAGAAATAAGCTTCAGTCGACAACTTTCAAATACCGTGAACATTCTGAAAATGAAAATCCCAATTGTCAACGTAGTGCTTCTGCAGTAGCAACCAGTGGAAGAACCCCCAAATTTCAGAGTAAGAAAAATACATCTACTGTTGTGAAAGCCAGCAAGCAAAACAGCCCTGTAAATCTTGAGAAGAAAGGAGTTGGAAGGCAAGCAATTCATATGAAGGTCTTCCTTTTCCCATCGTTTCTTATTCTTGAGTAGTTCTTTGTTTTCTCAGGAAAAGTTTCAGAGATTGGAATTGACTCAGGGTTTTCCATTGTTGCCAAGCGAACGACCGCCGGGGGTTTGACTTCAGGTATGTCAATGCTCCCAGTATTAAGGTATTTCTCTTTTGTTTTGTAGGAAGTATCGGAATTTCAGAAACCAAAAAGTGTGTGCTTCCATATTGCAAAACTCTTCCTTCTCCATTTTAACTCGATTTTACACCATGGCAACAATGGCAAGCAATTTCAGTTCCAGTGTGCCAGATGGGTTTTCTGATACACCTCCAGAACCCAGAAGAACCTTCCAGATTGTAGTAGCTGCCACTAAGGAAATGGGAATTGGCAAGGATGGAAAGCTTCCATGGAAACTACCTTCTGATATGAATTTCTTCAAGGAAATCAGATCTTCCACGTCAGCTCCTTTAAAGAAAATTGTTGTGATAATGCGATGAAAGACTTGGGAAAGTATTCCAGACCAGTTTCAACCACTTACAAGTCGCTTGAATGTTGTGCTAAGTCGTTCGGGTAGCTTTGACATTGCAACTGAAGAGAATGTTGTTATGTGTGGGAGTTTGCGTTCAGCTCTTGAGATGCTTGCAGCACCTCCATACTCTATGTCAATGGAGACAGTATTCCTAATTGGAGGTGGTCAAATTTATAGGTATCATTATTTATCTTTCAAGTCTGGTTGGATCTTTTTCCAATATCATATTTGGTCTAATTTGTTTTTGTACTAATTCTCTTTTTTGTCTTTCTCCAGAGAAGCATCTCTACACCTAACTGTGATGCAATTCACATCACTGAGATAGAGAATGCATTTGAATGTGATACATTCATCACACCCATAGATGCATCTGTGTATCGGCCTTGGTATTCGTCATTGCCTGTTGTGGAAAGTGATATTCGCTATTCTTTCACCACCTATGTTCGTATCAGGAATTCCTCTAATCCCGACTCTCAAGAGCCTTCTCACAGATTTGGAAATGGATCGAACAACATGGATATTTATGATAGACTTGAATTTCAGAATTATCATTTTCTCCCCAAATTAATTTTAGAAAGACACGAGGAATATTTGTATCTTAGATTGGTACAGGATATTATTTTAAATGGAGTGGAGAAGGGAGATCGGACAGGAACTGGCACATTGTCAAAATTTGGTTGTCAGGTTATCTTGTCCTTTCAGTTTTCAACTATATCCATTTAACTTTTTCTAAACAAACATAAATGTTGATAATCAACAGTTAAAAATCTTTGTTCTGTTTTTTATTCATATTGTTACTGCCTATATTTCAACTTATTATTGCTCACGAGAATTGTTATGTCCAGATGCGGTTCAATTTGCAAAAAACTTTACCACTTCTCACAACAAAGGTGATTGGTTGTCTCTGTCTAGTATGCCTTATTGGATTATTTCTTCATCTGGTTGGAAATATTTCTTATCTTTATTAATTTTGTTCTCAGTCACAAGACATGTTTTTATTTCTTGTCCTTGACAGAATATTGTTCAGTAGCTTGAAGATATTAATGTGAATAGTTGCATGCCTTTTTCTGTTTGGGAGGTTGTATCGTTGATGCAAGTGCTGCATTTATTTTTTATTGCAGCGATTTTTCTGGCGTGGTGTGGTTGAAGAGCTCTTTGGTTCATAAGTGGTTCAACAAATGCAAAGGTAATTTGCTTGCAATTAATGAAAAAACAGCATGTGTTACAAACCCCAGAAAAGCAGCTGAAAAAACAGTCTGTATAGCTGAGGAAACCAACTTTTCAATGTTTTGTGAGAGTAGAACCAGATGCAACCATTGCAAGATGGCCATAAACCATGCCTCTATCTCCAGACTGCTCAAAGCCAACGACGATAGCCTTGTAGTTGTGATTGAATCCTTCAACGGACTCAAAAATTCTATATCCAAATCAAGAATAAAAAAATTAAAGTTGCAGCTTAATAAAAGTCAAGGAGAGGCATAAAAAAATCTGACCAAACAAAAATATGGTCAGTTGCTTACCATCCATTCTTGTTTTATAGTCAAATTCACACTGCTTCAACAAAGTAGAGCTAAACTTTGTCAGAAACCATGTCTGATACAGAATTTATCTAAGAAAAACAATAAAGGCATTCATTTTATGTAAGTTAGCTGTAAAACGATAACACACCTCAAAAACAAATGCAATTTACAAATGTTAGAGATAAACACATTGGCCTATTTATATTGCTAATCCATAATAGAAAAGCAGGACGACCAAGTAAACCGACTGATACTTGGAAAAAAACACATGATTCAGCAATCAGCACCCAAAAATGCTATTTTTCGTCCTAGAAAGAAATTTGTCAACATCAAGCTATTGCCAAACTTGCAGCATACATTGTGTTTATTCCAATCAGAATTTAAGGATGATATGTGATATGCTTATTTCATCACCATCGACATGATGACGATTTGACCCTTGAGAACATAAATAGTGACTTAGGCTGTCATGTTTTATTTTCATAAATACATAACAAGTTTGTCCTATGTAATATATGTGGGGCCGACTTAGTCATTTATACTAAGTGGATACGCGCGGGAGAAATATAGTTGATATGCAGAGTCCAGAGTACATATTTGCCAAGTTTAGATTTAGGCTTGTAGGTTGAAAATTCAGCACAATAAATACTTGAACCATTGAAAAAATGTTAGATATGTACTTCGACAAAACTCACAGGTCAAAACAAAGGGAATATGATGTTAAAATTTATATCGACATGTTTTGATATCAATTTTTTTTTACTTGTGAGAAAATTTGTATTTTGGATACAACGAGATATGGCTTTTTTTCATACTGTCCACAAAAACCATTATCTTTAACTTTCAAAATTGTGGCTTTACATAAATTTAATTTCAAATGCGTCATGGAAACCTGCAAAAAAATATAACAATGATTCCAACCATTATCTCAGTTAAAAATATGAAGTACAGGGAAAGGTTATCCATATGCCATTCCAACCATTCTCTCGGCTCATTCGCTGACTGTTGGAAGACGAGCTCTACTAATTTTGATACGAACCTCTGATTTTGCAATTTTCTTAGCTTTCTTCCTTGGCCTTTTGCTACTACTCTGCTGTTGCTGCAATTTTCTGACCCTTCTTGCTTGGCTTTTTCCTACTCTCTGCTTTCGCAGTGGTTTCAAAGCCTTATTTCTTGGTGGATAACTTCTACAAATTCCACCGCGGATTTATCTCAAGTTACCTCTTTGCACTTTAAATTGTTCTCGGGATTTAACTTTAAAGATTTACGCATTTTCTCATGGGACAGACGGCCTGAGTCTACATTATCTGGAATTTGCTCTAAAATCAAACAAGAAATTTCATTGTCCGCATCTTAAGCTCTCAAATGATGACCAATCTTGTTGTCTGCCTCTTTGATCAGAAGTGGAAATTCTATAACTCGATCTTCTAGATACTTTAAATTCGGAGAAACAGAGTAACTAACAGAGTAACTAATAATGTCTAACTAACAGAGTCCGCTATTCTTTGGTGAAAGGATATCAGTCCAAAATCCTGAGCTTCTTCACTGGTATCACTATGAGCATCTTTGGCCTTCACTCTTTTATAAAATTGGCATGTAGGTTTGAAATATCAACAGCAAATTCTGCGATGTTGCTAATTCCGTCATGAAATTTCTGCTCCGCCAACTCTAGCTAAAAATAAGTTCTTTAAAGCATAATATGGACAAAATCTGAAATAAGGATAACCAGTGATCTGAGCCTGCACTCCTGTCTTTTGAGCTTCTATGAGAAGAAAGCAACTTCCTGCTGTGCTGGAAAGTTTCAATTTTCAATGTTTACCAGAAAAATCAATATATAAGATAGTGAGAAGTGAAGTTAGGTTTTTCTTTAATCAAGAGGAAAAAAACAAACTAAACTTTATTAGTGAAGAGTTCAGTTCACATTGTGCTATATGTTCTCCGTGTTTCAGCATGGTGCAGAACATAGAAAGAATCAGTACATCAAAATCAGTAACTGTCTTCGGAGTCCGTCCAAATGTTATGTAAGAGATCTACTATGGATCCCCAAGAAAAATAATGTGAGAAAATATATATGTGTCTACCATGCACATTTATATATATAAATATGATAAAATAAATAAATATTAATAATGTATTCAATAGTTTAAAGATATTATTAATATTTGTTTGATTAATATAAATATAAATATTACTTAAATATATTTTTATATCATTTATGATATTAATACTAACTCAAATATAATCACTACTATAATGTCTATATGTAAGGGAAGTAATTTAATGAAAATGAAAAGTTTGTGACGATATGGAATATTGGATTTTAAACTGTCAAGCATTTTATTTTTTTGTGTTATTCTTAGCTAGGTAATATAAACTGTTTATGTAAATATGAAAATGTCTTGAATTTGTGTCTATGTAAATATGAAAATGACTTTGGAATAAAATTATCTTAATTTGTGTCAGATCAGATTCTGTTCATTCTAGAGCTCACAAATCCTAACAGTGTGAGATGGTAGAGAAATGTTACAAATCCGCATTCCAAGAATTAAGTTGACCCCTATGAATTAATATGCTGAGAAAGTATCAACCATGAATGGTTTTGATTGTTTAATATGTAGAGTTGTGATTTTTATTTATTGGTGACAACTGCGAGTTTTAGAGATATTTTCATTTTATATAATGATATCTTTATTTATTTAAAAGGAAAAAAAGAATCTGCTGGATTTCTAAATATAATTATTTATATTTTGAAGAATACATTCTCCCTAACAGATACCTTGAAACAACTTTTTGTCAGAATCTGGCAAAATGAGCATTTATGGCATTAGCGAGAGATAGCGGCTTGGAGTGCCTCAGAATTTAGGTGTTATTGCTTTCATTTTATTTTGTACGGTTGAAACCACAGTTGTAGTTAACACATCCCTTAAAGCGGTCGGTACTAATAACCGCTGTGACTCGCCATGAGACCTGGGCTATGTTTACAAAGTTCACTGTTTTTGATACATCCACAATAGGCTTGAGAAATATCCACCACGTTCAAAATAAATTGTTGTCGCCAAACGCACAATTGTTGTAGGAAAGAACATGCCCACAACTAAAAACATTGGTTTTGGGAACAAACCCGCCTATTTCGCACCGCCCTTGCCCAGAGGTGATACCACAAGAAAAAAACCCGATCCTATTAGATTGTGCCACGTCGTTGGGGCAATACCGTCCTCATCGCGTGAATTTGACGTGCTAAAGTTCGGCATAAAAAAAAAAGCGAAGCTCCACCCTGCTCGTTGGATCGTCCCAATCAACGCGATACTCCTCCAGCCGTCGGATGTGAGAGGATTGTTAATAGGTGGGCCTGAACGTTATATTGGCACTGGCCTTACAGTTAGGTTCCGGGATATATATATGGTGGACATTCATGCATAATGGCGTTTTAATGAATATGTGAAAGTGTCTATGGTATCGTCAATTGATGTCCGCGGTATTAAAATTAAGGTATGCAGCGATCCCATATTAATGATCTAATGACAAGATAAGACTTGGGGTTTTAACTCTAAGGTTTGGTCAATGGTTATTAAACTAAAGTCGGTCGTGAGCCTTTCGGGAGGGCGTATACTTGTTATTGCTTGGGGTTATGGTCTAAGAAGTTTGAACATCAAAATATAATGAGAGGATGAGCATTAAAATATAAGTACGTGTTAAGCTATGAGCATCGGGATATTGCCTTTTAATACAGTTTACAAGGGAAGGATTTCTATTAATATTCAAGCGCTTTATAAAATAGGGAGATAGCCTTGGCGCATTATTCAAAGGATATTCATTTGTTTTTATTATTATCGAATAAATTAAATGTTAAAAATAATTAAATAATATTTAAAGTTTGAATTTATATATTTATTTTATTTTTAATAATTAAATGCTATGATGAGATTAAAAAAATAAAAAAATAAATTAAATAAAAAAATAAATAAAATATGAATAAATAAATAGAAATAAAATAAAATAAAGATAAAATTAAAATTAAAAATAAAATAGATAAAAAAAATTCTTAATTAAAAAATAAAAATAAATAAATAGAAATAAAATAAAATAAATATTAATAAACAAACAAATAAATAAAATGAAATAAAAATAAAATTACATAAATTACAATTTAATAATATTAAATTAAAAATTAATATTTTTATTAAAATAAATATAAATATTTAAAATTCAAATTATAAACTTTGATCATTTGGTTTACTCTTTTTTAAATAAAATAAATTAATTTTTATTATTTGAGGCAACCTAACCGTTATTTTACAAACGGCAAGTAGGAGCTATACTTTCTATTTAAAGAGGTTACTTGATCAGATTCTCCATCTTCTCTTGATGATGAACCACACGGGCAGGGTTTACCGCCTTAGACAAACTTAAAGGTTCTATGGGCAAACAACGTATGATAATGGGTTCGCTCATCCTATTTGACCTTTTGCAAATCAAAATGAGCACACTCAATTCGACCACCCAAACATAATATCAAGGACAAGCAGAGAAAATACGGGAATTTCACACCAAGGTCTCATTGCTTTCTTTATATATGAGGATTCCATCGGTCTCGAGGATGTGCAGGCCATTTGAATGGCCAGTTTGTGACATGGCGTCAGGTCGCTTCTTTAGTATACAGTGTAGATAGTTTGAACGTGAAAAGAATCGAGACATTAATAGCTATAGGCTTTCCACCTTAGGTGATCATATTTCTACTTACCATTTATGATTATCTGTTCAGCTTTGGATTTTCTTCTGTTAAATCACAATTCAATTTTTATCCCTCATATAGCACAAAATGATTCACATCTCCTCGATCCGGCGTTCCCTTGCACCTCCGGTGCAATTGCTAGATTTTAATACTATGCTGTATTCGATTGGCAAGATCGGGCCCAGAATAGTACATAGAAGCGCTTCCTAATTGAACATTTTCGATCTGATAACACTATGACTCGAAGGAGATATGTCTTTGTCCTGGGGGACTGCCATACCGCCATCCTCAGACTAGGCCCCACCCGCCGCCTTGTCCGGCAAACTCTCGTGATCGATGGTTGTAGTTGTTCTAGTTTTAATCTTGTCAGTACCATTACGCGCTCTTTCATGGCAATGGCAATCGACAAAAGAAGTTTTTTAAGTAATTTTCGATCAGAAAAAATCTGTAAATATATATATATATATATAATGTCATGCATTCAGACTTAAATTACGCCGTAGCATTTGCTTGGTAACCTAGTACAGATTCCATCGTCATGACAATGAAATATATGTGTACAATGTTTGTACTCCAATTTTAGTTGATATATATCTGTAGAGAGTTCGTAATCCATTTTTTTATTGAAATATATCTGTACAAAGTTCGTAGACCTTCATTTGCAGTAGTCTCCTTTTTTGCGTCGATTATCCACAATTCAATATCGTGTGCTATCTTTCGCATCCATTAGTACTGGGGATCGCATATTTCTTATGTTGACAGGAAAGTTTAACAGGACAAGGAAATTAGCTTTTCTAATTGTGATGAAGCTCAAATGGCTTGGCCTAAAAGGCAACCGAGCACACTTCCTTTTCTTGTATATGCCATTCTACTACTCTCCACGGGAACAGCTTCTCAGTAACCTAAGATAGTATCATTATCATTATTGTACATTCTGGTTTTGTTGAACTCAATTTGCTGTTGTTGTATTAGGGTATTAGTTTTATTCAATTAACTCTGGTTGTTTCAGGGCACTAATCTATGTTAACCTATTTTCTCTAAAAACAACAGATAAAAACATCTGTTGAATATTTAACTTGGATTTTCTTGGGTAAAAGCGAAAAAATTATATTTGTAAACTCCTTTTCCTACTATATGCGAGAACAATTATAAGAGAAAGTTATTTCCACTAACATAGCACTGATGGTTTGTTAAAAATCATAGTGATGGGTACCGTAGGAGCATTAACAACTTATCGGGACACCACATTGAAAACTGAAAGCTAAAGCAGGTCAGATCTGGTCTTTTGCTGACAGAGAAGGATCATATTTTAAAGGACTCGGACACATGGACAGAAAAAGCAACAGTCCACAGAGTAAGTGTAAGGACCACTCCTGAGAATTATTCACGATTAAGCTTTCAATTGGTGGATTTATTATTTAAAAGAGTTACGATTTTGCAGCTACCCACGGGCGGGTGTAACACGGAGAAAGCTGCAGATGGAACACTAGAGATGAATTGTTTCGAAGAAAACTGAACACTAGCTGCTCATGTGGACTATATGTATTGTTTATTCCACCCAGTTCTGTAAATTAATTAAACAATACTTGCGGTCCTAGTAATCGATGAAAAAATAGGCTATGGAAAAAGGTCAATGTGTATGAGCACAAGAATACTATTTATTTCGTTAACAACTTTATATACTGAAATTAAAACGTATAAAAAGATGGCAACATTTTACCTATGATGCATTATTAGGTATACTTTCCACACTTTAAATTATTTTAAACTTTCGAGAAGAATATTCCATAAAACTATTTTTACGTTTTGAAAATATTCGAGACAGTTCATCACTCGAGTCACAGCCAGGTACCTTCTGGAGTTCGTTAGGAATGAGATGCAAAATAATTATAGTTTAGAAAAGTATATATTAGGGTTTCATATATATATAAACAACTTTCCTTAATCCCATAAAAAAATTGCCATGGATATCACCATGTAAAATTTTATTGTAACCATTGCAAGGTAAAGCTGTTTTTTAGGTAATTCACTTAAGAAAGGCTGTGACCTACTAAAAGAAAATCCTTCGTGTCCTTTTCATCCAGGGAGGAAATACCAAATAATCGGAAACTTTTCAAGCATCAAGGGTGCTCCCAGCATAACTCCATTCTCTAAACCCGCTCGTTCACACGCATAAGCAAGGTCATAAATGATCTATTTCTTTAAATTTTGTTGACGTGTTTAACCTTAAGATTTCAAAAATATTGAATACTGAAAGATATCGATTCAATATATGATTTGAAAGAATTAATTTTAAATAAGAAAAAATAACAACAATTTCTCACAAATAAATCAAATTTACACTATTAAAATTAATATTTTATTTATATGTTTTATTAATTATTAATAAAAATTTATAATGTTGTGGGTAAATTCAATATTTAAGCATATTATAGTAATATATATTTAGAGATGTCAAGAATATTTAACAAATTGTATTTTGTGATGGAGAAAGAGAGTATAATACAAAATAACTACAAACAAATAGTTACTATTCATAAAACTTCTCACATATATATTTAGCTAGCTATTGTTTTTGGCTCTTCTGGTCTTGTATATCTCACAACAACCCAATCAAGGATATATAAAGTCCAAACTTACAAAATATGTAATAATGTTATACATGATTAAACTCTAGTTAACTACTCTGTGCAGACTCACATCAAATTAAACTTTTCAATTATAGATTTAACTCCAACTAACTCACATTGCCTCTAATTAACTCACACTCTTAATATAGATTGCACTCCATGCAGAAGTAATTTACAATTTGCAACACTCCCCCTTAATTACTATGGTATGACTTAACATAACTCAAACAACATGGCTTAAACATGTCTGCTACACTAAGTCTAGAGTACCATTACAATCAAGAATTGACTCAAGAAATTTTACAATGTTATATATATATATATATATATATATATATATATTTTTGTTTAGTTTTAGTTGCACTTTCTTCTTCTAATCTCCATACTTTTCACTTTTTCCTGCTAATTTGTTTTTCACTTCTCCTGTATTTGTCCCAAAGTCGTCTTCTACTCGTGTTGAACTTTGTTCTCATTCTTATGCTTCATATACTTCATCTTCTTTTTTCCATATTCTTCATCGCTGAAAATTTGTTTTCGATGCCAGTTTTCTCTTTGGTTTCATCATTAGGTACTGTTGTTTTTTTCCTGTAATTTTCATACTCAAGATCATCATTAAACTTACATATAAAATTATAATCATTCACTTTTGTAAAATTATAGTTTGTTTGGAAGAATATTCTTATTCCATAAATAAGAAAATTATCTCAATTTAATTGCACAACTATTATGAAGGAGAATCCAATACTACTTAGAAAAGTGGTACCCCTCAAGGAAGCAAAAAAAAACAAAAAATATCTCTAGTAAATGGAGAGAATAGGCCCAAAATCATGTCCTTTAAAAAACCATGAATGCACCCATAGTTTATAAGTTAAAAAACATATTTTTAATATTATATGCTTAATTGGTCATTTGAATCAAGTACTTTTAACCCTCATTGGTGCACAAAAGTATTCCAATAGAGTCATTTTGGCTCTAAATTACTACAATTAAAAAGTGATAACTAGAAAAAAAAATTCATGATGAGAATTACAAATCCTTTTCCTTTATCTAACCTATGTTTTAGAAGATAGGATTGTTCCATCCTTTAGTTACCCACAAATCCACAAATGTATTTTTTTCTTGAAAATCATACTTCAAAAAAAAAGGTGTCTCACTCACATCAATTAAGATATAAATCCCCTCCTACAATTGAATCTTGTTCTATGTTGGTTATTGGAAATCTGATTTTGTTACATATTTCAAAAAAACAAAGTTTCTAACTTACATAACCTAAGATATAGATCCCCTCATGCAAATGAGTCTTGTTCTATATTGGGTATTGGAAATCAAATTATAAGAGTTGATATCTTATTGAGTGTTGGAAATTTGATTTTGTTACATACTTCAAAAAACAAAGTGTCTAAATTCCATAAGCTAAGATATAGATCCCCTCATGCAAATGAATCTTGTTCTATGTTGGATATTGGAAATCAAATTATGAAAGTTGATATATTAAAGTTAGGATTATATTTGTTGAATTATAGGTGGATTTGTGCCTATGCTATTGTTAAAACATACGCTCCAAGTTGCATGTGCACATCTTATTTTCTTCTTCCACTTATAAAATATAAACTTTGCAATTAATATAAGTCCATTTCAATATTAGATATAACAAATATTTATGTAGATCCTATATTTATCGCAGGGATAATGAAATGATCATATAAAAGCGTCTTCTCCTATAATGAAGAGTTGAAAATGCAGTAATTGAAACATCAAAAAATCAAATCATATTTAACATTTTATATTAACAATGATCAAACCATCTTCAAATATGTTAAATCATAATAAAACAGGCTATACAAACATAACTACATACAGAATTACACCAAATTGAATTTCCCTTTATAAAATGCAGCAAATCACAACAAAATTCACATTTCTATAATGGAACACACGGTATAAAAGTCAACTCAGTTCAACAAATACTACTTCCATACAAATCGTTCACAACAGTGTAGATTCTATTGCTACAAAACATTCTGTATTAAGCTAAATTGAAACGAGAAAGTTCATAACAATTTTAACAACATACATTATGTACCTTCGAACACAATTTCTGCTCGTCATTTATATTAGAGATTCTTCTGTTTTGACATATTCGCACGTCTACTCTTTGTTTCTCGCAACAGAAACCGAAAAAACTAAATTGTTGATGGGGTATGTTGTGAAGAAGTCAATGAAGTGAAAGAAAAGTCTATTTTGAGATTAACCAGACACCAGAGATTTTTGCTAGACCTACTGCAGAATAGAGCCTCCCTATGAACGTTGGTTAGTTGGAATAGAAGGTAAGTCTTTTCCTGAACTGCTGGTACTGCTGAAGATAACGAGTTGACTGGATGAGCGCGTTAACAAGTATGTAGAAGAATTATTGATTGTTCTTGTCTGAAGTGAAATTCCCGTTAATTATTATTATTTAATTAAAACAAATATTTTTCCATTTGTTAAAATTTTGTGTGGAATATTTCATTCGTTTTAATGGGTGATTTAAATTTGATAACATTGATTTAATTTTTTCTATTTTAAAATGTGTATGAGATATATATATATATATATATATATATTATATATATATATATATATATATATATATATATATATATATGTTTATGGGATAATTGTTAATGACTTTTTATATGTATATATTTTGTTTGTTAGTATAAAATGTTAAGTAAAAAAAATTATTTTCGGTGGTATATTAATTTTTTATTATTATTTTATTTTAAGATTAATTAAAAATTAAAGAAAAAACAGATTTAAAAAGAAATAAACAAAAACTAAATAAAGTTAAATATAGGAAAAATTATTTCAATTGTTTTAACATTATATGAATATATAAAGTTATAATGATGCTAGTATTTAATTTACAATTAATAATTATTTATATTAATTTGTTTTTCAAAAAAATTATATATATATTTTTTTTGCCTTTAAGATAGAGAGTTTAAAACTCCTTTTCATATTCTACTCCATATTCTACAAGAAAATAATTTTTATTTATTTTTTATATTTATCTTTTAATAAACACACAATGGTTTAGTTTAACTATTCATTATGTGTTTTCTAATTTTTTTAATGGAGATAAAGATGTCATTATCTCTTGTATATATATTTTGGATTTAATTTTTTTTTTCATTTTTCCTTACCATCTGAAATTATGTAAAGAAATCTTTCTAAGAAAAATATTAATGTCTAAATTGGGGAATTTTTTTGTTTATGTATGTATAGGACTAATGTCATATATTTTGGTTAAAATTTGATTGGGATAGTTTCTTGTTTATATATGTAAGGGATTAAGGTTAAATATTATTAAACTATTATAGATATGTTTTAACCATTGTTCTAGCAAGCTCTCTCCGGAATTAAATTTCTTTACATACAAACCTATTTTAGAGTGAAAATTTTGGAAAATTGTTTTAGAGATTTGATATCTCTTCCTCAGATGCAAACTTCTTTTATGTAAAGAGAAAAATTTGAAAATAAAAGGTAAAAAGGTTTTAGAGATTTGAGATCTCTTCGTGCTTAAACACACACACACCATGTATGATTCTTCATCATTTAAATTGCAACTTTTAATTCATAAATTGCTTAACACCATGAAAATCCCCTTGGGAATTTTCATTTTATAGCTTAGAGTTGCAATCCCAACAAAAATTTGATGTATTTGAGATAAAATTGACATTTAAAATGCATTTTTTAATGCATAAATTGGTTAACACCATGAAAATACCCTTGGGAACTTTCATTTTATAGCTTAAAATTGCAATTCCAGCAAATATTTGGTGGATTTTAGATAAAATTAACAAAACCTATATCTTGAAAAGGGAAAAAAATATACAATAGTGAGTCTTTTTGAAATGTTGAAATGATAATAATTTATTTTTTCCAAATAATTACGCTGATAGGCGTAACCCCCCTATTGGAATTGGATGATTTAATCATTTTTTAATTAATCATTTTTATCGGATGGTGTAGATTTAGAGATGACAGTATATTCTCATAATTACCACTCAATCAATGAATGAAATTAAAAACCATAACCTCCTTGCATGTCTAAATCAAGTGTTTAAACCCTACTTAAATTAATTTTTTATCAAACTATCATTAAAAATTTACTGTGCATCTTATTTATCTCCGCATATGAGGGATTAGAGAAAATGAAATAAAAAAATTTGAGCGAAACTTTGAAACGCATGTCTATTTGCATTCTGAAACGTGTGAGTGTTGAAGGAATAACGACACATTGATTAGGAAAATGAATTTTATGTCGACATTCTCCAACGCGCACTTTGAAACGCATGTCTATTTGGATTCTGAAACATATGGATGTTGAAGGAGTAACGACACGTTTATTAGGAAGATGAATTTTTCGTTAACATTCTTGAACGCACCGAAGGTGATGCTTGAAATTCTGTAACGCTCCCAATCTATTTTAGACCATAAGGCCACCCCGTTCAGAGCAGCCGAGACATTTGGACACAGAGAACCGGGACTGTGGCGGCTCGGATCGAAGTAAGAAATCCTTCGTAGGAGCTATACAGTTGTTCTTCTTCACAAGGTAGTAGTTATTTGAGTTTACAATATAATATTTAATATATTGAATAGGTCACGCTTGATCTCTTATTAAAAATTCTCTTTAAATCAAATGGATTTGCGCGATTCTCCTTTAAATCTTGTTTTTTTTTTTGTTTAAATGGCTATGTATTTTGTGTTTTTTTCTTTGATTCTCTGTGGAAAGTATTGTTTGTCGATGAAAATTTGGTTCTTTAGTCTCCTTTTGGACATGGCCATTACACTCTGCTCCTACTACGGTATGTATTAGTTGGCTTTTGTTGGAAATATTAAATTCCTCTGCTACCCTGTACAGAGAAAGAATTGTACAGCAAGGGGCAGAGGACATTGCATGCACAACATTCTGCATTCAAGAGGAATAAATGAAACAGAGGAGGATTTAAATTTTGGATCGGCCGTAGCCATACCCCGTCGCTGAAGAAGTGATGTTTTCTATGGCTTCTTGACCACACAGCATACATCAGTGATAACATTCTTATTTTCCATAAATCCACCATACCGTGCCATAAATCTACAAACAACACATTGTTGAAACCCTTTCACCAACCGCAATGTTTTTAAGTCTGATTAAATTGGGCACGCAATTGTTTTTGTTTTTTTTTTTGAATTTTTTGTATTGCGCATCGGAAGCGTAGAGATCCACAACTCAACAGAGCCGTTGTATTCATTTACCGATGTGATTTGTTTCATGTTATGTGATATCGCATATTGCATGCGCTGAATGTTGTAAGCCCTCCGCATATACTATGACCTGAAGCCATATCTGCGATGCGATGTTGCGATCTCCATTATGGGGTCCATCACACATCACACATCGTGCATGTATTGTTTACCGCCCGCGCATATATGTTGACTGTATCACTGCTTGCGATGCGATGCAGACATGAGAATATTATATTTATCTTCTTTTGTCTTATCTTTTTCTCAAAAACTATTCAAAGATATTATATTGTAATAAAAACAACAAAATTATAGTCCTCTTGCTGTATAGAAACTCTAACTTAATTATAGTCCTCTTGCTGTATAGAATCTCTGACTTAACTCTATGAGTAGTTTATACTGCCATTGTTAATTAAATGACCTTGTTTATAAATAAAAAAATAGAATTTAACTGTGGATTTATGTATCGCTCTCTTGGACAATAGATAAGCAGTCCTATTCTATTCTATCTATATATGTATATATATAGGTCACTTCTCTGTATATATATAGGTCAAATTGATAAATTGGAAAGTACTTACCAAGATCTAGGTTTTACTCATCCAATTTTTAAGGATAGGGGAACAGAATCTATTCATGATTTTTATAATTTTGGTTTCCAGATTTAATCAATATAGAAGGGATATGAAATGACGTAATGAAATTTAATAATATAGGAAAAGACTTGGTAAAATGAGAAATGTTCATCCGGATTCATATTTTTTATATGTTGGAGTTCAAGCTCTTTTCAAAACATAATATATATACGTGACCATTGTAGGGTTTCGATCCATTCAAAACATTTACGTAGGATCATTAAAATGCATATTTTATATTTTGTGTTGGAAGCTCTTTTCAAGAAAAAGAATACATATGTCACCATTCTAGGGTTTCGATCCATTTAGAACCTTTATGTAGTATCATAAAACTACATCATGTAGTATCATTAAAATACATTACTAAGTGTTGAGAAGGAACGCGGAGAAAGAAGGTCAAATTTTAATTTGGGCTAGTTTTTAAGGAATTTGGTGAAACATTTTTCCCAAATTTCTAAATTGATTTCATAGGTGGAACCTTCAAATTATTCTAAAAAAAAATTGCCGTAGAAACTAAAATCTATGTATAACTGATGTAAGTTTGGGTTATTTTTATCAAAATTTTGGTGAAACCGTTTTCCACAAAATTGTTTCCACGCAATTGTAAATTAACTTAAGACGTAGAAAAAATTAAACTATGTTGAAAGAAAAACGCAGGTTTATTGGTTTACAACTGGATAATAGTTCCGAGAAAAAACCCGCTGTGAAAAGTCTTTTGTCCTAAAAACCCACAGCACAGAAAAGTCTTTTGTTCTACCTCTGGAATTGGAGCGCCTCACTTCCATTAGAAAATGATTTTAGATGACAATCTAATATGCGCCTTTAACATTATTCAGTAAAATTTGAGATTGTTTGTTGTGATCTCTAAATTCTTTACATATATATTTACGCCGATGCGATGTGTTTCATACGATGTGATATCGCATATAGCATGCGCTGTATGTTGTAAGCCCTCCGCATATACTATGACTCGAAGCCATATCTGCGATGCGATGTTGTGATCTCTGCTGTGGGGTCCATCGCACATTGCGCATGTAAACAATGCATGTATTGTTTACCGCCCGCGCATATATGTTGATTGTATCACCGCTTGCACTGCGATGCAGCGACATTGCTCATCGCTCATCGCAAAGCACAATGTCCCACATTTCACATGAACCACTTGCAAGCCCACGATGTGACTTGTGATGTGGGCTCCACTTGCAATCGCACATATGTATTTTGATTGATGTATTGTTTGATTTCCATGTGGGCTCCACTTGCAATCGCACATATGTATTTTGATTGATGTATTGTTTGATTGCCACGACCAAAGGTTTTTCAACCTTGGTTTATAAATTTATATACAGAAAATATATTTTAAATAGTTTTGTTTTATTTTAAAAGAACCCCCACCATATATAATGCCCGAAGTGAAAATTTGACTTCGTTATTTTATGGTTGATGATAGATGGTCATCATTTTAACATTATGCAGATTTATGAGTACTCCTTTATTTTCTGATGTATCCGTGTTTTACAAAGCAACATTTTAAACCTAAGTTGATGAACATAAGGATATACATTTTAATGGGGGATTCTCCTACTGTTTTTTTAATAGAAGTTTCCAGTTTTATAATAATAACAATTTTTTTTTTAAATGTTATATAAAAAATTAAAATTATATATTTCAATAAAAAGAAAAACATTATTAATAATATTTAAGAGATTTACTACAACTTTAGTGATGGCAATTTTGAAGTAATTGATAGAAAAATCGTAGAACATAAGAGGTCATCCTGAGGGGCTTGGCATAAATAGGAGAGGATTGCTTGTCACAACAAGTAGAGGATTGCATTATCCAGGATTGTGAATTGAATTATACTTGGTAGAGGTTGTATTGTTAGGCTTTTGGTAGTTCAACCTGACCTTTGATTATTAGAAGTTGGTCAAATTATTCAATTACTATTTAAATGTTTGATTATATTCTTAATGTATAGCTATATTTAATGTTTGGAATTTCGTTTAAGTTTTCTAAATTAATAATTTATAAAGTTTATTTGGTTATAAGGTAGATTTTTTTTTGTTATGACATTATATTTAAGTAATAAAATTGAAAGTTTAAATTCTTATGCATTGAACAAAATAAAAAAATTTGAAAATTTATTTATAGATTTATATAGTTTTGGTAATATGTATAATATGTATGATAAATTACAAAATATATTTTATGGCATTTATTATATTTTAAAGTTAGTGTAGCTATATAAATTAAGTGGGTTATAAAATATAGGCATCAATTGTAATACAAATAAAAAGGCTTAATTTATAATATGTACCATATTTTTTATAATATATAACTTGAATAGATATACATTTTGAATGGTACTAGTGGTTAAGAACATGTTTTTCTTTGTAAGAGGTCACAGGTTCAAAACAATAGGGAATGGAGTGC
This sequence comes from Pinus albicaulis, assembly GCA_034641835.2. Classification (NCBI taxonomy): domain Eukaryota; kingdom Viridiplantae; phylum Streptophyta; class Pinopsida; order Pinales; family Pinaceae; genus Pinus; species Pinus albicaulis. The sequence continues at coordinate 1,524,594,498 of CM076579.1, forward strand.
AATGTATGCCTTTGTAAAATTGACTCATATGCCAATTTGTATGTGTAAAAAACAAATATTTTTTACATATATATATATTTAACCATATAAATTTAGACTTATTACGACTTATTACAAATTATACGATAAATAGTTTTAGAAAACTATAAAAAATATTTTTTATTATCAATTTAACTAAAATAACAAAAATAATTTAACATAAATATTAATTTATAATTTATATATACTATTTTAAAGGAATATTAGTTGTATTTATGTTGGGTTTATATGATTTTTGTTAATTAAATATTTTAATATTTGGTAAAATGGTAGATATTTTTTGCAAGGTAAATAGTTACTTATTGGTTAACTTGTTTTCAAAATTGTTTGTTTTTTAAATATATTTTAGGTAACAAAACTGATAATTCGTTTTATAGGTTAAAAATATAGTTAAATTTTCAATGAGGGTGGATTTACAAAATCGAAAAACAAAAATAGTTCTAAAAAATATTATTTTTATTAACATTTTGGATTAAAAAAGAAACCTTAAATGTATGAGTACGAATCAAGAATAATGATTTTGAAGATTGAAAAGGAAAATCTACACTAAAATACCATATTAGTGTAGAGTTGAAAGGTATAGATTTAATCTCTATTGAATATTGTAATTTTTTTTAACAATACATAAAAATAGATGGTTGAGATTTATCTTCAAAATAGTTGTTTTTTTTTGTCTTTTTAACTATTGTAATAATGTTCTTTTAGCTCATATGATTTTATAGATTATGTATATGTGCATTTAACTATATTTGTAGATGGAAAATTGCATATCTATATTGCTTATTCTATTCACCATTAATTGAAAATTGTTTTGTTGATATCATGTCTGTTTTCTTTTATGTTAGGTGATTTCCTTGTTTTGTCATGGATCCAGCTATTTGGAGTTGTATTCCATTTGAAATTCTTGAAATTGTCTTCCTTTGGCTCCCTTTATCGATTGTGATACATTTTAGCACTGTTTGTCAACAATGGGAGAATGTTTTACAAAATCCTTCATTCTTAATGCGTTGCAAGCATATATGTACAAATGAATTTGGATTTATGGTTCCTTTCCTCAATAATGAAGACAATTATTTTGTTGCTGAATACCTTAATCAAAATGGGCTCATATCTCGTTTTCATTTGCGATTCATAGATTCAAGATACAAAGTAGAGACTACTATTGAAACAATGGTAGTTTTATCCTTACCAACATATTTCTCCCATTAAAGAAACTATTTTGTAATGAATCCATTTACAAAGGCGTTAAAAAACATTGGGCGAATATGAATTGGAGACTGGGGATTCTTTTCGTTATTGGAAAATGTGAGCAGCAACAAATATGACTGGGTTGTTCTAAAACATATCTATGATAGAATGCAGTCTAAATTTTATGTTTATAGTAGCCTTGATAGGGTTTGGTGAAGGGTTGATCTTCCATTTGGTGGCACTTCACCCCCTCAAAATGGAGTGTTTTATAAAAATTAAATTGTTTTGGCTCTATCTCGACACGGAGTATGAAGATTATCCTCAATATGGGTATACAATCTACTGGTTTGATGTAATAAAAAATGAATGGGGATTTTCATTTGTTCCAATCACTGACATTCGGTGTATTTCATTGGCAATATGCAAGAATCAGTTGGTATGTCTTATCAACGATGGCTCGACTTCTGTATGATCAATTGAAGAAATAGATAATTTCCAATTTGGCCACCCCTGTATTGAATGAATAATTGACTACTTTGAGGATGATTGGGGCTTCATATGGAATTTTTGGGAAGAAATGTATATAGATATATATATGAAATGTCCTAGTTATCTTCCATTTCAAACAGTCCAAGGTGTGGCTCTTATCTACAAATGTAGTGAAGTTCCTTTCCTATTATATGACATGATGACTCGCCTTTGCTTCCCAACATATATTGATAATTCAACTAATCAACAGATGCATGGATTTTGGTCTCCAACGTTGCAGGATTGCAATAATTTGATCGAGTCTGGAATTTTTTTTGCAATTGCTCCCCGTATGGATTCTATTGATGAGATTCCACCATTAGATATGGACATGGAGTCTTAGACTATTAGTCATTTTGTATTCTCTCTGTGGTCGTGGAATATATATATATATATATATATATATATATATACTTTACATACTTTTGGGTATGTATGCTAAGACTTTAAAATTACCAATCTATGGATAATTATATGTATATAATTATAATTACTGTGACTTATTTTAGACATGGTGTTTCCATTAGTTTTTTCTCATTTTTTCTCAAACAATGTTGTATATTTGGGTTATTTTTATTATTTATATTTATATTTTGATGGTATATAGTTCCAAATATTTAGATATATTTCAAATTCATATAATTATTTTAGTATTTTGTTCCAGTTCATTTTATGTTTTCATAACTTTGTATGCTGAAAATGTCTATATATGATTTTTATTTTTTATGTGGTTGGGAAAGAAATGTGTTCATTCTTTTGTGTTTATGTATATTGGATATATTATATGTTCCATGTTTATTGTTCTATAATAAATTTGTTATTATTCATTGTAGACATGTCATCTAAAGGTACAAGCAAGCATACAAGAAAAAGGAATCAGTCACCAGCATCGCGTGACAAGTCTAATGAAAGTCGTCATTTACAGTATCAGCAAAATAAGGACACAATAAATGAGCATAGGAGAGCTAAATGTCATATAATAATGAGTGAAACAACTCTTCAAAATGATTTTATGATTCCTCGTAAGTATCGTACTATGGATTCTATCATGGAAAGAACATTTCCCCTTGATAGTTCATTGCTAGAATATGCTCCTCGTCAGCATAGTTTTGTTTTTCGATGATCTCCTAAAAATTTTCATAATATTGAGAAAACATCTCGCAATAGGGAATAACATAATATTGATAATGTGGATGCAAATGTTCACCCTAACCCTTCTATCTCTGCAATTGCATATTGTGAGAAAGGCCAAAGGTTGCAAAATATCCATGGTGGTGGCAATGATGACATTGTATGTGATGATTTGGATGATATTTTGATTGGACATTTGTTTGATAATTTGGATCAAGTTGGTCGAAACATCATATCTTCCAATCTCCCTTCTCAAAATAATGTTGTCCCACGAATAGAATCAATCATCCCTGATAGCATTTCGCGTGGAACAATGGAGGTAACCCAATGATATCTTTACATTTGTTGCAATAGTGGTTGTTTTATTACATTCCTCTATTTACATTTTTTTATTGATAAGGAATTTTATTCTCTTGGAATAGGATACACCTCATTTTAATAGAGGTCTAGAAATTATCTCCCCAAGTCTTCCATCTACTAATCTGAGAATTTAATATGAAGCACGTCATAACCTTCCACTGCATTCTCCTCGAAAATCAAATCGACAAACTAATGTTAATGTTATTAGTATTTGATTTGATTTTTCATTTTCTGGATTTTTGGTGCATTGGACATGAATTTTATTTCACAATTTATTTTCTTCAAACAGGACACAACTCATTTCAATAGAGGAATACAAATTAAATTCGTAGATATTCCGTCTATTGATGTTATAAGTGAAGAGGAACCATCTCATAGCGTTCATCCACATCGCCAACAAAATGTAAATGTTGAATGCATTTGATATTTTCCTCCTTTTTTAATTTATTTTTAGTTGTACAATTTTAAATCTTTATTTTTTGAACATTTAGTTTTATAGCGAATTTTATTTTTTATTAACAGGAAACAACTAATTTGAATAGAGGCATCGAAACTAACTCCCTAGATGTTCTATCTACTGATGTTAGAAGTGAAGAGCAACCATCTCATACACTTCATCCACATCCCCAAACAAATGTAAATATTGAATGAATTTAATTTTTTTTTCATTTTTTCAATTCTAATTATTTTGACATTCATTTTTAAAAAAAATTATGCTAAAGAAACCTTGTCATCCTCTCAGGTTCCAGAAATGTAGACCATAAATTTGGAAATACCATGTCATAGATTTGTTCCACATGTTTCAAATTTTGGAAGGGAATCTCATGGTGCTGAAAATCAAGTAAATTTTAGAAGAAATTATGCTCTTCCACATCATCCTCCACATGGTCCAACCAATACAAATCATATTTATTTTGATGAAAAAATTATTGCAGTGCATAAAATGTTTCGAGAAAAGATAGATAGCTTGTCAGTTGTCCAAATGTGCCACATCTGCCAAGAATCATATCCTGGAATCCACATTTTGAGAGATTCTAAAGGACCTGTTTGCAGATGATGTAAGACTGAAAGAGGTTCACATTGTTTTTCTAGCTATAATAACATGGATCCTAGTGAACAACCTCATATTTTAAGAGTTCTTACTCAAGTTGAAGAAATTTTAATAGCAAGTGTAAATCATATTTTGAAAGTGACACATGCTCGAGGTGGGCAATATAAGTATAGCAAACACACAATTATCTTTTCCCAAGATATTTCTGCAATTGCACAAAGTCTTCCCCGACATGTTGAAGATCTTGACTTTCTAATTATGAGGAGACATGCTGCTCAATCTAAATATTGTGAATGTTATGTAAAAAGATCTTGAGTTATGGCTGCATTGCATTTCAAAATTGAACGTGATCAATATTATCGAGATGTTGTAATTGACTATTATTCAGTGAATGCTCTGCCCGAAAGATCAACAGATGTCTCCTCCAGGCTTAAATTTGTTGATTGTGAAATTTTAGAATTTGAGATCAATGCAACTAATAATGAAGGGTTTCCTCTTGAGCATTTTCCCTCTCATCCTTCTTCTTTTGTTGCTCGCCTACTCAATGAACGGAGAGAAGTGGAAGAAATTAGAGCATTTCTTGATAATGTTGATTCTTCACATGTTCATGAAATGGATTGGCCCAGTATTGGAACATCTCAGGTGAATGAATATAACATTGAGGGGTTATTAGATATGGAATTTCCCACATTTTTCCCCACTGGTGATGTTGATTGGTTGCAACCACGCATTTGTACTTTTGAACTTCATGAGTATGCATTGCATCTTCTTAGATACTATGATCAGAGGTTTGGAAGCCATCCTCACTTCCAGTATTACCTATTGAACATGATAATGAGGCATCGTAGCCAAGAAACTGCTTCAGTTTTTGTGAAGAAAATTTGACATGATAACTCACCGACAACAATTGATAACTTGTGTCAGCAACTTTCTGATTTACCAAATAATAAGTTGGCTAAGCATCTTATGCGGTTTTGGTCTTCTCTAAGAGGTATAAGGGCGTAATGGACTAAATGTCAGGCTGAATTGACTAATTTGATTACTCATTTTGGATGTCCATATTTTTTTTTTACTTTGAGTGCAGCTGACACAAAGTGGCCAGAGCTGCATAGCCTCATGCCTGTACCCTCACATTATCGTTCCTTAAATGAGCATCGTATGAAAATTGAAAATGTTATCCAGTACCCTCATATTGTTGCCACATTTATGACCATAGATTCAATATATTTCGAGAGGAAGTTATCCAAAAATATCTTAAATCTAAGGACTTCTGGTACAGGTATGTTTTCTTGAATTTATTTTTATTCATTGTCAATTTCTTATTAATTTTCTATTTATATTTTTTGTAGTAACTCTGTATTCATTTTTTTTAGATATGAGTGGAAACATAGAAGTTCAGCACATACCCATGGTTTCCTATGGTTGCAAGGAGCTCCTGACATGGAAAGACTCGATTGGTCAAATGATTGTGATTTGCAACATGAAAAGAGATTCTTGACAATTATGTAACTGCATGGAATCCACGTGAAATACATCGTCGCAATATAATGGTTCCCAGAAGTCTCAATGACGACCCTTGCCGATTGAATACTAATCAAATTTTCTCTTACAATCCTCATAATGATTATGAAGAATTGTTGAACCGTGTCCAAAGGCACAAAAAGTGTAGTGTAGATTCTTGTTTTCGCAAAAAGGGCACTATTCTCGCTTGTCGATACAATGCTCCATGGGATCTTTCTGAGGAATTGAGATTGTTCATAGATGATCAAGGAAGAAAAAAATATGACCCAACAAGAAATGATGATAGGCTCAATGTACATAACATTGACCTTCTAGCAATGTGGCGTGCAAATTTTGATTTCCAACCAATGCTTTCTCGGCATGCTGTCCTGAAATATATTGCTAAGTATGCATCAAAAGCAGAGAAAAGGTCTGAAAGTTATCATGATATGTTAACTAGAATTTCAAATTATATTGCCTTTGAGGACCATGCTTTATGTGCTTATAGAAGGTTTCTTGCATGTTGGGTATGTGTTGCTATTGCACGACTAGCGAGAACGCGGGGGGGGGGGTAAGACATCGGGTGATGGTCACTTCTTCAGAACGCGGGGGGGGGGGCGATGGCCCCCTTGTGTTTGTCAAGAGCGGCCGCCTAGCGAAAATTTTTGGTCCTTAATTTCTGGTGGGTGGTCCGCGCCCATGGTTTTGTGCATGGTTTTGCACATGGTTTTGGGATACGATGGTTTTCGGCCCCTGGTATTTTTTGTAGATCTGGTCAAGGGAACTATGGTTATGTTCTAATCCAAGGTTAATGGATTGGGGTTTATGTATGCTTCAGCGTGTGTATATATGTGTTGTAACACTAAAAGGAATATAATGAAAAATCAAGTTGGTCGTCCCAATTTTGGATCCAGGAGAAAATCTATGTGTTTATCTGTTTTATGTTGTATGCTCTTTCTATTGTTTATTTTATGTTATAAGATTCATGTGTAGATAATTTTTGTTCAGGGTTAAAACCTACATTGCAGAAACAATTGTTGAACATGACATTGGAGCACAAGAAACATGGCATATGTTGCTTAAGCTACCTCTTGTTGTCTGTAGTCGAAAATTTGTTTCATTAAATGTTGGAAGAAAGGTTTTCAGGAAAATATCGAGGGATGGCATGCAATGTTCATCTGAAAATACTTTTGTTCAACATTATCAGAAGTGGCATTTTTTCCTTGAACATCTATCTTTGATAGAAACAACAAGATCTTGGACATTTGATAGCAAGCGTAAAAAAGATCCCCGGAAGCCTAGAGATGTTCATGCGATTGTTCGAGTCTAGCCACGGTTTTATTCTATTCCTAGTGAAGGTTTAGAGGAATTTGAAACCTTTTTCTAGACATAATTTCTCTTGTAAAAGCCACTCCGTGACATTTCCATGGAGATTGGGCTTTCAGCTAAAATTATTGTTGAAAATTGGAGAATTTCTGATATCGAGCATGGCATGTTGATCGAAATCCATCAATTGTTGAAAATATTGAAGATGGTGATTTTGCTAACTAGGAAATGAATCTTGAAGATGATTTTCAAGAGTGGCAACTTTTCTCTCGCTTGGTTCGACCAAGTAATGTCAATGTTTCTAATCTTCACACCCTTGGTCGAAGGGATTTTGATATATCCTTTGACTAGCAAAGTACAACTATTTCTGATGATGTGGCCGAAGAAGCTATTAATTTTATAAGGAATGGAATATCAAGGGGTGATATTGTTGACCTTTCAAATATAACATTTGCGTCTCTAGATTCATTGGCAGAAAAAAAACGACTTGCTTTTGAAATTGTTTTAAGGCATTTTTCTGAATATGAGATTCGTGAAACTCTTCTTATGATTTTTCAGTGCACTGCAGGCACTCGCAAGTCTTTCCTTATCCATTGTATTTCTGAAGCTCTTTCTAATCTGTCAAGTAATGGAAAAAGTCCTTTTCTTCTTCTTGCCCCAACAGGAATAACTGCTTTTCATATACATGCAAAAACAATATACTCTGCTCTGAAAATCCCGATTAAAGATATGAAACCACTACAGGGTCAATCACTGGCAGTATTCCAAGAAGAAATAAGGCATATTCGATATATATTGACTGATGAAATGAGCTTTTTAGGATCAAGGTTATTCATGCAAATAGATGCTCGATTAGGAGAAGTATTTCCAGAGAAAAATAATTTTCCTTTTGGTGGTAGATCCATCATCCTTGTGGGTGACCTTGGCCAGCTACCTCCAGTGAGAGATAAGCCTTTGTATGCATGTAATACAACAGGGAAAGTCTTGTGGAAAAAATTAAACATTGTTGTCACTCTTGACACAATATTTCGCCAACAAGGGAGTAATGAGAAACAATCTTGTTTTCATAGAGTCCTCAATAACATAAGAAACGCAGAACCTATTCTTGATGATTGGGAGTTTCTTATGTCACAGGCTGATATCAGGTTGCATCTTAGAGAAAGGGGTTTATTTATTGCACCAGTTCACATGTTTCCAACAAATAATTTTGTCTCCTTCCATAATAGGCATATGTTGAAATCATTAAATTCTCCAATTGCACGATGTATTGCTGTGAATTCAAGGCGTTCAAAAATCAGTGGTGCCGATGATGATCAACTGGACCATGAAGTTTTGTTGTGTCGTGGCCAACATTTTGTGTTGACATTTAATTTGTGGGTTGAAGCTGGTTTGGTACTGAATGGTGCACTTGGGTATGTGAAGGAAATATTTTATATGCCTGCATCTAAGCCACCTGAGCTTCCAATGTTCACAACTGTTATTTTTGATAAGTATGTTGGTATTCCATTTGATGCAAGCAATCCAAACATTATACCTATCACACCAGTGATAAGAGGAAATTGAAAACAAATTCCTTTAAAGATGGCATGGGCTCTTACAATTCACAATTCACAAGGTTTGACTTTAGAATGAGCATCAATTGATATCAGGAATAAAGAGCAGCAAGGCTTGATCCTCACAGCCATATCAAGAGTGAAATCAATAGATGGTTTACGCATTACACCACCTTTCTCTTGTCAGCGTTATGCCAAGATGAAAAATAGTGCATATGTTACAATTAGGAAGAAAGAAGAGGAGAGATTAAAGTCCATATTGTTATGACATGCAACTATTGATACTTTTAGCTCTTTATAGATTTTTTTTTGAATTTCTTTTATTGTCCTCTTTATTTACTTTTAATATAATAATTCTTTTGATATATTAATGAGATGAATACATTCATCAAATTCATAGTAGTATTTTGGAATGTTGTTTACATCATTTTTCGTATTGTTTAATTTTCTTATTTTTTTAAGTGGTTGTTGTTATTTTTCTTACAATCAACCATTCAGAGATAAAAAACCAGTTATATCACTGTGACATGTAACTAATAGTATTGTGACATATTTATAGAATGTTTTTTAATTTTTTTTATTGTCATCTCTATTTTCATTCAGTGTAATAATTATTTTCATGTATTAATGAAATTAATACATTCATGAGATCCAATATAGTAATATATGAGAAATTTATTACATCATTTTTCATGTTGTTCAATTTACCTCCTTTTTTTAACTCGCTATTGTTCTTTTGTTTACAATAAACCATTCAGACATATACAACCAGTTATATGAGCCAATCATTAAAAATGAAGATTGAAGTCCATATCCCTATGACATGAAACTAAAAATGTTTATCAATGTGGTTTGCTAAATATGTTGTGGTTTGGTTCAATGACAACATATTTATATTTGATAATTATATTAAACTAAAATTAATATATACATTGACATTAATTTAAATACAAATATAGAATTACTAACATTATTAATATTTCATTTTAAACATTAAGTTTAAAAATTTGTGATTTCTTGTTGATTATTGTAAAAGGGGTCATATCACTCATTTAATTTTATCACTCATTTCATCTGTACAATATGTATTTTGGATGAGGTTTATATCACTCATTTTATGTGTACAATATGTATTTCTAATGATTCTGCTATATTATTTCTAATGAGGCATATGTGTGTGTGTGTTTCTATCATTTTGTGTATTAATTTTTGTTTTGTCGTTTTTCCTTTCAAATGCAGATATGGATAATAATGATGGCATCTATTATAATCAAGAGGTGGAAAATATTTCTAGACTGATCAGTTTTCTTTCTTATCTTCGGAACAAGTTCAATAGAAAACATGGCTTCCATCCTGCTTTTATTGATTATCATCTTCGTGTGCTAGATGAAATGAAAATGAATGTAAAATACTTGTTGCATGTGCACATGAGGGAGGTTGGGAGAAAAACAAGAAGGGATTGGTTGGAAAGCGTTAAGTATCGTGATCATTATCCTGTTGATTTGAATTGGTGTTCCTTTTGTGGTCGGTCTGGTTGTGTTCTCGAAGAGGCTATTTGATAAATGACCTTCGATGGAGAGTTTTGAGTCCATTTTTGTAGTGGGATTTCTTTATGTAAAGACAACAAAAAACATATGTTATTTTCAATGTTATTTTTTTGGTTTCGCTAATGGCAGAATTGAATATCACTTTAGTTTATTAATTCATTCGGTTTATAATATTAACAATCATTAAGGTTGATTGATCACTTTCGGTTTATCATAATAATAATCATGTGACTTTAAAATTCCTCTCTATTTAAAATATTGGGTCATATTCTTTATTAAGCTATTGTATTTTTAATATTGTTCCCTTCGCTTTATTGGTCCCTTAGGTTATTAATATTTTTCCCTTGGGTTCACCAATCACTTGGGTTTATAATATTAAACCCTTGGGTTTATTAGTTCTTTTGGTTTATAATATGAATAATCCCTTGGGTTAATTATTAGTTTTTATTAATTTCTTCGACTTGAGTATTTTTTTATTAATTTTATTGATCCTTCAAATTTATTAATCACTGGAGTTTATTAATAATTTTTGTTTCTAATACTAATTTGTTGGGTTTATAATATTAATAATCCCTTCAGTTTATTGATGTTCTTTTTTTATAATATTAATAGTCCCTTTGGTTTATTGATGTTTTGTGTTTATAATATTAATATTTCACTGTATTTGTTGATCCATTGGGTTTATAACATTGATTCCTTAATTTTTCGGATTCTTTCGGTTCGTAATATTATTCCCTTTAGTTTATTAAATCCAAATATTGGATTTTAAATATTTTTCCTAGAGTTTAATACTAATGCATTTTCCAATTGCACATTATGAAAAACACTGACTCAATATGAAAATCAACCATGGGAAACCATTGTTAATTAGCATTAGCCATAGTCGATCAATGTCATCCATGATCAAATGTCACATTCTGACAAATATTGTCTCAATATGAAAATCACCCATGGCCAACCATGGTCATAGTTGGTCCAACGTCGCATTGTGACAACAATTGTCTCAATGTTTAAATCAAGCATGGTAAACCATGTTTATTCCCCTCGGTTTATAATGTTAATAATAATTTCACTTTATCAATGATTTTTATTTAAAAAAATGATTCCTAAGATTTATTAATCTCTTTATTAATCATGTGAGTTTCTCATTCATTTGCATTTAAAATATTTATTCCTAACCTTTACTAATCTTTTTTGTTTTTTATATGTATCCCTTGGCCTTGTTGATATCTTATGTTTTTTATATTTTTCCCTTGGGTTCCCCAATTCCTTTGGTTTATAATATTAAACCCTTGGGTTTATTAGTTCTTTTGGTTTATAATATGAATAATCCCTTGGGTTAATTATCAGTGTTTATTAATTTCTTCAACTTGAATATTTTTTTATTAATTTTATTGATCCTTCGACTTGATTAATCACTTGAGTTTATTAATAATTTTTGTTTCTAATACTAATTTGTTGGATTGATAATATTAATAATCCCTTCAGTTTATTGATGTTCTTTTTTTATAATATTAATAGTCCCTTTGCTTTATCGATGTTTTGTGTTTATAATATTAATATTTCACTGTATTTGTTGATCCATTAGGTTTATAGCCTTGATTCCTTAATTTTTCAGATTCTTTCGATTCGTAATACTATTCCCTTCAGTTTATTAAATCCAAATATTGGGGTTTAAATATTAGTCCTAGAGTTTAATACTAATGCATTGTCCAATTTCACATTATGAAAAACACTGACTCAATATGAAAATCAACCATGGGAAACCATTGTTAATTAGCATTAGCCATAGTCGATCAATCTCATCCATGATCAAATGTGACATTCTGAAAAATATTGTCTCAATATGAAAATCACCCATGGCCAACCATGGTCATAGTTGGTCCAACGTCGCATAGTGACAACACTTGTCTCAATGTTTAAATCAAGCATGGTAAACCATGTTTATTCCCCTCGGTTTATAATATTAATAATCATTTCACTTTATTAATGATTTTAATTTAAAAAATTGATTCTTAAAATTTATTAATCATGTGAGTTTCTCATTCATTTGCATTTAAAATATTTAGTCCTAGCCTTTACTAATCTTTTTTGTTTTTTATATGTATCCCTTCGCCTTATTGATCTCTTACATTTTTAATATTTTTCCCTTGGGTTCCCCAATTCCTTTGTTTTATAATATTAAACCATTGGGTTTATTAGTTATTTTGGTTTATAATATTAATAATCCCTTCTGTTTAATAATTAATTGATTTTAAAATTAATATTGATTCTTATGGTTTATTAATTTCTTAGGTTTTTGAATTTAAAATATTTATTCTTAGGGTTTGTTACTCTCTTCTGTTTTTAATATTGATCCCTTGACCTTATTGATTCCTTAAATTTTCGGATTCTTTCGGTTCGTAATATTATTCCCTTCAGTTTATTAAATCCAAATATTGGGGTTTAAATATTAGTCGTAGAGTTTAATACTAATGCATTGTCCAATTTCACATTATGAAAAACACTCACTCAATATGAAAATTAACCATGGGAAACCATTGTTAATTAGCATTAGCCATAGTCGATCAATGTCATCCATGATCAAATGTCACATTCTGAAAAATATTGTCTCAATATGAAAATTGGCCATGGCCAACCATGGTCATAGTTGGTCCAATGTCACATTGTGACAACAATTGTCTCAATGTTTAAATCAAGCATGGCAAACCATGTTTATTCCCCTTGGTTTATAATATTAATAATCATGTGACTTTATCAATGATTTTTATTTAAAATATTGATTCCTAATATTTATTAATCTCTTTATTAATCGAGTGATCCCTGAGAAGTCACACTTTTGTATAAGAAAACTCTGGAGATGCGAAGCTCTGCTAGGGTTTTATTTTCCACAGGTTTGCAGAAACCCTAACAACCTTGAAGAACTGATCAATCTTGTCAGCGCACTTCCAAAACACGCACAGCGTTTGGTGTTCAGCCATGGCAACAACGTCGGGGGGGGGGGGACAGCCAACCCCCCCCCCCCCTGCAAACAAGGAAGAACTCCAAGTAACTTCTGACAAAGGTACTGAAACTACTGACAAAGAGCAGGGGAAGGAAGCACCTCAGACGCCGACCACAAAGAATCAGCCAGATGCGACTGCTACCACCTCCTCCACATCCAAGCCTATTGCTCCATAAAGGCCCAAGATCGACTTACCAAGCCATCGTATAAATGCTCGAATCCAATACATGAGGGACCATGCCCTCATAGGGAAATTCATTGGCTTCTGGCCAACTGAAAAAGCTTTGCAAGGGTGGATGCTTCCAAATGGAAGCCCAAAGGACACGTTACTCTCTAGCTTGGACCAAAAGGCTTCTTCACCGCTATTTTCAACTGCATTGAGGACCGAAATAAGGTTATGGACAAAGGACCTTACTTCTTCAACTCAGCAGGGTTGTACCTCAGGAGCTGGGTTGAAAGATTCAACCCAGATAAAGAAAATTTCAACTAGGCACCAGTGTGGATACGCCTATATTCGCTTCCTCTTGAATATTGGGATGAAGATTCTCTCCAAGAAATTGGCAGGGGATTGGGAGAGTTTATTAAGATAGCAGAAGAGACAAAACTCCGTAAATACACCTCATATGCAAGAATCTATGTTTACATGCATTTGGACAAAGCCCTACCAGATGCAGTAAGTCTGTTTCATGATGATTTCAAATGGATTCAACCTTTAGATTATGAACATGTTCCATTCAGATGTCACAGGTGCCATGCTCATGGGCATTTTTTCAGAGATTTCCCTCTCAACTCCCAGTCTCTGAATAAAGAAGCCAAAGATAAATCGGAACCAGATGGCTTCACCAAGGTTCCCTCTCGCAGAAAGCACAGTAAGAAACCCTCAGTGGCTGGGAAGAAACCTAACCCCTCCTCCAATACACCTTCCACCAGTAATAGCTTTTCCATTCTCTCCAATTCGTATCCGTCAACTGAGACTAACCATATCTCCCCTGATCCCACCCTCAAACCCTCTATTTCCTCAGGCGTTCCTAATCACCCTACCCTCCTGTCGACTTAGAATGAGAAGAAAAATAGTGTGTCCTCCGAGCCCAAATCCTCCCCTGTAACAAAGCTCCTGACCTGGAACCCCATCATCATGGACATTGATGATACAAAAGCCAAACCGAATACAGCAAGTAAGGAGAATCCTGAAAGCAGCCAACCAAGTCTCATGGAAGAGGACTCAGAAGGTATCAACTTTGGGGAGCTTGATATTCTAGGACTAGAAGATGCTTGCAGATGAAAGGATTTCGACAAAATCAATCCTCAGCAAATCGAAAAACTCGAAGTGGTCCTAACCAAGGTCCAACAGCAAAAGAAACTGGGCATTCAGCTGGGCAGCCATTGGGACAGCCTGAAAGTCATAAAAGAATCTAAGAAGAGAGGCCGAAAACCAGATTGGCAGTGCACCATCACTTTAAGGGAAATGTTGGTGGAGTCAGGACAATACCCCAAGTTAACCTGGTTCTTTAAACCCCTTGCAAGCAGTTCCCCATGAAACTCATCTCACGGAATGTCAGAGGGCTCAATAACCCTGGGAAACATAAAATGATTAAAAACATGATTCAGAAAGAAAGACCTAATATTCTCTTTCTTCAAGAGACCAAGTGTAATAGTGCAGCACTAGGCTCAATCTTATCTAAAGCATGGCCTAGCTATCATTTGGTAGCAGTTGACGCCTCAGGTTCTTCAGGAGGACTTGCGATAGCTTGGGATACTCAGTCTATAATGCTCGCAAATTTTCATGCAGTGCATAATCTTATTCAGGCCACTTTTCATCCTATTGGAACAAATATACATGGGCACCTCTCAAATGTCTATTTCCCCCAGGACCAAGCCAGGAAAATAGCGCTTTTTAACACCATGGAAGTCCTAAACTCCAACAGAACTCACCCTCTCTGGATTGTAGGGGGGGACTTCAACATGATCACCAAGCTGGAGGAAAAGAACGGAGGAAGGCCAAGACTAGATCCGAAAAGTTCCCACTTTAAAGATTTTATCAACAACAGCTAGCTAATAGACCTTCCTTTTTCAAATGGATCCTTCACTTGGAACAACAGAATGATAGGAAGCCAGCAGATTGCCTCAAAACTGGATCGCTTTCTCATTTCGGACAATGCGATCTATCTGGGGGGCAGACCTTTCTGCTTCTATACTTCCCCTGGCAGGTTCGGATCATTGGCCTATCTCACTTCATTGGAAAAATATTGGCACCCAATTCAAAAGGCCCTTCAAATTTGAGGCCTTTTGGCTTTCTCATCCTTCATTCAAATCCATGGTCAATGTTGCTTGGAAAAGTTTCACTCCACCAAAAGGGTCGAAAATGTTCCAATTCCAGCAAAAGCTAAAACATCTCAAATTCCTCATCAAAGAATGGAACTCTTCAGTCTTTGGGAACATATTTTAGGAGAAAAAGATTCTCGAGAACAAAATGGCAGAAATACAACAAAAAATCATCCAAGAAGGAAGAACAGAATTCCTAGCTTCCAAAGAACAGGACTTACAGAAGCAGCTGGAGGAGTGGCACAAGCAAGAGGAAATTCTTTGGAGACAAAAATCTAGAATATGCTGGTTAAAGGAAGGTGAACGAAACACAAAATTCTTCCATAGATCCACAGTTCAAAGAAGAATGAAAAATCGCATCAATCACATCACCAATCAGCAAGGTGAACAAGTGGAGCAACATGAGGAAATTGAGCAAGTGCTTCTGGAACACTTCAAAAGGATACAGCAAGAAGAGCTCACTATAGATAGGCAACCAACCATTGACAAAATTACACAGCTGATCCCCAAGATGGTAAAAGCCGAGCACAATTAGATGTTATTGTGCCCAGTCTCCCTTTAGGAGGTTGAAACAACAATGGAACAATCTAAGGAAGGCAAGGCTCCAGGTCCCGATGGTTTCACTTCTAACTTTTTTCATCATTTCCGGGATCTCATCAAGATGGAATTTTGGCAACTAGTAGAGGAGTCAAGAGCAACACATTGGCTTCTCCCCTCTCTCAATGCAACTTTCATAGCATTGGCTCCAAAAGAAGAGCACCCAAGCACTCCAGAAAAATATAGACCCATTTCTCTCTGCAATGTGATCTACAAAGTCATCTCCAAAGTCATAGCCAATCGACTTAAGCCTCTTCTTCCACTTCTAATCTTGCCTAAGAAAAATGGATACGTGGAAGGACGTCAAATATTGGATGGCATCATTATAACTCATGAAGTCATCCATTCCTTAAAGAGTGTCAAGAAGCCAGGTATGCTCCTTAAAATTGATCTCTCTAA
The DNA here is from genome assembly GCA_034641835.2 of Pinus albicaulis. NCBI lineage: Eukaryota > Viridiplantae > Streptophyta > Pinopsida > Pinales > Pinaceae > Pinus > Pinus albicaulis. The sequence continues at coordinate 1,524,611,043 of CM076579.1, forward strand.
GGCTTTTGATAAACTATGTTGGCGTTACATTCAGCACATCCTGAGTGCTTTTGGATTTGACCAGATGTGGATAAGATGGATAATGAACCTCATCACGACACCTTTTTATTCCATTCTCATCAGTTGTATCCCTTCCACCCCTTTTTCCCCTTCTAGAGGCATTAGACAAGGGGATCCTCTATCCCCCTTTATCTTTGTACTCATGGTTGAAGGGCTCAGTAGACTAATTCACCATGTTGTCCAAACCCAACAATTACGTGGCATCTCCCTTCATGAGTCTCCCACTACTACCCACCAACAATTCGTAGACGATAATATGCTCTTTGGTTACCCCTCTGTCCAAGAAGCTCGTTCCTTTAAAGCTATCTTGAACCTTTTTTCTGTAGCCTCTGGTATGTCCATCAATGATTCCAAATCCCAGATCTTCTTCTTTAATACTCCTCCCCAAACCCAAGCCAACATTACCCGAATTCTTGGTTTCTCAATCGCTTCCCTTCCTGCCAAGTACCTGGGCACGCCTCTCATTGACACTGCCATCAAACACTCTTCCTGGAACCTTCTCTTGGAAAAATTGGAAGCCCATCTCTCTTCTTGGACTTTTAGAGCTCTCAATCTGGCAAGCAGACTCACTCTCATCAAAGCAGTGTTCCAATCCATGCCCCTATATCTCTTCTCTGTTCTCGCTGCTCCGAAATGGGTTCTCAAATAGATCAAGACTTTGCAATGCAGATTTCTTTGGGGATCTTCTGGCCAAAATCAGAAATGGGCCTTAGTCAATTGGAACATGGTCTGCTCCCCAAAAGAAGCAGGGGGACTTGGGCTCAAAAATCCCCTACACAACAATGAAGTCATGGGAGCTCGTATTTGGTGGAAATGGCTCTCGAATCCACACACGCCCAGGGCCAAACTTTGGATAGCCAAGTATGCCAACAATAGACCTCATGAAGATTTGATAAGACTCTCCCCAGAAAATGCAGGCTCCCTTATCTGGAATGCAACCAAACAACATTTTGCTCTCATACAACAACATAGTTTCTAGGAAATACACAATGGAAACACGACCAGATTCTGGGTAGACTCCTGGCAGCAAAATCCAAAGCTGATTGATACTCTCACCTTCACCAATGCTGGGAACATCACCGGTCCAGAGGAAGACAAGCTTAGCCAGTTCTGGCTACCCACAAGCTGCAATGAATTCAGACAATGGAAGCACCCAAGTCATATTGCTCCTCACGCTCAGGATGCTACATGGGAGGCACTCAGTGAAGATCTACAATGCAGGAAAATCAGATGTTCAGAGGATCCAGATACTCTCCGATGGGGCTACTCGACTAGAGGCATGTTCTCTAGAAAGGAAGCCTACTTCCTCATGCATCCGGTACCTCTCCCCCGTGACCCGCTGTGGCAATTTATTTGGGCTCCTGGTACTTGGTCAAAAGTCTCAAATTTTCTATGGTTACTCAGTCACAAAAGAATCCTCACTTGGGAAAACCTAATCAAAAGAGGCTTCATCGGTCCTTCTCAATGTCCAAATTGCAATCAAAGCAACGAAACAATTCAACACATCATGATCTCCTGTAAGCTGGCCAGCACTCTTTGGGAGAAAATTTGCTTCAGGTGTCAAAAAAATAAGCCGAATGGGGACATAACTAATATCATTCGCAACTGGCCCAGGCATCCTTACAGGAGCTCTCTCCTCAATACTCTTTGGCAACTCATCCCTGGTCTTCTCTTTTGGTCTCTTTGGAAAGAGAGAAACAAGAGAATCTTCAAGAATCAAACCACTCCTTTGGAAACCATCTGGAACAGCTTCAGCAATAACCTCCAAGAGTCTCTTGCACTTCACTCCTGGAAGGAATAGTATCTCCCCAAACAACCAAAGGAAATAGCCATATGGAAAAACTGGCAGCTTAAAATCACGACCATCTCCAGCTCTAACAGTCAGAAAACTCCTGATATCCCACTGCACTGGACTCCTCCTCCACCAAGGATTATCAAGTTGAACTTCGATGGAGCCTCAAAAGGCAATCCAGGACAAGTTTGATTTAGTGGCATCTTCCGAAATTCCAAAGGGGACATCCTTGCTATCTACTTTGGCTCCATAGGCTGGGACACGAATAACTCAGCTGAACTGGAAGGGCTCTGGCAAGGGCTGAATTTAATCCATCTCTACAACTTTTCCCCCACCATCATTGAGGGGGACTCCCAGATTCTTATCAATATGGTTAACCAGCTGCTTCAGGGCACCATCTCAACAAAGGCAGCCACAAGTTGGCGAATGGCTACCAGAATCGAAAGAATAAGCAATTGGTTGAAAAACAACCAAGCAATCTCTTTCACCCATATCAAAATGGAAGGTAACAAAGTGGCAGATCTCCTAGCCAATCTAGGAGCCAACAGTATCAACACTCTAAATCATGGTCCCCTTCAACTCATCCATGACAGAGATCTTCTCCAGAACTGCACCATGTTGGTGCACAATGATCGCCCAGCTCCGGATGCGGATGGCAGCCTTGATTGATGGGACATCAGTCCCCGGAAACATCTCTAGGAATCTCGCATGGGGTGGCCATATGGCCCCCTGCAGCTCCATTACCCTTGCAATTTCTCCGCCAGCTTGCTCTGCATTTACTCTCCCTCGTCGGCATATTCATCTCCTCGTCCTGCTCAGTTGGTTAACAATGGAATTCTTCTCGGGTAATCTGGAGTGTTCCTGTTCTGCTTACCGTTCTCTACCTCCCCTGTGGAGTGCTTTCCCTACTGCTTGTGCTGAGCCAAGCACCCGCATACAGACGGGGCGACACTGCTCACTATTGGGATGTTTGGAGACTTTACCAGGCCATCATTTCTCCTAGAGCACCTATTGTTGTTCCAATTCCTTTCTGCATACCCAATTTGTCAATCACTGCGGGCTCCCTTCGCCTTCTTCCTATTCTAATTGTCTCAGGCATCTCGAGACTACTTCTATAGCCATGCCACGGCTCCGTCACCGAATGTGTTTTCACTGTGGAGTGAGTCGAGGCCGGTCTGCACGCTCTCGACCTTCTACCAGTTCGGATGCGGAGACATCATCTGAGGACGTTGCGTGGGGGCGCTATCCAGATACTCGCAGCCATATAGGTCGCGCTAGCCATATTGGCAATGTCTGCGTTGCTCAGTCCACCCCACCTCCTTTTGCTGATCCGCCAAGGCCTGTTTCCCCTGCCTCCCATGCCTCAGACAGTCATGCCCTCCGCCAGTCCTCCCAGAGGGCGGAATTCCGCTTTGAATGCTCCTTCAATCAGCCCATTATCACTGCCTTCGTTACTGTCACTCTGAGAGAAGAGAGGCCTAACATGAATTTTCCTCCTATGCCCGGTCCAACTCCCTCTCCCTTTGGTCCTAATCTCGCGCTAGATGCGAATATTCCCGTGAGACCGGTTGCGCCCTCTGGACCAGCACTTTCCGACTTGGGTAAGCAACCCATGCAGGTGGACATGGACATCACCAACAAGGACAACAAACCAAAGGAAGACGTCAAAGTAAAAAAGGAAGAGTACTAGTGCCGCATTGTGGAGGAGCCGCCTTCTCCAGCTCATGAGCAGTAATTCCCGCTTGCCTTGGTCCAACATGGTACATTCGCTCAATCGTTTTGGGAGAATTTTTCATTTTCTTTGTTTTTCTTCAGCAGCAACAGTTGTTTGCTACTCTAGTATATTTTTCTTAGATATGTTATACGTTATGAACAATGAGCCGATTTCCCTCTCAAGGGCGATGAAAATCTCTCTAAAATAACTGGTTTCCCACTCAGGGCAGTTCGTTATTTTTGTTAAGCATGGACATCAAGCCCAGTCTTCAGGCTCCCATAGTGTTGAAGGCCCATTACAGGTTTTCATGTCAGTCCTGTTTTACAAATAGAATTATTATTATTTAGAAACAAAAAAATCTCTTTAATCATGTGAGTTTCTCATTCATTTGCATTTAAAATATTTATTCCTAGCCTTTACTAATTTTTTTTGTTTTTTATATGTATCACTTGGCCTTGTTGATCTCTTATGTTTTTAATATTTTTCCCTTTGGTTCCCCAATTCCTTTGGTTTATAATATTAAACCCTTGGGTTTATTAGTTCTTTTCGTTTATAATATTAATAATCCCTTGTGTTTATTAATTAGTTGATTTTAAAATATTGATTCTTATGGTTTATTAATTTCTTAGGTTTTTGAATTTTAAATATTTATTCTTACGGTTTGTTACTCTCTTGTGTTTTTAATATTGATCCCTTGGCCTTATTGATAACTTATGTTTTTAATAATTTTCCCTTGGGTTCACCAATTCCTTTGGTTTATAATATTAAACCCTTGGGTTTATTATTTCTTTTGGTTTATATTATTAATATTCCCTCGGGTTTATTAATCTCTTGAGTTTAAAATATTAAATACTATCGTTTATTAAATTCTTAGGTTTTGGGTTTAAACTATGTTAATTTCAATGTTATTTTTTTGGTTTCACTGATGGCGGAATTTAATATCACTTTAGTTTATTAATTCAATTGGTTTATAATATTAACAATCAGTAAGGCTGATTGATCACTTGCAGTTTATCATAATAATTATCATGTGACTTTAAAATTCCTCTCTATTTAAAATATTTGGTCGTATTCTTTATTAATCTATTGTGTTTTTAATATCGTTTCCTTCGCCTTATTGGTCCCTTACGTTATTAATATTTTTCCCTTGGGTTCACCAATTCCTTTGGTTTCTAATATTAAACCCTTGGGTTATTAGTTCTTTTGGTTTATAATATGAATAATATGTTGGGTTAATTATTAGTGTTTACTAATTTCTTTGATTTTTATATTTTTTTTTATTAATTTTATTGATCATTCGACTTTATTAATCACTTGAGTTTATTATAATCTTTATTTCTAATACTATTTTGTTGGGTAATATTTTTCCCTTGGGTTCACCAATTCCTTTGGTTTATAATATTAAACCCTTGGGTTTATTAGTTCTTTTGGTTTATAATATGAATAATCCCTTGGGTTAATTATTAGTGTTTATTATGATCCAAACTTTAGACTACGAGCATATCCCTTTTCGCTGTAGGAAATGCCATGAACATGGCCATCTATTCAGGGATTGCCCCTTGAACATCCATTCAAAACCTCCAGTCTCCGATGCCAACAAAGATGCAGAGGGCTTCACCAAGGTCTCCAGTCGAAGGAAGCATGCAAAAAAAATCCCTGTGGATCATGAACCTCCAAGCAAACCCTCCACTCATAACAGCTTTGATATCCTGTCCCCTCATAATGACCGGATTAGCACTCCCTCTCAACCTGCTTCATCCGACAAGCCTACCACCTCCGCCCTTACCACTCCAGATACTTCTCTTCAGGACTCCGAGCAAGTCAAGATCCCAGCCTCCATTCCCTCAGATGACACTATTCCAGATCTGGGTCCAAAAGTCACTTCTATGGATTTCGAAGCAGCTTCTACACTCATCATCCACCAACAGCAAAGTTCTACTGATCAAAATCCCCCAATCCACATGGAAGAGGAACCAGAGAGCATCGAGTTGGGGGATCTGGACATCCTTGGTTTAGAAGATGCCTGCAGATTGAAAAATTACAATACAATACATCCCAATCAGATTGACAGCCTTGCAGTGGTCTTAGCTAGAGCTCAGCAACACAGATCTCTTGGTATCCAAGCAGGAAGTCCCTGGGATGGGAAAAAAATACTCAAGGATTCAAAAAAAAGAGGGCGCAAAACGGATTTGCAAAGAACCATCATACTAGGAGAAATGCTTGTGGAATCTGGAAGATTCCCCAAGCTGACAAAATTCTACAAAACCCTCCCCCATGGTTCCTCATGAAGCTCATCTCATGGAATGTGCGAGGGCTTAATAGTCCTGCAAAACATAGATTCCTCAAAAACATGATACAGCAAGACAAGCCTTCTCTGGTTTTTCTTCAAGAAACTAAATGCAACAGTACTGTATTGGAAAGAATTTTAAATAAGATCTGGTCAGGATGTCGCTCCGTCTCGGTGGATGCGTCAGGCGCTTCAGGTGGGCTAGCCATCATATGGAATCCCCAAGTCCTTGACCTTGACGACTTTCATGCTTCCCACTTTGTCATTCAGTCCACTTTCCACCTCATAGGGACGAATATCCACGGGCATCTCTCCAATGTCTACTTCCCACAGGATATTCAAAACAAATTAGACATTCTTGAATCAATTACTGTTCTCAACTCCGGAAGATGTTTCCCTCTATGGATATGTGGCGGAGACTTCAACATTATTACAGCTTTGGAGGAAAAGAATGGAGGAAGAACGAGACTGGAGAGCGATAGCATCAGTTTTAAAGACTTCATACACAAGAATCAGCTAATGGACCTGCGCACGTCCAATGGCATGTTCACTTGGACCAACAAAAGGAGAGGACCACAGCACATCGCCTCCAGGTTGGATCGGTTCCTACTGACGGACAACGCCATCCACCTGGGAGGGGATTTCAATGCTTCAATACTGCCCCAAGCAGGTTCAGACCATTGGCCAATAATGTTGCATTGGACGCGCCCAGGCACCAAGTGCAACAGACCTTTTCGCTTTGAAAAATTTTGGTTTTCGCATCCCAACTTCAAATATGTGGTCAAAGATGCCTGGCACTCTTTTATCCCTCCAGAAGGGGCTAAGATGTACAAATTCCAACAAAAATTAAAACATCTCAAACAGGCTCTCAAATCTTGGAACCAGTCTCACTTTGGCAACATCTTTGATCACCAGAAAGAGCTGGAGCTGCAAATGAAGTCCCTACAACAAAGCATTATCTCAGGAGAAAGGACGGAAGAACTAGCTCAACAGGAACAGGACCTCCTCACCAAGATTGAGGCCAGGCAGCATCAGGAGGAAATATTATGGCGTCAAAAATCCAGGATAAAATGGCTCAAGGAAGGGGAAAAGAATACCAAATTCTTCCACAGATCCACAGTGAAAAGACGTATGTACAACAATATTTCCTTCATCAACAATCGACAAGGGGAGCGCTTGGAACAGCATGAAGATATGGAAAGGGAATTAAAAAGGCACTTTCAGGATATTCTAAAAGAACCTCCGAGTTGCAGAAACCAAGCCATTCGCTCCATTACGCAGCATATCCCGAAAATCATTACTGATGATCATAACAGCAAACTTCTTCAGCCAGTCTCTATGCAGGAAGTAGAAGATGCTATGTTGCAATTGAAAGACGGTAAAGCCCCAGGCCCGAACGGCTTCACGGCCAATTTCTTTCATGGTTTTTGGGCAATGCTTAGAACAGAGGTCTGGGAGCTTGTAGAGGAATCACGCTCGATGCATTGGCTACTCCCTTCTTTGAATACGACCTTCATTGCACTTGTTCCTAAAAAGAAGGACTCCAGCACCCCTGACAGTTTCAGGCCTATTGCGCTCTGCAACGTTATTTACAAGCTAATATCAAAAGTTATGGCCAACAGACTGAAACCTCTTCTCCCTCTCTTGATCTCGCCGGAGCAAACTGGCTATGTTGAAGGTCGCCAAATTATGGATGGTATCATTCTCTCGCACGAAGTGATACACTCACTCAAAATTCTCAAAAAACCAGGTATGATCCTAAAGCTAGATCTTTCAAAGGCTTTTGACAAACTAAGTTGGTCCTACATTAATCAAATGTTACTTGCATTTGGTTTTCATGCTACCTAGACTCGCTGGCTTATGAATCTCATTACCTCTCCAAGCTTCTCCATCCTTCTCAATGGATCTCCTTCTTCCACCTTTTGCCCCTCCCGTGGCCTTCGTCAAGGAGATCCACTCTCCCCCTTCCTTTTTGTCCTCATGGCCGAAGGCCTTAGCCGTCTCCTTCATGCTGCAGTCTCCTCGCACTCCCTCAAGGGCTTATCACTTCATAACCAGCCTCCCATCTCCCATCAACAATTCGTCGATGATAATATGTTGTTTGGACACCCGTCAGTCCAAGAGGCTACTGCCTTCAAATCTTTGCTCAATATTTTTTCTTCAGCCTCGGGTACTACTGTCAATGAGGCTAAATCCCAGCTCTTCTTTTTCCACACTCCAATCCTCTCTCAGCGCAACATCGCCAAAATTTTGGGCTTTCCCATAGCTGGTCTCCCCTCAAAATATCTTGGAGCTCCCCTGGTAGGCTCGGCCATCAAACATGCTACCTGGCACACCCTACTTGAAAAATTAGACTCCAGGCTCTCCTCTTGGACCTATAGGTTGCTCAACATGGCTAGTAGAATCATACTCATCAAATCTGTCCTCCAAGCTATGCCTATCTATTTATTCTCCATTCTGGCAGCTCCCAAATGGGTTTTGAAAAAAATTCGCACTCTTCAAAGAAATTTCTTATGGGGTTCTTCAGGGCTCAACAAAAAATGGGCTCTGGTCAAATGGACATATGTCTTCCTACCCAAGAATGCTGGAGGGATTGGTTTGCGGGATCCCCTACATAGTAAAAACACAATGGGAGCCCGTATATGGTGGAAATGGGTTTCCAACCCTCATACTCCCTGGGCTCGCCTCTGGCAGGCCAAATATTCTTCAGGCAGTTCACTGGAAGCTCTTATTCGGTTCAGCTCGACTGTCTCAGGTTCATTAATTTGGAATGCAGCTAGACATCACAGTGCTTTCATGCAAGAGCACAGTTTTTGGGAAATCCATTCAGGCACCTTGGCAAAATTTTGGGATGACTCCTGGCAGCAAACACCCAAAATTGCTTCCCTCTTTCATAAACCTAAGTGGAAAGCCTTTATGAAAGACAATGATCAAACTTTTGTTCATCAATTTTGGCAACAAAACTCTTCACATGGTTATCAAAACTGGCGCCCAGCCAATACATGGCAGGAAAACTGGCAGGAGGAGACGTTTGAAGAAATAGAACAGGAACTCAACCTCAGGAAAATTAAAACTTCAGAGCAACAGGATAAAGTGCGCTGGGGTCACACCCCCAAAGGTATGTTCACGACTAAGGAGGCTTATCAACTTCTCTGTCTTCCCAGGGAAACTGCCAAGGACGAGCTTTGGGATCAAATTTGGCAGCCAGGAATCTGGTCAAAAGTTTCGACCTTCCTTTGGCTCTTAAGCAAAAAGAGAATTCTCACTTGGGAAAATCTCCAAAAACGAGGCTTCATAGGACCATCAAGTTGCCCAAACTGCAAGCTCCAAGCAGAGACAATCACTCATCTCATGGATCTATGTCCAGTCGCAGATCAACTTTGGGAAAGAACAGCTCTCTGCAATTGTAGAACAGGTAGAAGAAAAGGAGATATAGTTAACACAATTCGGAATTGGCCCAAGCACCCGTTCCAAAGTAACTTTCTCAACTCTCTCTGGCTTCTCCTTCCAGGATTTATTTACTGGATTCTTTGGAAAGAGCGCAACAACCGGATCTTCAAGGATCAATGCAGATCTCTTGATGCTCTTTGGACACTCCTCAAACAATCTATTCAAGAGACTTTGGCACTCAGATCTTGGCAGGATTCGGATATGCCGGCTTCCCCACAGGAACGCCTCATCTTGAGGAACTGGAATCTAACTTTACCCCCTCCAGTCCGGGACATCGCCTCCTCTGCTTCCCAGCCGGACTCTCCCCTGTCCTGGACTCCCCCTGTTACACATCCTTACAAACTTAACTTTGATGGTGCTGCCAAAGGCAACCCAGGTCCTGCTGGGTTTGGAGGCATTTTTCGCGATGCTGCTGGCACTGCTCAGCACATTTATCATGGTTCTTTGGGTAAAGACACCAACAATTCTGCAGAACTTGAAGGTATGTGGCAAGGCATGTGTATTGCAGCTCAAGAAAATTTTCTCCCTCTTGAGATCGAAGGGGATTCCAAAATTCTCATTGAAGCTGCGATCCGCATCCAATCTGGTACGTCCGCAGCCAAGATTGCTTCCAGTTGGCGGCTTCTAAGCAGGATGGAGCAAATTGAAGGATGGCTCAGACTCCCCTGAAGCATTATCTTCAGGCATGTTCGTCGAACAGCTAACAAGGTTGCTGATAGACTTGCGAATCAAGGAGCGGATCAGAATCAACCGTTCTTCTCTGGCCCTCTCAGCAGTTCGAATGATGCACAACTTCAACATGATTGCACTCTCCTGGTGCACAAAGATCTCTCACTCCCGGATGCGGGTGGTAGTAGTGTTTAATGCAGAGCAGGGGGTCAGGTGGGTTGGCGCGTGGCTTACCACCACCGCCACCCATCCTCGCATGATCGAACCCTTTAATGCTGCAGTCAGGCAATTCAATGCTCATACATGGGAGCTCTCTCCCCGAAACCGGCGCATTCCTTCTTCAGCGATGGATAATTCTGGAAATTTCGTGTTGGTTCCTCCCCTCAGCGTTTGTTGCCTTCCTGCGACGGTTGAGCGCAGCTCCCGCACCAGTACTGGGACTCGCTGTGTGTTAAATTGTTGTATGGAACTTCTGCTCGGCATTCACATATCCAATTGTGCCTCCTGCACTCTTCCGCGTCCGTCTGTCACTGTTTTTGGTTGCCCACAAGCTCACTCTGCCCCCACTGTTCTCTCTGCTCATCACACAATGCCTCGCCTTCGCCCAAGAATGCGCTGCAGGCGAGGGGGAGTCCTTGGGCGTGCTATTAATCGTTCCTCCCCCTCTAACTCTGATTCCTCATCATATTCTTCTGAGTTTGGTCCTGTTCGTCTTCCAGCACCGCGCAGAGGACGTGGGAGGGGTCGGAATCGTTTCAATTCTGCTGGGCATTTCCGTTTGTTGTCCAGGGCGAATTCACATCACGCCCATTTTCACTTCCCCTGCAGCATTGATAACACCTCCCTCCTCGCCACAGTGACCATCGATCTTCGGGCAGCTCCCACTGATCCGGTTTCATCGGCCCAGGCTTGCGCCACCCCTGTAGCTACTCGGGAGCCCTTCTTGGAGACAGAGCACAGCGGGCCCCAGGCGGACATTGGGAAGCTGGTTTCTTCGGGCATTGAGGCCAACCTGGGAGCTCAGGCGAGTCCATCAGCTCCCATTGATGGCGGTCCAGAACGCAATAGCGGTCCCCCTTCTGATGATGAGGACCCTTATAAATATGCCTGCCTCATTGTCGAGGAAGACCCTCCCTCTGCTCAGTAAGATGGTTCCAGGTTGGCGCGACAGTGTTTTGGTTTTCATTGGCCTTCAGGTGCTTTTCTACAGTCTTATGTTTCTGCCTAATTCTGCTACTATTCTCTTGGTCTCAGTCCTGTTTATGGTCGGTCTCCCCTGCGTGGGAGTTACACTCTGTTTTTTGTCCAGGATCTTGCTCTAACTACAGGTTCCAGAATTGTCATCTTTGTTTTTGCTATGGATAGAAATTGTAAACATTTAGCTATTCTGGTCTACTCCACAGGAGATATTTTGTCAAGGTCTGTTCATGCTACAGTTTCAGTTACAGTTGTAAGTCATTTGATAGGAACAGACAGTCTTATAGCTCTTCAAAGCTTTCATGGTCTCTCTCTTAACTGTAATGATGATCAATTACCTGCTGGTAAAGCTAGAATGCCTCAGTACTGAGCTGGAAATCTCGAGGCCACGGCCTCCATGTAACACTATTTTTGTATCAATATAGAAGTAGCCATATTCAGAAAAAAAAAAAAATAAATAAATAAATAAATAAATAAATAAATAAATAAATAAATAAATTTAAAAAATTTATTAGTGTTTATTAATTTCTTCAACTTGAGTATTTTTTTATTAATTTTATTGATCCTTCGCCTTATTGGTCCCTTAGGTTATTAAACTTTATCCCTTGGGTTCACCAATTCCTTTGGTTTCTAATATTAAACCCTTGTGCTATTATTTCTTTTGGTTTATAATATGAATAATACGTTGGGTTAATTATTAGTGTTTATTAATTTATTTGGTTTTAATATTTTTTTTATTAATTTTATTGATCCTTTGACTTTATTAATCACTTGAGTTTATTATAATCTTTATTTCTAATACTATTTTGTTGGGTAATATTTTTCCCTTGGGTTCACCAATTCCTTTGGTTTGTAATATTAAACCCTTGGGTTTATTAGTTCTTTTGGTTTATAATATGAATAATCCCTTGGGTTAATTATTATTGTTTATTAATTTCTTCAACTTGAGTATTTTTTTATTAATTTTATTGATCCTTCGCCTTATTGGTCCCTTAGGTTATTAATATTTTTCCCTTGGGTAAACCAATTCCTTTGGTTTCTAATATTAAACCCTTGGGTTATTGGTTCTTTTGGTTTATAATATAAATAATATGTTGGGTTAATTATTAATGTTTATTAATTTCTTTGGTTTTTATATTTTTATATTAATTTTATTGATCCTTCGACTTTATTAATCACTTGAGTTTATTAATAATTTTTATTTCTAATACTATTTTGTTGGGTAATATTTTTCCCTTGGGTTCACCAATTCCTTTGGTTTATAATATTAAACCCTTGGGTTTATTAGTTCTTTTGGTTTATAATATGAATAATCCCTTGGGTTAATTATTAGTGTTTATTAATTTCTTCAACCTGAGTATTTTTTATTAATTTTATTGATCCTTCGGCTTATTGGTCCCTTAGGTTATTAATATTTTTCCCTTGGGTTCACCAATTCCTTTGGTTTCTAATATTAAACCCTTGGGTTATTAGTTCTTTTGGTTTATAATATGAATAATATGTTGGCTTAATTATTAGTTTTTATTAATTTCTTTGGTTTTTATATTTTTCTTATAAATTTTATTGATCCTTCGACTTTATTAATCACTTGAGTTTATTAATAATTTTTATTTATAATACTATTTTGTTGGGTAATATTTTTCCCTTGGGTTCATCAATTCCTTTGGTTTTTAATATTAGACTCTTCAATTTATTAGTTCTTTTGGTTTATAATATCAATAATCCCTTGGGTTAATTATTAGTGTTTATTAATTTTTTCAACTTGAGTATTTTTTTATTAATTTTATTGATCCTTCGCCTTATTGGTCCCTTAGGTTATTAATATTTTTCCCTTGGGTTCACCAATTCCTTTGGTTTCTAATATTAAACCCTTGGGTTATTATTTCTTTTGGTTTATAATATGAATAATACGTTGGGTTAATTATTAGTGTTTATTAATTTCTTTGGTTTTCATATTTTTTTTATTAATTTTATTGATCCTTCGACTTTATTAATCACTTGAGTTTATTAATACTGTTTATTTCTAATACTATTTTGTTGGGTAATATTTTTCCCTTGGGTTCACCAATTCCTTTGGTTTATAATATTAAACCCTTGGGTTTATTAGTTCTTTTGGTTTATAATATGAATAATCCCTTGGGTTAATTATTAGTGTTTATTAATTTCTTCAACTTGAGTATGTTTTTATTAATTTTATTGATCCTTCGGCTTATTGGTCCTTTAGGTTATTAATATTTATCCCTTGGGTTCACCAATTCCTTTGGTTTCTAATATTAAACCCTTGGGTTATTGGTTCTTTTGGTTTATAATATGAATAATACGTTGGGTTAATTATTAGTGTTTATTAATTTCTTTGGTTTTCATATTTTTTTTATTAATTTTATTGATCCTTCAACTTTATTAATCACTTGAGTTTATTATAATTTTTATTTCTAATGTTGTTTTGTTGGATAATATTTTTCCCTTGGGTTCTTTATATATATATATATATATATATATATATATATTTCAAGTTAATATATAGTATGTATATAGTTAATATTATTAATATATTATAAGTAAATTTATAAAATATTTTGGTAATTTTAATGATAAATATATAATATTTATTTTGGTGAAGTATATGTGGTGGGCAGTGGATATAGGCCTATCGGCGTATATCAACCACATTGGTAAATGTGATTGTGCTAGTACATGATTATGTGAGCTTTCAATAAATGCATTTGAATGCTTCATCTTCATTATACATGGAAACAACCTGGTCGGGATAATACATATCGGGAAAATAGTGGAGAAAATAATTTATAGACTGAAAATTATTATGATACGTTATGGTGTGTTATCACCCTCAAGATAAGCCTCGAAATTCCATTCCAAACATCAGAAAACAAACGCCTATGGTGACGAAGCACTTTGGCTTTCTTTGTACTAACTTGTCAACTCCTGTGTTATAAGATGGCTGAAAGAGATATCATTCCTGATGAATTTTATGGCTCACTGATCGATGCACATCATAGACTAGGGTTTGGTTTCTAATAAAATTGACAGTATACTCAATACATCACGAGAAGAAAATAACATTGGCATGGGCTTTTAGTTGTTCAATCAGTTATTTGATTCGCATGGTAATACATTTAGAACATGGCGTAAGTTGGTTGATATTACAAGGACATTGCATATTGTGCCTTGAAGGAAAAATATTGTTTCGAGGTATTGAAAATGTAAATATAATGTTTTTCTCACATTTTCTTGCTCCCCTTGCTTCTCCACCACCATCTCACCATCTAACCAACAATTATCAGCAAACCCCATCCATGTTCTTAAATCCTCCTTGAAATTCATGTCATTCTCATCATCTTCAGGTATAAAGAGACAGATATCTAAGGAAGGTAGTGATATCTCTTCTCAGTCTTAGAGATATAACATACATTAGGGGAATTTTGAGGTCTAAAATGGGCCTCCTAAGGAAATAATAAAATAATAGCTAAACCAATATAATAATATTTATAAATTTGTAATTCACTTTTTGCACCACAATCCATGTAACCATAGTTAAATTCAATTCAAAAGTTGTACCAAAATAAAATTAATAAAAAAATTGTATTGATGTGACTATAAATAAGAATGAGATTTTTAAGAAAAAATCATTACCATTAAACAACTAATGCATTAAATAATTTAAAATAAAATATAAATATAAATTTATAAATTCTTAATTATATTATTTTTTATTAATTAAAATTTATATTATTTAAATTGTATAATAATATGTAATTAATATACTATATAAAAATAATATAATATAATAAATGTATAGAGATATGGATTGTTTTTTTCAAGAAATATGAAATGACAATAATATTATTTTATTCAAAAAGTGTGAATTTACATTTATTATGAGTACTTTACTTTATGACTTTAAAAGTACTTAGAGCACTACCATGGTTAACCATGAGTTTTTATCCACCATTGAGAATGTGACAAGTAAGGACCTTTAACTCAAGCAATGCCACCTCAACCATTAGGGATGATGTCATCCCCTAAAATGTGATTGGTTCTCATAAAGTGAATTTTGATTGTACATTTTCCTTAGGAGGCCCATTTTAGACCTCAAAATTCCCCTAATGTCAGGTAGGAAACAGGATAGATCTGTCTATGTATCAATTTAAATCTGAGTAAGAGAGATCGATCACAATAGGTAGGTTCCACTATGTGCTTGTTGATGACGGATTAGTTGTTGAAACCATTTGTGCCAAGCACATCGTTGTAAGGTCGCAATAGATGTCGAGGTATAAATATCGAGACAGGTATCGCTCGAGAGATATCTTAGTCAAGTCGAATCGGTAAGTTCGATTAAGGCAAGAGGAAATATCTCTCACACCGATAGGGAGGTTTTGAGGGTTGAGCGAAGCAGTAAGCCTGATTAGGTAATTGATGAAGGAGAATGCGAACAATAATAATCGATCATTTTTTATATTGGGTTATGCAGGAACATAAACCATAAGAAGAAAAGGTCGAGGAGTAGATTATTCGCTCATCATGGGTGAATGCAAAGTCAAGAAAAATATGAATAGTTCATTTCCTGGAAATATGAATCTGCCACTATCACACTCTTGAGAATCTTGGCAATTTAGGTGCATTGAAGATTTATGCCGAAGAAGAGCATTGGTTGATTATAACCATAAAATCACATGCATATTAAATAGAACCCAATTTTCCATGAAGAAGGGATATCAATATTGTCTACATTCGATCATCAACAGTATTTAAGACAAAGTTATTTTACTATGTCATCACTCAAGTATGTTCTATGAAGTTTATTTTTGGTGGTTATGCTTTTTTGAGCATCTTCTTTGGCGTTTGGGTATGGTCTCCATTCTTATATTGACATAAGAATAAGAGTTAATGGAGAGGAATAAAATATCAAGCATAATTTTACTACCATTTGTGGATCTGAGATGACACATTCATTATGTCATTAAATCTTTGACTATCACACAGCTGCATTTAAGGGTTGTTGCTGGAGAATTTTTTTCAATATCTAGTCACGTAAAATCAATACTATAGCCAATGGGCACATTCAAAGAACAAAATGCTAATTTCTCAAGAAAATAAGTGTTAAGGTTTTCTCTAGACCTGAACCCACCATATAATCCATCTAATTTGAAAAATCTAGAGACAACTTAGGTTCAAGCGACTATGGAAATCAACTGCCAAGAATATATATGGGATCCCTTTTAATAGGAAATCGGATCAGCACAACCACGTAAATATTGTTTTGATTATGGGACTGGGTTGAATCCTTGGAAAAGTGGGGCGGGCTGTTACTTGCTATGTTGAGGAGATAAAATGTCAACGTCGGTTACTCCATACGATCGTCCGTGGAACATTGTTCCAAATACGGTTTTTAAGAGTGGATCGCTTTTCATATCATCCAAAGGGCTAGGGTGGAAATCTTGAAAAACACGTTATTTTATCCTTACCCAAATGTCTTTGGTATTTTTCAAGAATAATCCTAGTGCTCGTCCTTAGAAAGGTGGAGAAGTGAATTTAACTCTAGGTGGGATCTGTTGGAAATTAATTCCAACTGCAAATTTGTAGCAGCAGGACAACAAGTTTTAATTTTGATGTGAAACTGAAGGACGGAAGTAGCAGAGATTTCTTGTTTTGGTTGCACTCAATCGTGCATTAAATTTCTGAGTTTGAATCCCTGCGTAAGCAACCTGGCAGTAACCCTCTTTCAATCCACCAAATCGTGGTCTACACCACGTTACCTCCCGCCTTAACACCATTCACCTAAACACATTTAAAAGTCATGATATGACAAAGTTTGAATTTTGGTTTTAATGCTTTATATCAGATAGTTTTATTTAATAATGTTTTTTTAAACTTATGTTCTATTTTTTACATACACATAGACAGAAATGTGATGAATGTTGTTGTGGATGAAAAAACAGAAGACTGTGTATGTAGAGAGAAAAAGGAACACTTTGTGTGTAGCAGCAAGTTTTGTGTGTATAGCAGCAACAGAAGACTATGTATAACAGCAAGAAAATGTTGTGTCTGTAACAGAAAATGAAGCTGTGTTTGTAACAGAAAATGAAGCTATGTTTGTAACAACAAATGAAGCTGTGTCTATAACAAAAAATGAATGATGTGTCTGTAACAACAAATGTATGTTGTGTCTATAATAGCAAATGAATGTTGTGTCTGTAACAACAAGTGAAATTGTGTGTGTAACAGCAAAGGGAAGCTGTGTATGTAGCAACAAATGAAAAAGACAACAAAGGAAAGTTGTGTGTGTAACAACAAATGAAAACATAGCAAAGGAGCGATGTGTGTGTAACAACAAGGAGCATTGTGTGTGTATAACAACACAATGAAGAATTTTTTTGTAAATCCAGAACAACAGTTCTGATGCTTTGTAATAGCAGGAAATTTTGAATAATAAATAGTGAATTTGATTCCCACTATGTGTGATTTTGCTGAGTATTTGTTTTGATTGTTCTCTCTGTGTTAGAACAGGAATTTTTTTTTCATCTCTGTATTTGTTAAGGAATTTTCAAAAATTCCGACATGGTATCAGAGCTAGTCCAAGATCTTTACATTTGCTAAAGAAGCGGAAGGAAGAAGAAGATTTTTGAAGTTTTCTCCAGCAGTGTGAAGGTTCAGCAAAGTCAGTTATTTATCAAAATAGATTTTATCTCTCCAGCAGTGAGAAATTTTGTTTAAAAAACACAGTCAAGTTTTAGCATAGTTCTTTAAGGCTAGCAATAGTAGGAGCCAGCACAAGCACGAGTATGGGAAATACTCAACTCCCACAGTTCAATGGGAATAACTATGACTATTGGGCAATCACAATGAGAGCCCTGTTTGCCTCTCAAGATTTATGGGAGCTAGTTGAAGACAGATTTAAAGAACCAGTAGATGAACAAGAATTTAATGCCTTGATACAAGCAGAGAAAGATTTGTTGAAGAGTAATAGGAAGAAGGACTCAAAAGCCCTCTTCTATCTTTATCAATTAGTGCATGAAATCATAATTCCAAGAATTTCAGTAGCAAAGAAGTCCAAAGATGCATGGAATACCCTCCAGACAGCTTATCAAGGAATGGAGAAGGTAAAGACAGCAAAGCGTCAATTAATGAGAAGAGATTTTGAAGTCATTTGCATTAAAGAGTTTGATACAATAGACTCATTCTTCACATTATTGATTGGGTTGGTTACCCAAATGAGATCTCATGGAGAGACCATAGAAGAAAGAAGAATAGTGGAGAAAGTATTCAGGAGCTTACCCTCAAGATTTGATGTGATAGTAACAACCATTGAAGAGACAAAAGATCTCTCAAATTTTATTATTGATGAGCTTCATGCATCATTGATGACACATGAACAAATATTGGGCAGAACAACAAACTCATCTTTAGAGCATGCCTTCAAGACCCAAATTTCCTTTGGACGAGGAAGAGGTCAAGGCAGATCAAACTATAGAGGAAAAGGTAGAGGGAGAAGCCAGAACCGAGACGAAGAAACAACCTTGCAAGTACTAGTGGAAGGTTCAACAATCAAAGTCATAATCAAAGCCAAGGAAGTAGCCAACAAGGTGGAAAAAATCAACCACATGGACAAAGGTATGATAAATCCCAGGTCTAATTTCATTACTGTATGAAGTATGGGCATTATGCCAATGAATGTAGGAAGAAACCGAGTGACATGGGTAGGAGACCCAATGCTAATTTTACTAAAGAAAATATCATCCAAGAGAATTTATTTTTGTCATGTAATATGGTTGAAAAAAAGAATGAAGATATATGGTTTCTAGATTCAGGATGTAGCAACCATATGACTAGAAACATCTCTATGTTTTCCATGTTAGATGAAAATGTGAAGTCTCAAGTAACATTGGGTAAATATAGTAAAGTCTTTGTCATAGGAAAAGACAGAGTAAGTGTTTTAACAAAGAATGGAGAAAGGAAATCCATATCAGATGTATACTATGTGCTCAGCATGAAGTGTAACCTTTTGAGCATTGGATAGCTCATTTAGAAATGCTACAATGTATTCTTTGAGGATGATGTACGTACCATCATGGACATACCACTAAGTAAGGAGAGGATTTCACAAGTAAATATGACAATAAATATAATGTTTCCTCTCAAGATGAGAGCAGATTTGAAGAAAGGAGCTGCAATGGCAGCAGTGACACAAGAGACATTCCAAAGAGAAGCAAAAGATGAAAACTGGTTATGGCACTTGAGATTTGGACATCTCAACTTTGGAGGTCTGAATTTATTGCATAGGAAAGGTATGTTAAAGGGATTACCATTGATTGAAAATCCAGATAGCCTATGTGAAGGTTGCATCTTGGGAAAACAACACAAAGAGAGCTTTCCATCATGAAAGAGCATAAGGGCAAATGCACCCTTAGAGATAGTCCATTCTAATTTGTGTGCGCCAATGCAAACACCATCATTAGCAAGCAACCACTATATGTTGAACTTTATTGATGATTACACAAGAAAAACATGGGTATACTTCTTGAAGTTGAAGAGTGAAGTGTTTGAGAAGTTATACCATCTTAAAGCACTTGTTGAGAATCAAAGTGGGCAGAACATAAAAGTTCTTAGAATTGATAGAGGAGGAGAATATATCTCCAAAGAATTTATGTGTTTTTGCACAGAAAATGGGATACACAAGCAATTTACAGCAAGATATACACCTCAGCAAAATGGAGTTATTGAAAGGAAAAATAGAACCATCATGGATATGGTAAGAAGCATGCTGAAGGAAAAACATTTTCCAAATGAATATTGGGTTGAAGTTGTACATTGTGTAACATATGTCTTGAATAGATGCACAAAAAAGAGTGTAATGAACAGAGTTTCGGAAGAAGCATGGAGTGGCATGAAACAACATGTCACCCACGTGAGAGTATTTGGTTGTGTGGCTTATGCACACATTCCGGATCAGCTGAGAAAGAAGTTGGACAGTAAAGGGGAGAAGTGCATATTTGTTGGATACAGTGAAGAATCCAAAGCATAGAGATTGTATAACCCATCCACCAAGAAATTTATGATAAGCAGAGATGTACAACTCATTGAAGAAGATGATTGAAATGGAAGCATTGAGAAAACAGTGAATGTAAAAATTTGTTTGTCTCATGATGAAGATGAGGAAGAAATGGTTGAAATACATCCCTCATTAGCAGCACCACCTCCACCAACACAAGGACAGCAAGGGACACCACAAGTAGTTATGAGAACACCCTTGAGAAGTAATGATGGTGCTTCTCCAAGCACATCACAAGGAAAATATTTGAGTGCTTCTACAAGCACAAGTTCAACAAGTGAAAGAAGAACCAGATTCAGAAGTCTGAATGAAATTTATGAGCAAGAAGAAGGTATGAACTCTTTATTAGCATTATATTTTCATGTAGATGATCCTATTCATTTTGAAGAAGCTGTAAAAGAGAAGAAATGGATAGATGCTATGGATGAAGAGATAAATGCAATAGATAAAAATAAGACATGAGAAGTATTTGATCTCCCAAAAGGCAAGTAAGTAATTGGAGTAAAATGGGTTTATAAAACCAAAAGAAATGTTGAATGTAAGATTGAAAGGAACAAGGTCAAACTTGTTTTCAAATGCTGCAAGCAACAACAAGGAAGATATTATGAGGAAAATTTTTCACCGGTTGCAAGAATGGAAACAGTAAGAGCAGTGTTGTCCATAGCAGCACAACATAAGTGAAAATTTTACCAAATGGATGTGAAATCAGCATTCTTGAATGGAGTATTGATGGAAGAGGTTTATGTTGAACAACCTCTGGGCTATGAAAAAGAAGGCCAAGAGAACAATGTATGCAAATTGAAGAAAGATCTATATGGGCTAAAACAAGCACAAAGAGCATGGTACAGTAGGATTGATGCCTATCTACTGGAAAATCGGTTTGAGAAATGTGAAGGAGAACCCACATTATACATCAAGGAAAGAGAAGGTAAGATGCTCATTTTTGTTTTGTATGTTGATGATGTTATATTCACAGGTAATGATTCTTACCTCATTGAGATTTTTAAGACAGTCATGAAAGAAGAATTTGAAATTACTGATATGGGATTGCTGAGATACTTCTTAGGAATAGAATTAGAGAAAAATGAAAATAAAATTTTTATTTCTCAAGCAAAGTATGTTAAAGAAGTTTTGGAAAGATTTAACATGCAAGATTGCAAAGAAACAATTACTCCTACAGTGATGGGAATGAAACTGAGCAAAGAAGACAAAAGCAAGGATTTTGATCCAAGTTTGCCTAAAAGCATAGTTGGCAGCCTTATGTATTTGACTGCAACTAAGCCTAATATTATGCATGTTGTAAGTTTAATTTCCAGATTTATGGATGATCAGGAGCTCAAGTCCAAGCCATGGAAAAAAAAAAAAAGCTCAAAATTGAAAATGTTCAAAATTGGTTGAAACCAAGATGGTTTCATAGGTCTCGTCTTCCTGATTCCAGCGCCATAAATGGTTTGAAAAATGGACACCGTATGAAGAATTTATTGCACTTTTAGTGAAGTGGGTCCGGCGGAGCACGGAGGGGCCAGCCCTCCTCCCATGGAACCTCATCATATGACCAGTGTGGGAGCTTAATGTTAAGAGCGCTTAAGGAGCCTAATCTCAAGTTTAATATTTAATTAAGCTTCAGTTAAGTGTAGTTTAATATGGCGAATATTCTGGAGGTGCTCCCAAATTTAGGCGGACTTCCACTTTTAGTGGAGTTAACTGGCAGTTGCCCCACATTTAGTGGAGGAAATTGGGGCAAAATTGTTTTGGTCATAACTTTCTCATTACTCAACCTTTTGAAAAGAATTTTTTTTTTTATTTCATATTTCCTCAGCATTTTGGACTGAATGGCGTAGGTTTTAGAGCCATGGGAGCTCATTTTCAGCCTGTTTAGCTTCGGAGAAGCTTTTTGAGCCACTAGGGCCATTTTGGGTTTTGAGTTTGGTTGAGCTGTGGTTAACCTTTTTTGGTGAACCAAAAGTCATTTTTGACTATTTCCTACATTACAGAGCCATTGGAATAGGTCTTAGCTCTGTTTGAAGACTTTTAGAGGCCGAAAACCTTTAGGAGAGTTTTCAGGGCCACCATGGCCATTTTGGGGTTTGAGTTGTTTTGAGTTGTGGTTATCAGTTTGACGTTAACCAAAGCTCTATTTCAGATAATTTCGACCTTATGAAGCCATTGGAAGTGGTTTCAAAGGAATTTGGGGACTTCTATAGCCCAAAAATTTGCAAAGAAGTTCAAAGCACCAGCAGGACATTGATGAAGAAATCACTGTTTATGGTAATCTTTCATTGTTTAGTGAATTTGAAAAGGAATTATTAGCTTTTTCTTGCCTTCTAAATCAGTTTATATATTTATATTTTTCTATTGAGACACTTATAATCTTGTATTGCATTTGAGAGCTTTTAATACAAGAGGACAAGCCCATTTTGGGAGGCTTGATCCAGGAGATGTAGCCCAAGAGTTGGGGTGAACTCCTATATTATATTGATGTTGTGTTTTGATATTATATTGCTGAATATTGTTGCTGATACCCATGTTAAGTTTCAACAAAAACAATTACACTTAAGATACATAAACAATGAAAATACATACACCATTTGCAAGCTAATTTTTTGCATAACGTCAAGTTTAAAGCAAGATCATTTTAATTAAATCTGAGTGTTTACTTTTATTATTTCTTTAGGCAGAGTCTGTAAGAGCGCCAGGTAGCCTCTGGATTCATCCTTTCTTTGCAAGGTGAAATATCCAGTAAATGCCCCTACATTCTATATCTGTATTAGAAATATGAAGTTCTCACATTTTCAGATTTAAACTTAGAGTATTTTTGCACTCATTTACATAATTGAAAATGGATACCTTGCACCCTTTTCAAGTACATTCCATTTTTAGATCAGATGGTATCAGAGCTCGGGTTGAGCATTTGTTATTGTGCAAAAGGTTTTAAAACGGTGTAAGAGATTTACTGTTTTATTGGTTGCAAAATGGTTGCATATATGAGTTTTCTTAAGTTGGAAGGATAGTTGTTGTTAGCTGAGTCTTGGAAAGGATTGAAGACTATTTTCTTTACCCAATTTACCTCAAGATTATCTTTGGAAAACAAACTCCAATAGTTTTTGTTTTATGGCTACTTGAATGAGAAGGGGTCTTTACTGACATTTGGTTAAAAGCTTGTCGTTTGTTTGAAAGCTTTGAGGACTTTTCTTTGGAAGTTCTTTTTGGTTGTTTTGACCATTTACATAATGTCAACTTCTTCTACAAGTGAAGTTTCCTCCTTCACGAGATTCTTCAATGATGACATGAAGAATGAGTTCTTTAAGGTGAAGGACATGGTGCAGATTCTCATTGAGGATCAAAGAGAAAGTGTTAAGCTTCATGCACAATTGTTGGCTATGAAGGATGAGAAGGAAGCAATTATCCAAAGGTTGCATGACATGGAGAAACAACTCCTTCAAGCTCAAGAAGCTTTGTCCAAGAACAAGCATGAGGAAGAGATTAATCGTTCCAACTTGTCTTCAATTTCCTCCATTGAAAAGTGTGTTGGTTATTTTGAAAGACATACAAGAGGTATTGGGTCCAAATTGATGTTGAAAATGGGCTATCAAGAAGGAAAACATTTGGGAAAGCATGCACAAGGCATTTTTGAGCCTATTTGTGTTGTGGAGCGTCCTAAGAATATTGGTCTTGGCTATGAGCAACTTAATGGCGAAGCTTTGAGCACATGCATTCAAGAATGTGATGCAAATTTAAAGAGAACCTTTGTTCCAAGTTCTCAAATGCATTTATGTCAAAATTGTTCTAAGGATGATTGCCATTGTTTGAAGCCATCATTTCAGAAAGTAGAAGGTAAACATGTCGCTTATGGCGAGCATGAAAATGTAAGCAGTTTTCAAGACAAGAACAGTGATGAAAGTCTGAAAAGGAAAGTTGTCTCCTCTACTAGTTCATCGTCTTTCGAACACAAAAAGGATGGACATTCCATGCAGCAAAAGAGGTATAATTATTCACATGATAAATTTGATTATGTTTCAGAAAATAATAATAATTATGCTTTTTCAAATGAAAGAAAATTTTGTTGCACATTTTGTGGTAGAGTTAACCATGTTGCTTCAAGATGCTGGTTGAAAAAGAAAGCACACAGGAAGCAGAAAAGGCAAAGAGAAATTTCTCAGAAAGTGCTTAAGAGTTGCACATTTTTTCAAAGGAAGGGACATGATGTCTCTCATTGTTGGTCCTTGCATCCAACAAATCGTCCAAAGCACATGCAGCTAGATGACAAAAAGCTTGGCATAAGTGGATCTATGGAGTCCATTATCAATGTGGAAATGAAAGATTCACATGAAGAATTGCGGTTGCAACAAAAGATGCCATGGAGTTGGCTTGGTAGGAAGTGGATTAACTTCTTAATGCAGTAAGTCATACTCATTTTGTACATGCAAATTTCAGTTTGGTATGCATGTATTTCAATTGAAAAGTTGATGCAAGATTGCATGTAAAAGCAGTTTCAGTTGAAGGAATTTCTTTGTTGTTGCAAAATTTCGCCATGGAGGTGTAAAAGATGAGTATGATACTCACTTATGTTGCAGCAATGTCTTTTGGTTCAGCTCTTAATCACCCAAATGTTTTTGGGATGATGTAATTGTTGGTATTTGAAAAGAAGAGTTGAAGTTGCACATGTACATAGAGGTTGTATGTGTAATTAGCGAACTGTATATAGTTCATTGTACATGATACATACACATATGTTTGTCAAGATGTATCTTGTTGTTTATCGACTTGTGTCGATTGTGTCATACATGTTTATCGACTTGTGTCGGTTGTGTGCACACTTTTTTTTTACAGATTTTGTGTGTCATTTGTATAGAACATTTCATTCTCAACTGGTTGTTGAGGTCATATGTTGCACAAGATGCCTTTGGTGTCGTATGGTGTAGAGAACGAAGTGTCAGTGCAAAGCAGTGCAAGATTCCATGAGTTGGAAAGGCATGCAAGAAAATAGGGCACAAAGTTCAGCAAGTTTCATTGCTGGTTTCAGTATGGTAGATTGGTATGGAGAGAAAACTTGGTCGAGATTCGGCGCAAGTGCGTGGCTCATTCAGCAAAATTCGCCATGTGAACAGTTGACAATTCAGGAAAAAAATTGGAGGCTGAAGAGAAGAGGATTTTTTTATTCTCTCATTTTCTATATTACAGTTCAGTTTCAGAATTTCAGTGAGATTTTGGGGTCCCAAAAGCCTCTCATTTGGGAGGTGTGATCAGGAGCTCAAGTCCAAGCCATGGAAAAAAAAAAAAAAGCTCAAAATTGAAAATGTTCAAAATTGGTTGAAACCAATATGGTTTCATAGGTCTCGTCTTCCTGATTCTGGCGCTATAAATGGTTCGAAAAACGGACACCGTATGAAGAATTTATTGCACTTTTAGTGGAGTGGGTCCGGCGGAGCACGGAGGGGCCAGCCCTCCTCCCATGGAACCTCACCATATGACCAGTGTGGAAGCTTAATGTTAAGAGTGCTTAAGGAGCCTAATCTCAAGTTTAATATTTAATTAAGCTTCTTGTTTAAGTGGAGTTTAATATGGCGAAGATTCTGGAGGTGCTCCCAAATTTAGGCAGACTTCCACTTTTAGTGGAGTTAACTGGCAGTTGCCCCACATTTAGTGGAGGAAATTGGGGCAAAGTTTTTTTGGTCATAACTTTCTCATTACTCAACCTTTTGAAATGATTTTTTTTTTATTTCATATGTTCTCAGCATTTTGGACTGAATGGCGCAGGTTTTAGAGCCATGGGAGCTCATTTTCAGCCTTTTTAGCTTCGGAGAAGCTTTTTGAGCCACTAGGGCCATTTTGGGTTTTAAGTTTGGTTGAGATGTAGTTAACCTTTTTTGGTGAACCAAAATTCATTTTTGACTATTTCCTGCATTCCAAAGCCATTGGAACAGGTCTTAGCTCTATTTGAAGACTTTCAGAGGCCGAAAACCTTTAGGAGATTTTTCAGGGCCACCATGGCCATTTTGGGGTTTGAGCTGTTTTGAGTTGTGGTTATCATTTTGAGGTGAAACAAAGCTCTATTTCAGATAATTTAAACCTTATGAAGCCATTGGAAGTGTTTTAAAAGGAATTTTTGGACTTCTACAGCCCGAAAAGTTGCAGAGAAGTTCAAAGCACCAGCAGGACATTGATGAAGAAATCATTGTTTATGGTAATCTTTCACTGTTTAGTGAATTTGAAAAGGCATTATTAGCCTTTTCCTGCCTTCTGAATCAGTTTATATATTCATATTTTTCTATTGAGACACTTATAATCTTGTATTTCATTTGAGAGCTTTTAATACAAGAGGACAAGCCCATTTTGGGAGGCTTGATCCAGGAGATGTAGCCCAAGAGTTGGGGTGAAATCCTATATTATATTGCTGTTTTGTTTTGATATTATATTTCTGAATATTTTTGTTGATACCCATGTTAAGTTTCAGCAAAAACAATTACACTTAATATACATAAACAGTGAAAAGACATACACCATTTGCAAGCTAGATTTCTGCATAACGTCAAGTTTAAAGCAAGATCATTTTAATTAAATCTGAGTGTTTACTTCTATTATTTCTTTAGGCAAAGTCTGTAAGAGGGCCAGGTAGCCTCTGGATTCATCCTTTCTTTGAAAGGTGAAATATCTAGTAAATGCCCCTACAGTCTATCTCTGTATTAGAAATATGAAGTTCTCACATTTTCAGATTTAAACTTAGAGTATTTTTGCACTCATTTACATAATTGAAAATGGATACCTTGCACCCTTTTCAAGTAAATTCCATTTTTAGATCAATGGAAAGGCCAAAGGAGGCACATTGGCATGCAGCAAAAATAATTTTGAGGTATGTGAAAGGAACAAACAGGTATGGAATTTGATACACCACTTCAGAAAATTTTGAATTGATTTGATATACTGACAGTGATTGGGCTAGAAGTATGGATGATAGGAAAAACACCTCTAGAAATACTTTTCATATGCAATCAGGAGCCATCTCATGGGCTTCTAAGAAACAGCCAATTGTGGCTTTATCAATAGCAGAGTTAGAGTATGTAGAAGCTACAACAGCAGCATGTCAAGCAGTATGGATGAGGAGAATGTTAAGAAGTTTGTGTCATGAATAGATAAAAGGCACAATATTTTATTGTGATAACAACTCAGCAATATATTTATCCAAGAATTCAATGTTTCATAAGAGAATGAAACATGTTGATGCAAAGTATCACTACATCAAAGAACTAGTGAGCAATGGAGAAATTGTTCTGAAGCATTACAGAACACAAGAACAATTTATTGATATTTTAACAAAACCATTGGGGCAGAAAAGTTTTAACTATCTCAGAAAATGTCTAGGTATGCAAGAGAACAACAATTCTAATTAAGGGGGAGTGTTGCAAATTAATTCCAACTGCAAACCTGTAGCAGTAACACAACAAGTTTTAATTTTGATGTGAAACTGAAGGATGGAAGCAGCAAAGATTTCTTGTTTTGGTTTGCACTCAATCGTGCATTAAATTTTTGAGTTTGAATCCTTGCATAAGCAACCTGGTAGTAGCCCTCTTCCGATCCACCAAATCATGGTCTACACCACGTTACCTCTCGCCTTAACACCATTCACCTAACTACATTTAAAAGTCATGATATGACAAAGTTTGGATTTTGGTTTTAATGCTTTATGTCAAATAGTTTTATTTAATAATGTTTTTTAAACTTAGGTTTTATGTTTTACATACACATAGACAGAAACGTGATGAATTCTATTGTGGATGAAAAAATAGAAGATTGTGTATGCAGAGAGGAAAAGGAACGTCGTGTGTGTAGCAACAAGCGTTGTGTGTGTAGTAGCAATAGAAGATTGTGTGTAATAGCAAGAGAAGGTTGTGTCTGTAATAGCAAATGAAGCTATGTCTGTAACAGTAGATGAAACTATGTCTGTAACAGTAGATGAAACTATGTCTGTAACAGCAAATGAAGATGTGTATGTAACAAGAGATGAAGTTGTATCTGTAATAGCAGATGAAGTTTTGTCTATAACAAAAAATGAATGTTGTGTCTGTGTCTGTAACAACAAATGAATGTTGTGTCTGTAACAACAAGTGAAGTTATGTGTGTAACAGCAAAGGGAAGTTGTGCGTGTAGCAGCAAATGAAAAAGACAGCAAAGGAACGTTGTGTGTGTAACAACAAATGAAAATACAACAAAGGAGCATTGTGTGTGTAACAACCAGAAGTGATGTGTGTGTGTAATAGCACAGTGAAGAAATTTTTTGTAAATTCAGAACAACAGTTCTGATGCTTTGTAACCGCGGGAAATTTTGAATGATAAACGTTGAATTTGATTCCCACTGTGTGTGTGATTTTACTGAGTATTTTTTTTTATTGTTCTCTCTATGTTAGAAGAGGAATTTTTGTTTCCTCTCTGTATTTGTTAAGGAATTATCAGAAATTTTGACAGGATCGACCTTAATAACTTAGGAAGTGTAGTTTTTCGAGAAAATAAGAACCTATTGACGGTACTTTTCCCAGATGGTTGTGATGGGCGTGCCTTTACACTTAAGGCAGATACTTTAGAAGACTTGTTTGAATGGAAGGTGGCACTAGAGCATGCTTTGGATCAAGCACACAATGCAGCCCTTGTTATGGTAAATAATGGTATATTTCAAAATGATTCAATTGATACCAATGAAGGATCTACAGAACAATGGAGGGATAGATGACTAATGAAGTCTTTAGTTGTGGGTAGGCCAATCCTGCTTGCATTGGAAGATATTGACGGATGTCCATCCTTCTTAGAGAAGGCCCTCTGATTCATTGAACAATATGGAATTAAAGTAGAAGGTATTTTGCAGCAATCTGCAGATGTTGATGAAATTGATCATCGAGTTCATGAATATGAGCTAGGAAGAAATCAATTTTCACCAGATGAAGATACACATGTTGTGGGTGAGTGTATCAAGCACATGCTAAGGGATATACCATCCACACCAGTTCCAGCCCCATGTTGTACTATACTTTTGGAAGCATGTAGAATGGAAGGTAAGGAAGCTAGGATTGTTGCAATGTGCTTGGCTGTAGCTAAGAATTTTCCATAACTGAACCATCGATTATTGTATAGGGTGATTAAGATGATGCATGTTGTAGAGTCACATAATTCAGAGAATCGAACAAATTCATCAGCAGTTGCATCTTGTATGGCACCCTTGCTTCTAAGGCCACTTTTAGCAGGAGAATGTGACCTTGAGGTTCAGCTCAAGGATGACCCTGGTCGTGTGCTTAGTGGGACTCTCAGTGAAAGTAGTGGCAATGGGGGAAGTGACTTATATGATTACAAGGATTTCCAGGGATGACATGGAAGGCTCACGTGGGTCACATGTGAGCGCCACATTGTAGCTATTTTCTTATGTGGAACTATCTAGTTGGTCTAACTTCAATTAGGCATAACATTCAATCAGGGAGTCAAATTGAGGTAAAAATTATATTGCTAAAAATATCTAAATGAGCTAAATGCAATGGTGGTAACACAATTTAATTATGCTAACTTTGGAGTATACGGATTTTTCATGTAGCCCCATCTTCATAAATAACCATGGAGATTTGGTTAATTAATAAGTAACACCTCCTAGAGACTAAGATGGTTTAAGAGGTGGGAGGGAGAGTTAGAGAGTGGTATCATAGTGAAGGTTCTACACTTGACCCTTGGAGATAAAATTTGGATCCCTAATATAGAGTAGGGCATTACCTATGTTTAGCACTAGTACTGAAAAGGCCTAGAAGGATAAGGTTAGAAGCTCTATCATGAATTAAAAATAATAGAATTTAAACAAATAATTTATTGTGTATACATTGCATGTTGATTTCAAAATATTAAATATTATGGATGTTGGTGTGATAAAGTTCTTACATGGTATTTTGTTCTCTAAATGTCATACTAAAACGATATTGGATGTCTCAATTAGTTCCACATCAAAATGATTATTGCAAACATGTCAAGGTGATGGGTAACTATGTCTAATTGGATTTTGAAATAGCTAACATTCATGTGTATATGAAAACACATAATAATACACCAAAATATGACAAGGAAATCAAGGAATGATTGGTAGAATGGTGTAGTATAGCATTGTTAAATCCCAACATTTTAAGGAAGAAGACTTAGTTGGAAAACCATAGAGTAAGATTCCCTTGATTGGATGGATACCCTTAGAATTTTAAGGGTCGAGTTGAGAAGTTGCAAGGATGAAAATAAAAATATTGTTAGAGATCATGAGTCGAAGAAGGAAGAATTAAATGTAGTGATATTATAGAGCCTATCATACACGCTAAAATAGAAGCAACAATAGCTAGGTGCTAGCTAACATAGAAAACATAAATTCAAGCAAAGCCCAGCTAAACTTTAGAAGCATGATTTGGAGGCTAATGGGGTAGAAGGTAGAAAATATAAGAAGAGGCACATGTAAAAAAGTGATGATACAATGAGAGGAGGAACTCCATTCAACACTCCATCTATAAGAACAATAAGTTATGAGTTTGTTTTTGTTGTTGAAACTAAGAGATATCACTAGTAGAAGTGGAATGAGAAAAACTTAATGTTGAAGGAATTTAGTAAGGAAAACCCCCCTACATTTTATGGAGATGTCAAGAAGTTCGAAGAGGTAGAAGCATGGTTATTGGGAATGAAGAATTAATTCATAATGTTGGAAATATTTTCATTGATGGCAAAGGAGCATATCAATATCAGCAAGGAAAAGAAGACAAAACTGCAGTGAAACTGCTACATTAAATAATTTGTAATGATGTAAAATTGTTGATTGAACTAAATTTTTGTGATGCAAAGGCAAGACTCCAAGGAAATGGAAAATTTGTTGCAAAGACCGTGGTGATACATTAATGATAAATGCTATTATTTGATATTGGAATTAGGATGGTGCATTAATCATTACATATGGCTGAAATTAATATTGGATAAATTATCCTAATAATCAAGATATGAAGAGTTTGGAAACGAATGAGTGGAAGGCAAAGAGTCAAGCCTATTCACTTCATAGTCCTATGTGGAATACAAAAAACCATCAATTTATCTCTATAAAATATGTCATTTTGGAGTGCATTGTATGGTTAGAGAGTTGGAGAATGTGAGAGAGTTGATTAAGATGTTATGCATTAATTATGTGGCACATATGGAGCTTATGTGAAGCATATTTAAAGGGTAGAAGAGGCAGAAATGAAGAAGGAGAGATGCATAATTTATGACTAGGTAAACCAACACATTGTTGTTGCTTATTTGCATCAGGGGATTGGAGTCTCCTCTCAAGTTGTGGCTTGATAAATGTTCAGTTGGATTGGTTGAGGTAGAAGCCTCATCTAGGTTGTAGCCTACATAAAAAATATGGGAGTAGGGGCTTCCTTGCATGTTTTAGCTTGCAGAAATTTTGAGGTAGCAGCCTCCTGTAGGTTAGAGCCTATCGAAAACAAGACGTAATGAATAGGAGATTTCCTTTTCATCACAACAATAATAAAATTTTGTTTTTCTCCCTTATTGGTTTCCACTTATATCTAGCGTCCATATGCATTATTATTATGTTTTAATGTGATGTATTAGTCTTCCTATTACTTGTAGTTCACATATTTAATTTGTTGATCATTCTTTATTAAGATGCTCATGTAATGGTTTAGTTAATGAGTTTAATGAAAATCATTTTAATGTCTATGAATGGACTAAACTATTTCACCCCCCTCTTAGTTTAGTCAAGGGTTCATCACATAATAAACAACTACTATGAGAATTTGAAGGAAATAGTAGTTATTTTCAGCTTGAAAGGAAAAGTTGATATCCGATGGGAAGGCTTGAGGAATGTCAAAGACATTATAAATAAATAACTATCATGGATAATATTTGAGATATATTTCTAGGAGAAGTACCTATATGAAAGTGTTGTGATAAATATTTTAAATAATTCCATGAGGATAAATTGGGTTAACTTATAGTTGACAAGTCCACTAATAGATTCTTGGAGCTACTAAGGTGTGTACCTTATATGAAAGATGATAAAGTAAAGATTCAAAGGTACCTCAATGGGGTTACATAGACTTATGGAGATATAATTTATTTCAATGAGTCAAAATAGGACACCATCTAGAAGGTGAAGTACTGTTATGAACACTCCAAGAATAAAATTGAATTCTGAGTTGATTGGAAAAGAAGAGGTATGCCTAGATTTACTGGAAAAGGGAAGAAATATTTAGGACATCAACCAAGGTGAAGGAATATGAATTTCACTACTCCTACCAATGGTGAGGTTCAAGAAAATTCTACTATATCTAGTAGATATTGGTTCTCCAAGCCAACAAGAGAGGATATTTAGGGGTTTAAAAGAGGACCCGTAGAGTGTTGGACATGTGGAGAAAACCACTTGCATAAAGATTGTCCTTAGAGAAAATAGTGTGGACCAAGGTTATACAATGTGCAAGAAGTAGATTCAATGAAGTATGTGGTTCAGAACATGCCATGGATATATGTCACATTAGACAACTTACAGGTCGATCATCAAGCTTCAGTGATCGATATGGAAGGTGCGGTCGTTAACCAACCTATTTCGATTTTGAATGGCCTAGGCTCATCGGTGATCAAGATGGAAGGTATGGTCGTTAACCAACATATTTCGATTTTTATTTACCTAGGATATAATTTTATTTATTTCATTTCAAAGTTCATAGAAAGGTGTTTATTGCAAAAGAAATCTCATGAAAAATCATGGTTGGTGAAATTAGAAATGGGAACAACAAGGCATGTTGCAAACATGGTGGAATCATGCTCAATGTTGATCAATGGCATACCCACATTAGTCATTTTGAATCTATTCCTGAGGAGTGCACGTGCCTTTATTATTTATGGTTGTTTAATATACGATGGAGTAATAAATGAAGTATATGATATATTTCCCAACATCCAGTCGGAGTTTTGGCCAATAAAAGTACTTTTGTAGTACATCCACAGTTTTCTCCACACCAAAGTGTCCAACGACCCGACTGTAGTGCGCCTCACAAATAAGCTTAGCACACTCTCTTGAAGGAACACAAAGGTGGTCCAGGTAACATAATAATACATCTTGGAGGTGGAAACCAGGAATTTTCTTTACATCTACTAGCATCTTATATGTGGAGGTGAACTTTGGATCATTTTTTTATAGTTGCGGTCATCCAGAGGTCTTGTGGCCACAAGAGTTGAGAATAATAGTCAGTGTTGCAACTAGGGGTCGACTGAGGTAGTCTATAACATGATTGGTGCTACCATTTTTGTGCTTCATAGCATAAATTGGTAGCACATGAGGATGTCAATTACTTCCCCAAATTATGACATAGCGAATTTTTCTTCCACAAAACAACTTCCAATCCTCAACAATTCATCAAGGGTTGCAACAAATATTCTTGGGATTTTAGAGACAAAAAAAATTCAGTAAATAGGAATCATGAACAGATGGAAAATACAATAGAAGTAGTCAAAATAATTTTCCTCCCAGAGAATTTTGTGGTATATGTGGATGGGAAGGGGTTAAACAAGTGTCCAATGCATGGAAAATCAAGGAAGAAACATATGGCATTCATAATATATGCCAACGTGGAAAAATGTGCACACTATCAACAATAATTTTCGACTAGAAATTGAGAATATGCTTGGACATGTTATCTGATAATATTTGAGCCTAGTCAAAGACATAGCCATGAGAAGCTTCCTCAATAAGCGGGACCCAATCACTCAGAAACTGTGAAGTATTTTTCTTGTCATATAATGACATAGCAAAGATGAAATGTAGGAAAAGGGGGATGCAAGGAAAGAAATTTGAATATTTTCCCAAAGTTTCTTCTTTAAACTTATTAGAGTTATGCATCCATTCTCTAATCATCTAGGGTAACCTTTACATGTTTCCCTCATATTATTTTTTAACAAATTGTTCCACAAATTGTGCATCATATACAACTTGGAGTCTTGGTAGATGATACATACCACAACTACATTTAGACTTGAAGAATCCAATTGTAATGCCTCAGTGAGTAACGAACAATCGTTCTTTAATATCAACCTCCTCCACTACCCAGTGTATCATATCCATGTATGACAATAGTATTGGGCGAGCTTTGACCTTATGAATTTGATACCTCACAACATCATTGATTGTGGTTGTAGAATACTTTAAACCACCCTTGTCAGTTTTTGCAATTGTTGGTGCATCCTCTGACTCCTCTGGAAATCCCTCCTTGAAAATTTCATATATGGTATTCCAAGACTTAGAACCAAAATCTATTATGTACACTATATCCGAGAAGAAAAATGTGTTTGGTGATTTCTCTTTAATTTCCTCTCTAAAGGGCCCATCTCAAGCACATCTGATGCAAGTAAAAAAACTTTATTTTCACCTCTCTCCAAAGTATCCTAATGATTAGAATTGCGCTTAGAATTCACTTGCAACAATAAATAACAAGGAAAATAGGAGTTATCATAACAAGGGATAAACATGAGTAAGAAGGGTTTAATCAATATCAAGAGTGGTAAAGTGTGTGTTAAAATCATTCATTATATTATTATATGTAGCAATAAAGTGAATTAAAACAAAGGAATGACTTTAGATTTTTCATAACACAAAAACAATTATCAACAATGACAGATGGAATAATTATATACCTTTGAATTGATAGCTGGTAGGTGATGTGGATTCTTACTTCATCCTATTATGTTGAAGCTCGGTAGGTTAGGTTTAGCACTTATGCTTACCTCTTGAAAATAAGCACGATGACAGGGAGCAGGCCTATGTGGCACTCATACCAGCATGTACCAATAAGGGTTAGTTAATATCCAAGGTGGGCCAAATGTGTCAACCGAATGCTTAAATCCTAGTTACAATGTTTGTTATATGGAAGAATTTGAGTGGGTTTATGTAACAAAGCGAAGGCCTATCGTCGAGGAAAGAATAAGACCCATACTTGATGAGTTGTCCTGCTATGTTAATCCTGGCAGTTTAAAAAATGTTGTAAGGAAAAATCTTCGAGGTATGATCAGTGGGATGATTTGTAATGTGATGTGGTGATTTCAACCAATAATATTTCTATGTATGTAGCTTCTTGTGGGGCCAATACACGCCATCACGCTAAAGGGAGCCCAACAGAAATAAATACATGCACAAAGGGAGAGGGTTGAAGCCTATACGTCGAGCCATGTGTGTTACACCATTTTTTGGTCATCTAACCCATTATCATTAGATGAACCCAAGTACACCATGTAAGACCAATTTTACCCTAAGTAAAATTGCTTTCACCACGTGAAATAACTTATTCATTTATACTTCCAGGTCATATTTAACCCAAAACAAAGAAATTAATTAAATAAACCCTTATTTGTTTAATTATTTCCAAAGAATAAGTTATTTAAATCATTATTTAAATAATATTCTTAGTTAAATTTGACTAAATCATCCATAAATAATTAAATAAACCATTATTTATTTAATTATATTCCCATCATTTCCCTAAAATGATAAATAAATCATTTATTTATTTATTATTTATAAATAAAGGAATTGACCCAAGTCAAGAATCCTTTCCTCCAGTAGCATAAAATATTCTTAATATAAGTGCTTCTAGAATCTGGACACAATATTCATATTCATGCACGAGCTCTCAGGCCGCCTTAATATTTGTTATAAATAGAAGGGTTTTCCCCATTCGCTAATCACCTTCACGCATTAGATCACTCTAGATCTACTCCTTGGTCACCATTTTCCATTTTTGCTTTGTGAGACCCCATTGAGCCTATAATATTTTTCACCCACAGAGAGAGAACTGTGTCCAACACTGAGGACTTTCAAGAACCCATCCCACTGAGGAGAACCGGAAAACACCTTTCTTGTTTTCCTCTCAGGTACCCCATTCTTTGATATAATACAAAATTCTTTTAAAATACATTATTCTTGTCTTGTCTATTGGATTTATGGAGCCATATTATATTTTATCTGCTTAATGTCTTTTGTGCTTAGATCTGAATTTATGCAGCAAACTTAAAGATATTTTGCAACCATAATCAATGTTAGGGCTACTTGTTATGCGTAGCTAAAGTGATCTTTTACAACGAAAGATTCATACTAACAATGTGATGAATAACAAAGAAATCAATATGAGTGCACTACCTTTTTAAAGAGTACATATAATATAAAAATCATGCCAAAAAACCCGAAATCAATAAATTATCGGTTGTGATGGTTCTTAAAGTTCTTCAAAGTACTTTATTTATTTGTTTTATTTACAATAAAAATCATTAAAACCAAAAGGCTTTATTACAATGGTTTTATTAATTAGAATCAAAAGTTTTAAAAAGAAGACTGATCCCCATTATTATATGACTAATTTTAAAAATGGGGGCTTATCGTTTTCCACAACAATTGGTGACAAACTAGGCAAAACAATTATCTATGTTAGAAGTATGAAATATGTAAAAATGAAGGAATAATGATTAGGTGATTTAAAGTTGATAAAAGTCAAATATCTTATCATATTTTTTTGTAGTCCATTTTATCACATCTAGTTAATATTCCTTCAAACGGGATCATTCACATCCTTTGAACACTTTTTCATACTCCCTACACAAATCCCTAAGCATGCCTCTCTCAAATCCCTGAGATTCTATTTGAAACTACTTCATTTCATTCATTTTTAGGCCCAACACACCCTGGCCTTTCATTGGCCAGTGTTCGCCAGCAGGTTGACCCTCTCTGGACCTGTGTTGATCACCAGTAGGTTTCCCTATGTTGGGGGTGCGGTGATTCTAGAAATTCGGGAAAAATAAAAGGAATCTTGAAGCTTCCTCTTCCAAAAGCTTCCAGGATTTGTTATTGTTGGGGTTCCTATGTTTTGGCAAATTTGGCAATACCAAAAGATAAGACAACATCAAACCACTTTGGGACCTCAGGATCTAGCCCTCCTAGGTCCAGAGAGGGATCTCTCTATAAAGGCAAAGATATATATGTCTTTGAGGTTCATTTTTAAGGTATTAGGCTAGTTATAAGGCACAAGGATTGTTGTTTGTTTGTTTGTTTGGTTGTTGGGAAACATGAAGGAAGGGTTCAATGTAAGACAAAGAAATGGGCAGAGAGGATTTGGCAATGGGGAGATAATTCAAAGAACACTCGAGACCATTGGGAAATGGAGTCATAAAAGGGTTTACTTGCAATTCAATATCCAAGGCTTTCAAATGGGCTAGTCATCTAAAACAAAGGATCTCTAAAGATGATAGTATGGGATGAAATGATAAGGAATGAAGGTGAATGAAAAGGAAACCTTCCAAGATGACCACTTAGGATCTGATCTAGGGACAGGACATGCCTTAACCATCTATGACCAAATTCCTAAAGAGGCTAACTCTTCAGACAAGGGAAAACATTAAAGATTTAACACAAAGGTGAAGCCTAAGATCAGAGAAAGGCTTTGAACTTTCAATGCTTTTTCATTCAACTTAAGGGATCTTAGAAAAGCTTAACTATTAGAAAAGGACCCTAGTGAGACAGTATCAACTCCAATCTCCTAGTATCCCATTTCTTTCAATTAAAACCAGACAAGAACATCTAAGAATAGATTCTAAATTCATGCATCAGTAAGTAGGGAAAACCAACTACTATACTAGCTAAATTATCTTGAATTAGTTCTCAGATTGCACAATTGGTAGAAAACATCAAAGATAAGAAGAGCAGGAAGCATTAGGGTACCATGCAAGGGTAAATCCTAAGCCATATTACTGATTTCTTATCAGAGAAATGAAATATGATGAATTACAGAAGGAAAACAGAGACAAAGTTAGAACACATCACCACTACTTTAAATCAGGATCCAAAGAAATTGCTTGTCATATTAAAGATCAACACCAGTCATATATAACATTGTCCAACAACTTGATATTCAATCTGAAATCATCTCCTCAACCTATTTTACAACTATGCACATAGAACTATATCTCAAGAGAAACAGCTTGCAATCCACGGTTATCCAAACAACAACCTTTACAATGTATTTTCATGAGTTTTATAGTTGAAAGAGAGGTAGAGGAGGTAGATAGAACTTTAAATGAAACATTAAAACAGAGGAGAAAGAGTGCTTGAGGCCCATTCTGTTTTAATATTCTTTCATTGACTTTCGGTACTCTTTAGATGAAAGAGTGGTCTTCGAAAGGCTGATCATAACTTCATAGGTATGTTCTTTGATGTACTTTTCGACGATTTGTACTCTGTAGTACTCTGGGACAAGTAAGGCAGCTTAATGACTTCAATCTTGCCATACTTTGACTCAAATGCTCTGGAAAATCTCAGGACTACTAATAGGGCAGTGATATCTTTAGGAACTCGATGTAGAATAAAATATTATGGGAACTCGTATTTTCTTGGGAAAGAACCCTCTGCTGATGTGAAACACTGATAGGATTTGTTTTATGTGCTTCAGGCCTCATTAGGCCTTTTGTGTCATTCATAAGGTCTTCAATTTGTACATTTTCCCTTTAACATTGGATTAAGGCATTAAATCTTTAATAATAGGCCTTAAATCACTTTAAACCTTCACAGATACTCTTTGCCACTCCTGTTGAATATCTTTGTCTGTGGATATGCAGTTTTAATGGCGCTGGAAGTTTGACAGAGTTAAACACTGGTCCTTTAATGAAATATTTCGTTCAAAAACCTTCCCAGGAGTTTTCTCTGCAATCTCTGGCTCGGAATAAGCTTTCTCTGTGCTCTGTGTCACTATGACAGTGACTGTGAGAAATAATGGTTCTCACCATCTGTAACCCTGCAAAACACAAAAACATGTCAAGAAATCCATGTTGGAGGGAGGATGGATGTTGTGGAAGATTGTGGGAATGGCAGCGTAGCAGTGATGGATGTGGTGGATGCAGTGGAAGAAGGCCGAAAAATGCTGTGAAATGGTGAAAACATGATCTGATGAAGGTTTGGTGAAGAAATGGTTCTGGACCGTTGGATTAGATCTGATGGAGGAGATCGACGGCCAGGATTTACTAGTGAAGATGCTTTAGAGGAGTTAGGCAGAGGAGATAAACTTTAATGTAAAACATAAAAGTTTAGACTTTGGGTGAATTACAAAGGAAAATGTGTGAAATCAAATGAAATCGGGCTTTGAATAGTGGGACAGGAGGGCGGAGGGCGATTTGAGTGTGGACCATTAGATCTCAAGTGGAAATCAACGGTTGAGATGCTCCGATGAAGTCCTTTGGAGGTCTGATGAACCTAATATGAATGAAAATGCGATGGAATAAGGGCCCTAGATCTATACAGATCAACGGTCAGGATCTTCGGGAAGCACTGTCGGAGGCAGAAGAGAGGAAGTGGTTTTTAGGAGAAAACAACTATTTTTGCGCTGTAATAGAGTGGTTTTGAAATTTTCTCAAAAAAACCCGATATGGTCTACTGCCCGACACGTGTCCTCCTCAAAACCACTTTCATTGTAAAAATCTGAAGTGTTAACCTTCAAGCATATAAAAATCGCGATATGCGTCTAGTCACGGATGGAGGGACAAAGATCTCGACAAGGTGGTAAATAGATATAGGAAGGTGCACCTATGATTAGGTGGGGTGAGGTCAAAGGCGGATTAGATCCCGACTGCCGGATCTTATAGAATGGGACGGTCCGCATTTAGAAGAGGGAGAAGGAGGGGCAAGTTAGTGAGTGGGAGAAACGAGAGTCAAGCGATCAAAGGAACGAACGAAGGATTAAATCGTAATCGAGAAGGCAGGGGCTGAAACTCTCGATCGTTTTTGAACTTGCGTATTACACGCGACCATTGGATCAGCGTAAGATCAACCTGAGTGAGATTGTTTCGAGGGGAACCGATGGAGGGAAAAGGAGGGAGAGATCAAACTCGGCCGCTGGTTCTTGTGGATTCAACGGCCAGATTGCATCGGAGGGGTAATGGACAGAGGCTGATGGGCGCGATGCGATTGGCGCTTGACCGTCGGATTGTTGGATGGATCAATGGTTCATATTGCATCCAAGGCCCATAGACCAAATATTTCTCGCATCGGAGAATTTCACTTAACAAAAGAAATGCGCTCGCAACCAACTTCCGATTGCGATTAGTGCTCGGGGCTTTAGCGCCTGGTCTCGGGCGCGGGTCATATGTGGAGAAGGGGTTAGGGGCTTAGGCCTGATATATGGTAAAAGTGGGTTTTTTGGGCCAAAAATAGAGTTTTTGAGGCTTAGAAAGGGGTTCCGGTAGGGAAACAAAGGGATTTTTTCACCAAATGAGGTGATTCAAAAGGTTTTAAAAGGGGAATTCGATGGTTTAGAGGACTAAGGAGGGGATTTTGAGGGTTTTTGGGGAAATTTGAGAAGGGAAAAAAGGGGTGAAAATGGGGAATTTGCAGGGATACAAGGGAGCAGATGGAGGTTTTCTTGAGCACAATTTTTTCACAAACAGTGAGGCTTTTTTTAGTGGAAACAACAGTGAAGATCTTTCAAAGGAAAAAGACACATGGAGGCTTCAAGAATGAGATATTTTCAGAGGAAATGTATCTCTTGAAGGCTCCAGTATAGGTGGCTAACAGTGGCTCCACATGGGGATGGCATCTTCTTGAAGGTGTCAAGAATCTCATAAAATAATTTTTGGAGTAGGCCAGATGCCTGATCTTTTAACCATATTTTCCTCTTGATTCAAATGCTACAAACACAATGGATATCAAGTTAGTAGAAAATATTCCCAAACAATCTACCTACCCATCCTACAATCCTAACATTTTTTCTTCAAGGTGCATTTAAATTTGTAGACCTTCTTCATCATTCATTTTTTATTGAAAGAAGAAAAACAAAATATTCTAATTCCACCCTTATTCCTCCATGATACCAGATTAAACAGTTGGCCTCATAGCTTCTCTATCCAGACTAATATCTTCTAGGATTAAACTTGTTGGAAATTTTGGCATTGATGGCAAAAGTAAAGACAAGAAGCAGCACCTAAACTAACCATAAGGCAAAAGAGACAGAGAGGTAGCAAAGGCAGTGGAAGAAACAGAGGAATTGAAGCAGAAGCAACAGAGGAATTAGAGATAGAGCAATGGAGTTCAAAGGGCCTAAAGGAGTGTAATACAGAGGTTTATTTATGAATTAGGGGTTTAATACAGTTTGTAGATGAATTATTGAGCAATTATTCATTAATTGAGTTTGTATGGCATAGAATTTGACTGAAGACTAAAACCCTGTGGTAAAGAGTTAATATGCTTGGGGATGAGTTGGAGCATTGCTTAAATGGAAAAGGAGCACCTGAAACAACAACAAAGCAATAGTGAGGTAGCAGAAACATGCAGTTTATTGAAGTAGAATCAAGCAGTGAATGCATTTTGAACCTAAGAATATTGAACGCAGAATCTTGACTCAGAAGTCATAACAAGTCCAACCTGAAGATTGTGAAAAATCGAAATCAATTGTGAATAATTGATATGAATCAGAGCAGCGCTAGGAAGAAGAGAAATATGGTTCGAAAGATGAATTGAACACTGACAGCGAAATTTGTAATCATTGAGACAGGGTAACTTTGACTAAGAATCAACGTTGCTTGCATAAGGGTAAAGATAAATGAAATGCGTATAGGTGCGTTGGAGCATCATCTAATTGCAAGGAAGCTGAAAAACCAGGATTACATAGGGGTTCCACTACGGTTACAGTGATGGGGTCAATTTTCATTCCACGAGATTGGAATAGAATTGCTAATTGCACTCTTGAATGGTCACACCGATGCAAGTAGGAAGAAGGGAAGTCGAGACGATATAGAGGAAGGGTTTCAATCGAAGATGGAGGTTGTAGAACAGAGGTGCAAAAGAAATACAAGTGGGCAGAGTTAAGTCGGAATGGTGTATGAAGAGGCGGAACCATGAATCAAGAATGAACAGTCAAGAGTGAGCAGAACCTGGAGTGTCGAAGAAGCGGAACCATGACCTGATGAACCGTGACGGCGGTTTATGGTTTTCATCACACTGCCTTTTGGTGATAAGTGGTATTTCCTGGTTGGGGAGCGATTCCATAGAAACTTAGACATGTAGAAAAGGTGGACCCACGAAAAGCACTATCAAAGTGCGCCATAATGCGTTATTGTCCGTGCAAGTTGCCCGAGCGATATCCGTCGGATCATCAGAAGTCGTGCGATGTGATGTCTGCCGTTGGATGTGGTAGGAAGTTAGCGCTGGGACCCACGCATATATACACTTGCTAATTGTTGGTGCCAAACTAAGGTTTGCAGGTTTAATGAGAGGTCGTGACTATATAGGGATATAGCATTATATGCGGGTAGGGTGACTTCGTTTAATATGTGCACCTGCCGAGGATTATATGACAAGGTTAATCGTATGTATTTGGCGGTCAATCCTTACGAATGTTGGGTTATTTGTATGAACAAATTGCATATATTATA
The DNA here is from genome assembly GCA_034641835.2 of Pinus albicaulis. Lineage (NCBI taxonomy): Eukaryota > Viridiplantae > Streptophyta > Pinopsida > Pinales > Pinaceae > Pinus > Pinus albicaulis. Next base: position 1,524,653,728 of record CM076579.1, read on the forward strand.
GACATTGAGATATCATAGTGCACATCTAAACAGATGGTATTATTACGGTTTGAACCATAGAATAGAGATGACACCTCCGCCAACATAATCATGTGAAGATGGACTATTGGGTTGTAGTTATGGAGGAATGTGGAATTAAGATCTCAATTCTCTGAATTGAGATATTAAAATAAACCAGAATTGTTTGTTTAAAATTTCTAGCGTAGAATAAGGGATGTCTTAGAGATTGCCAAACTTGAGGACTCTGGAAAAGAAACTTGGATACACTTTACACACAGATTGAGGTTTAAGGCAAGGAAAACCGGGACTTTGGGTTATCCCCGCTATCAAGTACAGAATGAATAGTTGAAATTAAGTACAGTGAACAGATGAATAGACACAGAAGTGAACCAAGATATACAAAACAGTCACTCAACAGCAGCAGAAAAGACAAATCCAGTCAAGCCAAAATACAAAAATGAAGCTGAGTGAAATTGAAGTGTGTAACCGAAAATGTGAATGTAAATGTTGTAATTAAATTTTTTATTGTTTGTGATGCATTGGCAAGTATCCTAAAGAAAAGAAAAATCCCACTGTAGCATGGAAATTTGTACATATCATTACAATTTTAAATTGAAATTGGATAAAGGAATGAGAAGACAAAATCCAAAGAGTCATGACTGTTCACTCAAAATTCCTTGTGAAATACAAACATTCATGTGAGGAACTCTATAAATAATATCAACTGGATATGCATAAAAGGGGGTTAGAGAGAGTGAGTGAAGAGAATGCAGAAATGAAGCAGTGAGGCAGAGAAGAAAGAGGAGCTGAGCATAGAAGAAGGAGGAGCTGAGCAGAGAAGAAGGAGAATCTGATAGATAATCTGAGAAGATGCAGAGATGATACAGGGCAGATATGAGAATAGATGAACAGCATAGCCGATGGAACAGAATAGAGCTGGTATCCAAGGTAAATCAGCAAGTGTTTCCCTTTTGAAAGAGTAAGGAAGTTGGAGCTTCCCTATCAAGTTGTAGCTTGATAGATGTCAGTTGTAGCTGACTAAGGTTGGAGCCTCCTGTAGGTTGGTGCCTGCATAAAATAGATGGGAGTTGGTGCTTCCACATCAAGTTGTAGCTTGATAAAATGTCAGTTGTAGCTGACTGAGGTTGGAGCCTCCTGTAGGTTGGTGCCTGCAGAAAATTGATGGGAGTTGGAGCTTCCTTGCAAGTTGTAGCTTGCATAATTGAGGTAGGAGCCTCCTGTAGGTTGGTGCCTACAGAAAATCGGTGTTGAGAGGGAGTTGGAGCTTGCCTTTGCATCACAACAATAATAAGATGTGGTTTTCTCCCTTTATGGGTTTCCACTTATATCTGGTGTCTCTGTGCATGATGTTTATGTGTTCATTTGGTTTATATCATATGCTTAATACTTGATGCTCTCATATTAAGTCTAATGTTACATTATATTAATGCTTGCTGCTCACATTATAAGATTACTCACAAGTTAAGTTAAAAATGAAATGAAGGTGTAAACAAGTGTTAATGGAAAAGTTTTAAAAGTCCATGAATTTGCTAAACTGATTCACCCCCCCCCCCTCTCATTTTAACTAAGGGTTCAACAATTGGTATCAGAGCAGGTTCCTTTGGCGTAAGCTTAATAGCTTGAAGGAGATTTGGTTGAGTCATGGACTATCAAAATGTACCTATGCTAAATACAACAAACTTTCCTGAATGGAGAGATAAGGTTAAGACAGGTTTAATGGCTGATGAACCTGAGGTATGGAAGCTTGTTTGTGATGGTTATTGCACAGACTCCCCCACAGTGAAAGAACAATAGAGGAATACCAAGGAAAAATGTGTGATATATAACAATCTTCATAACAAGGATCTTGAGTTAATAATGGATTTAACTTCAGCAAAAGAAATCTGGGACAGACTGCATTTCATGCATGGAGTAGACACTGAGGATTGCATTGTCAAGAAGGAGAAGAAAATTAAGAAGAAGAAAAATTCATGTCAAAAGGAAAATGTTCAAACACATGAGGTACCTGCTAGTGTGAATGGTTGTAAGAGCCATGAAGAAATTGCAGCTGAAGAAAAAGCCAAACTTGAGACAACTCTGACTGAAATAGAAAGATTGAAGAATAAAAACAAAGACCTTAAGAGATTGGTACAAATATGTGATGAGAGATAATATGAAGATAGGAAAGAAATTATTGGCCTGAAGACATAGCTTGAAGAAGCAAAGAAAGTAGAAGACACTCTGCTGCAACAAATGAGAGAGAAAAGTCTTGAATGTGAAAAATTGGAAGAAGAAGTAGTGAGCCTAAGAAAGAACTTAGAAAAAGCCCAAAGAGAACTATTAATGAATACACCTCTAATGAAAAGCACTGGACAATTGGACAAGATGCTAAATGCTCAAAGATCTCCTCTCATAAAGGCAGGCTTAGGATATGTAGGAGAAACTAGTAAGTCCCAGATAGAAGATAATAGGAAAATCATTTTTGTAAAAGTTGTAAAGAACAGTGAAACGGCTCAGCAAATTCCTACAGAAGCAGAAGCCAGCAAGAACATGAGTTGCAGAGAAACAAATAGAATCAAGCAGCCGCTTGAAAGAACAGAAAATGAGAGGATGAAACAATCAACTGCTAAAGGCTCATATGCTCCTAAGGATGAATTGAACAAATTCGGAAGATGTCAAAGGAGGTTCCTCCCTCCTATGAAAAATAGCACATGTTTCTCTTGTCATAAACCAGGACATAATGCAGCATATTGTAAGACAAAGCCAATCCAGTCCAACCAGCAAAGGATGCAGCAAAAGAGAAGAACCCCTCAAGCAAGCAAATGGAAAGGACAATCTTTCACCAGGTACACAAATCATTTCCATGGCTATTGTTATGCATGCAATAATTTTGGACATAAAATTGTTGATTGTAAAATGTAATCAAGAAGGGGAACAAATTATTATACATCAGCTCAAATGTACTTTGACAAAATAAGATGTTATGTATGCCTCAAGCTTGGCCACAAAGCAAAGGACTGTAAACTGCCATATATACTAAAGAACTATAGACAGATGATGGAAACAAAGCAAATCAAACAAAAATATGAATTTAAAAGAAGTGCAGACATTATGAAGAACCCCAATAAAGTATGGAAGGAAAAGAGAAAGGGGGAGCCTATTATCTCAATAACATAATGAATCCTCCATAGTCTCAGGGGGAGCTGCTCTAGGAAGCAAAGCAAAAATCCATCCAGTGACAAATATGAAGCAACATCCCAGGGGGAGAGCAATTCATATATAGACCCCATGAAAGTAGTCTAAGAAGAGCTCCATGTAATGAGAACAGCTATGAGATCAGGAAGAAAAAGGAAATTCCTCTAAAAGAGAACTATAAAGAAAGAAGATCATCTGAAGTATTAAGTAGCTGACAGATTGATGGAAGAAGAGAAGAGAGCAAGAAGCCATGATGATAGAGGAAACCTTAGCAATGAACATATAAGCTAAGAAGACTTTAGAACATTAAAGTGATGATCACAATATGCCCTATACTGCTAGAATTAACAATGTATCACATTAAGAAGGATGAGTAAGAAAAGCGCCTATCATCAGTTCATTACATCTTTCAAAAGGTCCACTTGGAGAAATGCAGTTAAGTGAGTAATAAATCTTTGAGTAATCAACCCATGAAGATTCATAGAAAAGAAATTGAAGATGTCTTCCTGAAAATCTTTATGTTAGAACAATTGAATTGAATATAAAGCAGCAATGATTCTAGAGAAGTTCTAGAAAGGAACATGCAATGGCTTTCTTTGGAACAGAAGGACAGAGAAAGAAGAGTGGTAAGTAATGCTAAGATCAGATTCAATATATGATGATTGTTGGTGTGAACAGTGGAAAGATCAATAATAGAATTTATGAAGGATGCATAAATTATGGGTTAATGTGTAAGCTAAATTGAAATCTCTGCATGGTTTATCAAAGTAATATCAATTGGTGTTTAGATACAAACAGCATGCCTATCAACAGAATATCAAGTGTTGTCATAGAGCAGTAGTATGATACAGGTCCTCAGGATCAAAGGACTATGGCAAGAATACATCAAGGTAAAATTCCCAGGGTTATCTGCATTCAGCATGAAAAGGTCAGTAGCAGAGAAAAAACAACATTATCTTATTTACACTTGAAGTAGTATATTGAGCACCGAAGCAATATCTTTTTCTATATATAATTTCATGCCTTCCTGAAGTTGGTACATGTATATCTTCAAGGCCTATTTTTAAAGATCAGTTACAAAACTGTGTGAAGTCTCTTTGCTGAGTTTTCAATTAAACATCTTGAATATGCTTTTGTGGAAGTTCATTCTGATAGAACAGTCAAAGTATCTGAAGAATAAAGGACTAGTTGTGATTACCATCTGAAGCTCAAAAGTTTTTTTTTTAAATCATCTAAATCCTACTTCAGCACAAAGGATTTACTGGTAATCCACCTTTAAAGAGAGATTTATCATTGACATACATACCTCCTCATGTCATAAATAAAATTTCATGATTGATAAATAAGACTGACCAATACATTGAAGGATTTGTTTTGAAAGTACAGTGTGCAAGCAGTAAAAGTCATTTGGTCTCTTATATTGAAAGATATTGCCTAATCTTACAATAAGTTGTAAGCTCTGGTGTGATTCATTTGTTCACATCAACAACAAGAACCTCTCAATCTTTAAAGGCAATATCCTTGTCAGCATCCTAGTTCATATCATCACCAACAGGCAGGAAAGGTGTACCCTAGAAATAAAAGAGATATTGGCATCATTATCATAATTGAACAGGTTTGGTACTGAAGATGAGCATTGCAGGAGAAGACATATTCCATCTACAATATTCCTCAACATAAATACATTAGCTGACTACATCAGATAGAGACATAAGTATATTTGAAGTCTTCTCAGCATTTTAGTTTTGATCCAATCATATTTCTATGATTAGATAAAGTTGGTACAATGTGTTATATGAAGTGTCATTACCTTCACTTTTAGCTCTATACAAGTGAAAAGAAGTCTATGTGTTTGAATTGTATCAATTTACAGTGTATATTCAAGTTTGATAATACTCAAAGTGTTCCCTCAACAAGTCTTGTACATCAGTCTCGAGTAGCATGGTACAAAGTTGACAGAAGAGGGCCTAAACATAACTCAGCGAGAGGAAATGATGAAAGCAAACTAGGAAATGAGCAACCCTTTGCCATTGATGTCAAAGGGGGAGGAAAAGCAAAAATGGGCTTCTAAAAGGAAAGTATTAATGTGTTGCCATCAATGCCAAAGGGGGATACTGTTGGAAATGTTGGCATTGATGGAAAAGGTAAAGACAGGAGCAACACCTAAACTAACCATAAGGAAAAAGAGACAGAGAGGTAGCAGAGGCAGCAGAAGAAACAGAGGAATTGAAGCAGAAGCAACAGAGGAATTATAGACAGAGCAGTGGAGTTTAAAGGGCCTGAAGGAGTGTAATACAGAGGTTTATTTATGAATTAGGGGTTTAATACAGTTTGCAGATGAATTATTGAGCAATTATTCATTAATTGAGTTTGTATGGCATAGACTTTGATTGAAGACTAAAACCCTGTGGTAAAGACTTAATATGCTTGGGGATGAGTTGGAGCATTGCTTAAATGGCAAAGGAGCACCTGAAATAGCAACAAAGCAGCAGTGAGGTAGCAGAGACATGCAGTGTATTGAAGCAGAATCAAGCAGTGAATGCATTTGGAACCTAAGAATATTGAACGCAGACTCTTGACTCAGAAGTCACAACAAGTCCAACCTGAAGATTGCGAATAATCGATATCGATTGTGAATAATCGATATGAGTCAAAGCAGCACTAGGAAGAAGAGAAATATGGTTCGAATGATGAATTGAACACTTACAACGAAATTTGTAATCGTTGAGACAAGGTAACTTTGACTAAGAATCAACGCTGCTTGCATAAGGGTAAAGATAAATGAAATGCATAGAGGTGTGTTGGAGCATCGTCTAATTGCAAGGAAGCCGGAAACTAGGATTACATAGGGTTTCCACTACGGTTACAGTGATGGGGTCGACTTTCATTCCACGAGATTGGAATAGAATCGATGATTGCACTCTTGAATGGTCACACCGATGCAAGTAGGAAGAAGGGAATTCGAGACGATACAGAGGAAGGGTTTCATTCGAAGATGGAGGTTGTAGAACAGAGGCGCAGAAGAAATACAAGTGGGCAGAGTTAATTCGGAATGGTGTATGAAGAGGCGGAACCACGAAACAAGAACGAACAGTCAAGAGTGAGCGGAACTTGGAGTGTCGAAGAAGCGAAACCATGACCTGATGAACAGTGATGGCAGTTTATGGTTTTCATCGCACCGCCTTTCAGTGATAAGCGGTATTTCCTGGTTGGGGAGAAATTCCATAGAAACGTCGACATGTAGCAAAGGTGGACCCACGAAAACCGCTATCAAAGCACGCCATCGCACGTTAACATTCGACCAAAGAAGCCGAGCGATATTGTTGAACGTCGTTGATCTGGGAAAGGGTCATCGGACGGTGGTCACTTGCTATAGATGCGTGAAGGTTACCCAAGGTACGATGCGCCATCGCGTGTTATTTTTCCTGCAAGTTTCCCGAGCGATATCCATCAGATCATCAGAAGCCGTGCGATGTGATGTCCGCCATCGGATGTGGTAGGCCGTTAGCGCTAGGACCCGCGCATATATACACTTGCTGATTTTTGGTGCCGAACTAAGGTTTGCGGGTTTAATGAGAGGTCGTGACTATATAGGGATATAGAATTATATGCAGGTAGGGTGACTTCGTTTAATATGTGCACTTGCCGAGGATTATATGACAAGGTTAATCATATGCATTTGGCGGTCAATCCTTACGGATGTTGGGTTATTTGTATGAACGAATTGCATATATTATAGACATTGAGATATTACAGTGCGCATGTAAAGAGATGGTATTATTACGGTTTGAACCATAGAATAGAGATGACACCTCCGCCAGCAGAATCATGTGAAGATGGAATATTGGGTTGTAGTTATGGAGGAATGTGGAATTAAGATCTCAATTCTCTGAATTGAGATATTAAAATAAACCAGAATTGTTTGTTTAAAATTGCTAGCATAGAATAAGGGAATGTTGATAGACTGTGAGACATGAGGACTCTGGAAAAAAAACTTGGATACACTTTACACACAGATTGAGGTTTAAAGCAAGGAAAACCGGGACTGTGGGTTATCCCCGCTATCAAGTACAGAATGAATAGTTGAAATTAAGTACATTGAACAGATGAATAAACACAGATGTGAACCAAGATATACGAAACATGGAGGTCACTCAATAGCGAGAGAAAAAGAAAAATCTAGTCAAACAAAGATCGAGAAAAAGTTTAGTGAAATTGAAGTGTGTATGTGAAAATGTGAATGTAAATGTTGTATGGTGTTTTTTATTGTTTGTGATGCATTGGAATCCTAAGAAAGAAATAAAAATCCTTGTATCATTTTTACATATCATTACAATTTTAAGTGAGATTGGATAAAGGAATGAGAAGACAGAAGCCAAAGAGTCATGACTGTTCACTCAAAATTCCTTGTGAAATACAAACAGTCATGTGAGGAACTCTATAAATAATATCAACTGGATATGCATAAAAGGGGGTTAGAGAGAGTGATTGAAAAGAATGCAGAAATGAAGCAGTGAGGTAGAGAAGAAAGAGGAGCTGAGCAGAGAAGAAGGAGGGGCTGAGCAGAGAAGAAGGAGAAGTTGATAGAGAATCTGAGAAGATGTAGAGATGATACAGGGCAGATATGAGAATAGATGAAGAGCAGAGCAGATGGAACAAAAAAAAGCTGATATTCAAGGTAAATCAGCAAGTGTTTCTCTTTTGAAAGAGTAAGGAAGTTGGAGCTTCCCTATCAAGTTGTAGCTTGATAGATGTCAGTTGGAGCTGACTGAGGTTGGAGGCTCCTGTAGGTTGGTGCCTGCAGAAAATAGATGGGAGTTGGTGCTTCCACATCAAGTTGTAGCTTGATAAAGTGTCAGTTGTAGCTGACTGAGGTTGGAGCCTCTTGTAGGTTGGTGCCTGGAGAAAATTAATGGGAGTTGGAGCTTCCTTGCAAGTTGTAGCTTGCAGAATAGAGGTAGGAGCCTCCTGTAGGTTGGTGCCTACAGAAAATCAGTGGTGAGAGGGAGTTGGAGCTTTCCTTTGCATCACAACAATAATAAGATGTGGTTTTCTCCCTTTATGGGTTTCCACTTATATCTGGTGTCTCTGTGCATGATGTTTATGTGTTGATCTGGGTTATATCATCTACTTAATACTTGCTGCTCTCATATTAAGTCTACTGTTACATTATATTAATGCTTGATGCTCACATTCTAAGATTACTCACAAGTTAAGTTAAACATGAAATGAAGGTGTAAACAAGTGTTAATGGAAAAAATTTAAAAGTCTATGAATGTGTTAAACTGATTCACCCCCCCCCCAGTTTAACTAAGGGTTCAACAAAACTGTCTAGAAGATTTCTTTATCTACATTTTACAACATAAATTTAAAAACAGTCAAACCAGGATTTAGACTTTCTGGTTTGCTGTGGGTCCATGGCATAAAGACATATACACATGAACTGAACTTTGTTGGAACTTGAAAACAAAATGTGAAGGCTTGGAATTGTGAAACTATGAAGCATCCTTCCTTTTCTTTGTGACTCAATTTTTGAGCTTGTTAGAGTCACTTTTCTACTTCATTTTAGCTCTGGTTTTGGGCTTGTTAGAGCTGATTCTTTTGGAACTTCAAAGGTTCAAACTTTGAGCATGTCTAAACCTCTCCTTTCTCTCTTTTTTGAAACATTTTTCTCTTTTTCTTTGAAAACAAAACACCGCAATGGTATTTACAATGGGAATGAAACTTTAAACTGGAAATCAGCAGTAGTAATGCTTGAGCATCTTGCCATTGACAGGACCCCCAAACAGATATGTACCATCTAGCTCTTGCAGAAAAAAAGGCATTTGGACCAATGGTGGATTGGATGATGTAAGGACCCTGCCACAAACTGTAAAACTTGCCATGCTTTCCTTTGTCCTCTCTCCTAGAGTCCCACTTTAGAACCTTATCTCCAATTTTGAAGTCCCAAGATTTTGTTCTCTTATCAAACAACTTCTTTATGTTTTCTTGCACTTTCAGAGCTCTGTTGTAGACTTATTCTCTTGTCTGCTGGAGATGTATAATTTTATTTATCCTCCTTACCATGCTGTCCTCTTCTGTCTGTATCTCTTGTATCAATTTAATCACTAGTACCCCTAGGCTGGTCGGAAACACTGCCTCTGTTCCATAGACTAACTGATATGGGGACATTCCAATGGATTTCTTTGTTATTAGCTTGTTAGCCCATAAAGAATGCACTAACTTTTTATGCCATGATTTATTATTCTCCTCAAGCAGCTTTTTGATGATGGTCACCAAAATTTTATTTGATGATTCTGCTAGCCCATTACCTTGTGGGTAGTAAGCAATAGAATGACCAAGTGCAATCTGATACCTATGAAAAAAATCAATCATCTTCTTGGACCCAAAAGCAGCAGAATTATCAGTGATAATCTTCTTAGGGCAGCCAAATCTAGAGAGGATGTGGTCTTCAAGGAACTTAATGATGACAGAATCTGTGGCATTCCTAGAAGGGATGGCCTCTATCCATTTTGTGAAATAGTCTGTGGCTATGAGAATCCATTTGTTTTGGGAAGTAGAAGTAGGATGTATCTCACCTATGAAATCTAGGCCCCACTGTTGAAAGGGAGATTCAACAGTTATAGGTTGTAATGGTAAAGGGAGGAGCTTTCTTTTTCCCTCAAAGATCTGGCACTTATGGCAGGAAATTATCGTTTTGTGGATGTCATTGAAAAGTGTAGGCCAGTAATAGCCAGCTCTGAGTATTTTTTTAGCAGTGGCTTTCCAGTTTAAATGGCCTCCACACTCTCCTGCATGGAACTCATGTTTAATCCTCTCTGCTTCAGTTTCGGGCAGACATTTAAGCAGCAAACCATTTGCATTTTTCTAGTATAAGCATTCATTTAAAATGCAATAGTTTCTAGCTTTTACTTTAGAAACCTGGCCTTAGTATTTGATAAATCAGGAGGGGCATTAAGACTTGTTAGCACATGCAGGATGCCAGAATACCAAGGAGATTTTTGAAATTTTTCTTCAACAGTAGGGTCGGGCAATCCTTCATGTTCATCCAGGGCATCTACCATGTTTATTTCAAGGGCTTGTAAGTTAGATTCAGCCATTAGTTGAGCTAAGCCCTGACCTTTGATCAGTTTTGTGGGTTTGATCTCCAGATCATACTCTAATATTACAACAATCCATTTACCCCTCTTTCCATCTGGATCTTGGGACAAAATTTCTTTTACCACTATGTTAGGCACGTAGGCAATGATGTGAGAATGCAAAATATACACCCTAAATTCTTTCAAGGCCTTTACTAAGGCATAGGCCTGTTTTTCCATTATGTTATATTTCAAGGGTGCATCCCTTAGCACCTTGCTGAAGAAAGCAATAGGTTTTTCCTGTCCCTCTGGATTTTTCTCCAACAGGACTACAACCACTGTATGCTCGGAGGCAAAGGAGAATATAAGGAAGTCTTTTGAAAAATCAGGGCTGATTAAGACTGGTGCCCGGGTAAGTGAAAGTTTAACTAATTCAAAATATTTTTTGGCCTCTAAAGTCCATTTGACTCCTACTCCCTTTTTCAGCATGTTTGTCATGTCTCTGAGGAGCTCTGCAAAGTTGGGAATAAACCTCCTTAAGAAGTTGATTTTCCCAATAAAGGACTGCAACTCCTTTATGTTTCTCGGGTGGGTAATCTGTAGTATTCCCTCAATTATTTTCGGGTCTATTTTAATCCCCTTTTCTGATATAATATGGCCAAGAAGCATGATTTCTTGGAGGTCGAATACAGTCTTCTTGGGATTTAAAGACAACCTGAACCTTCTACACTTCTCAAATACTCTTCTCAGATGTTTAAGGTGCTCTTCATCAGTCTTGGAATAGACTGTTATGTCATCAAGATAGATGACAATGAAGTTCCCTATTTCCTCTGAAAAGGCTATGTCCATAGCTCTTTGGAAGGTTGCACCAGCGTTCATTAGTCCAAAAGGCATTTTCACGTACATGAACGTGCCCCAAGGAGTGGTGAAATTTGTCTTAAGTTGGTCTTCTGGGAGTACTAAAACTTGGTTATAGCCTAAAAATCCATCTAACAGGGAGATCCTTTTTGAGCCAACTACCCTCTGTAGGATGTGTTCCATCTTGGATAAGGGGTAATTATCTTTGAGTGAAGTTCTGCTAATGTTTCTAAAATCAATGCATAGTCTGATCTCTCTTGTCTTCTTTCTCACAGCTACAAGGTTGGACACCCAATCAGAAAACCTCACAGGCACTATGATTCATGCCTCGTACATTTTTTTTATTTCCTTTTCAACTAGAGGCAGTTGTACAAAGTTAATTCTGCGAAGTTTCTGTCTGAAGGGTTTTTGGTTTTCTTTTAGTGGGATTTTGTGCTGGATGATTTTAGTATCATAGGCTTTTAAGTCCTCATAGCTCCAGGAAAACACATCAACAAACTCTTTAAATAAGTCAATGTATTTCTTTTTCATGTCTGTTGGAAAGGACTTAGCTAATTTAATCATCTTAGGCTTATCTTCAGTACCTATGTTGCATTCCTCGACATCAAACTCAGTGTGTTCAATAGTGGGTTTCTTTGCTACATCGTTAAAGTCAAAAAGGTCCTCTAGGGGTGCTAGTCCTCTAGGTATATTCTTGTCTTTGGACTGCAGCACCTCTATTTCATATTTTTTGGCATTCTTGTACTCTTCGGTTTGAGTTCCAATTTATTTAGTTAACATGTTTATTTCTACGTTATGGGGTGATTTTTCTTCATCGGGGGTCCCTTCACTCAGACAACTTTCATCGGGTTTAGAGTCTGAATCAAAGAATTCAAACTCATTCCTGCCAATCAGGAAATCCTCTATCTGCTTGTCGCCCTCAAAGACCTGCAAATATTTCTCATTATCTAGCACTACAGGTCTATACTTTGTTTGAATGATGATCTGTTTGTCCCTAGGAGATTTCTAATATGAACTAGCAACACAGGCTAATCCATTTTCTATAATTTTTTTACTCCTAGGAACAAACAAAAGCTCGTATTATACAAAGGTTTTCAATAAATCCATAGCATCATTTCTGTATGCCATCAATCTAGGATGCTTTGCAGTGTATTCTACATTCACTTGTTTGATGACTAACTCAGAATCTCCATGTACAGCTATCCTTTGGGCTCCTAGTCTTTTCAATAGATTTAATCCTAGGATGAGAGCCTCATACTCTGCAATGTTGTTTGTACATTTAAAATCTAGCTTGAAGGCATGACTCTCAGCATAGCCACTCTCAGTATTATGTAACCATACTCCAACCCCTACATTCTTCTAGTGCAAGACCCATCGAAATTCATTCTCCATAAGGGATTATTTACAGATTTATCATCATTTTCATCCCTAATGCCGGGTTCACCATTATGTTGTATCATGGGTTCTACACTATGGTGTGGAGTGTTTTGTTCTTCATGATGTGCATGGAGCTCAGAGCGATGAGTAATCTGCAGTTTTTAGTCTTGGTTTTGTTCACTCTGAGTTTTTGATTCAGTGCACTGTTCTAACGTTTCTCTCTTGTTTCCCTCTATATCTAGAGTGGCCATTATGTTAAAATGTATGGATTCTACTCTGTTGTTTGAATCTCTGTCTTCTAGTTCTGACTCATCTATGGATTCATCATTGAAAAGGATGAAGGAGTCCAGATCTGTGTGGATAGATTATAGACATGAATTTTTAGGTTTTTCCGAGCTACTAACCATAAACTTCATGTGTGCCTCTCTATACAGTCTTCTAAGCTGGCTAAAGACATGGATTGTGGCATATGACCCATCCATCTGCATTGTACCTTGCAGCTTGGCACCCCATGACCTTGATAGCAACATACCATACTTAGGAGGCACATATGCCACTGCAACATCCATAACCATGCATTTGGCTAGGATCTGGGTCAGGTTTACATAGAGATCTTTGATTAGGCCAAGGCACTTCACTCTTCTAGAGTCAAATGAATATAAATCCTTATAAGGTCGGGTTATCTCTAGGCCTAACTTCTCCATAATTACCTTAGGCATAAGGTTGTGTGAAGCCCCAGAGTCATGCATTTCATTGTGAAGGATTTTGTCATGGATATTGAGGCTGATATAAAAAGGAGGTACTACCCCTTTCTGAAACTTACCTTCTATCTTTGGACCAAACAGAAGGGCTGGTTGATCATCACTTAGATTGACAATGTTGTTGTTTTCTCCTAGATTTAGAGCTTTCAAAATTTTACCTTTATATACATCTTGAGTAGCTAACTCAGTGAGAGGAACATAATTTTTTATTTTGGCTATCTCATTTTCTAAATTTAAAGGAGATTGACTCTTTGAAAGGCTTAATTCTGTTCTATTGGCCACCATTTTATTGACAGAATCAGCTTGTTGATTCTCACTATGTACATGGTTTTAAGTTGTTTTATCAAGAGTATTAGCTGCAATGCTAGTACTGCTAGTTTCTTGACTTTGTTTATCAGTATTTTGGTTGTCCTTCTCTTTGTTTTTCCCAGAACTCTCAACTACTGATTTTTTTCTTTCAGTAGTCACTTTAGGAGTTTTCTCAGGTCTCCTCTTAATGGTAATCTCAGAGGCTTTTGGTTTGGAATTGTCCAAGCTCTTCTTTCTTCTAAGTTCATATTTTTCTCTGACCTGCATGATGGCATTTTCAAATCCTAACCTATAATCCTCAGATTCTAACCCTTCCTCATCCCAGTGTGAGTATGAGGTCTGATTATCTTCTGTGGAACAGTTGTGAATCTGGTTGTCTACTTCCACCATGTTTATTGTGGTCCCCTTGGACTCTTCTATTATCCCCTCATCCTCATCAAGGAAATTCTCTTGAAATGGGGGTATGACTTTTTGATCAGAGTCTCTCTGTCTATTTGGGGGATTGTTTCTCCTAAAGTTCTGGTTCTGGTTTGGATTTTGGTTTCTGTTCTGATTACTGACTGTGACAACCATTTTCTCCATCATTTTCTCTAGCCTTTCCATGTTTTTGGCTAGATTTTCATATTTGGGATCAGATGTGGAAGCTGCAGTGTCATCCCTATAGGTTACCTTCTTCTCAGCCCTCATTCTAGCTCTTTTTTCAATCAGGTTTGCTTCTACACTCACTGCTCCTTTTTGCATGTCCTCCAATGTGTTGTAATCTCTCTCCCTAAGCTGGTAGGCGATGCCAGCATCAAATCCTTCAGGGTATTTCACTAATGCCATACCTTGGGGAGGTTTCATATGGGGTGGAAGAGCATTGTAGACACTATTAAATCTGGTAGAATAGTCATGGACACTCTCTCCATGATTTCTTTTCCGATTTTTTTATTCTACTACTATTTGGAGAGGGTTACTTTTGAATTCCAACTTGTTTATGAAGGTTTGATGTAAAGAGGGAATATCTTGAATACTATTGGGAGGTAGACCTTTAAACCACTTCTTCACATCTCCTCCTAAACTCTGGGCAAATATTCTCATCTTGACTGTCTCATCATCTATCTCCATATAGTCAAAGGCATCTTCCATCCTATCTACATGGTGTTGAGCTATGATAGACTCTTTTCCAGTGAAATGTGGGATTTTAGATGGATAATCATTTGGCAGTGGAGCCAAAGGCTGTGGTAACACTAGAGGTGCATATCAGGCTGCCATGATGGTGTTTTGTGGAGGTAAAGGATTGGCTTGAGCAACAGGTATATGAAAAATAGAAATGCTAGGACTAGCAGCAAACTGTTGAGTTGATTTAGGGTGATAGAGGCCCAATTTTTTAATGAAATGAATATTAGGAGGTGTAGATGGAGGGGTATCTCTATCCCTAATGTGCTGACCACTGTGAGATGGTGAACTTGGAGGCTCAAGGTTTTTCTGATCTAAAGCACTGAATGACATAGTTCTTGGTATACCGCTTGGTAAGTCTAAGTCAAAATGAGTGTCTGATAGAGCTGTAAAGTGTTCTAGTGCAGAATTAGCTCTATAAATGGATCTGGAAATAGTTGGCTTTCTAGGGGTGGGAGATTTCCTAAGAATGCTCTCAAGGTTGTCAACTATTTCAGGGGGTTTGGGTTAGGATAAGCTCTGGTATGAATGGTTCTTGAAGCTAGTATGTTTGTCTCTTGACAAAGAAACTTAATCCTATGCGTTTCTTCTAATATGGCTGATGTTTTAATGAAAGCTGGTCTCCTAGTGGAGTCTTGTGAAAACAAAAATAATCAGTAGGCCTACTGATCATCAGTGAAGTCTTATGGTCATTTTAGGAACTGTGGAGTCGCCAGGTGGAGGGTTTAAAGTGTTTCAAGAGAGCTTACTATCCACCACAGTGATTTACTACCAAACCAAGGCTACTATGGTCTTCTTTGAGTTCTTAGAGATGTTTAAGGAAAGTTTCACTCAAAGTCCCTAGTGGAGTCGCCATTATGTTGGGGTTTCTATGTTTTGGCAGATTTGGCAATACCAAAAGATAAGACAACATCAAACCACTTTGGGACCTCGGGATCTAGCCCTCCTGGGTCCAGAGAGGGATCTCTCTATAAAGGCAAAGATATATATGTCTTTGAGGTTCATTTTTAAGGTATTAGGTTAGTTATAAGGCACAAGGGTTGTTGTTTGTTTGTTTGGTTGGTTGGTTGTTGCGAAACATGAAGGAAAGGTTCAATGTAAGACAAATAAATGGGCAGAGTGGATTTGGCAATGGGGAGATAATTCAAAGAACACTCGAGACCATTGGGCAATGGATTCATAAAAGGGTTTACTTGCAATTCAATAGCCAAGGATTTCAAATGGGCTAGTCATTTAAAACAGAGGATCTCTGAAGATGATAGTATGGGATGAAATGATAAGAAATGAAGGTGAATGACAAGGAAACCTTCCAAGATGACCACTTAGGAGCTGATCTAGGGATAGGACATGCCTTAACCATCTATGACCAAATTCCTAAAGAGGCTAACTCTTGAGACAAGGGAAAACATTAAAGATTTAACACAAAGGTGAAGCCTGAGATCAGAGAAAGGCTTTGAACTTTCAATTCTTTGACATTCAACTTAAGGGATCTTAGAAAAGCTTAACTATTAGAAAAGGACCCTAGTGAGACAGAATCAACTCCAATCTCCCAGTATCCCATTTATTTCAATTAAAACCAGAGAAGAACATCTAAGAATAGATTATAAATTCATGCATCAGTAAGCAGGGAAAACCAACTACTATACTGGCTAAATTATCTTGAATTAGTTCTCAGATTGCACAATTGGTAGAAAACATCAAATATAAGAAGAGAAGGAACCATTAGGGTACCATGCAAGGGTAAATCCTAAGCCATATTACTGATTTCTTATCAGAGAAATGAAATATGATGAATTACAGAAGGAAAACAGAGACAAAGATAGAACACATCACCGCTGCTTTAAATCAGGGTCCAAAGAAATTTATTTTCATATTAAAGAGCAACACCAGTCATATACAACATTTTCCAACATCTTGATATTCAGTCTGAAATCATCTCCTTAGCCTATTTTACAACTATGCACATAGAACTATATCTCAAGAGAAACAGATTGCAATCCACAGTTATCCAAACAACAACCTTTACAATGTATTTTCATGAGTTTTATAGTTGAAAGAGACGAAGAGGAGGTGTATAGAACTTTAAATGAAACATTAAAATGGAGGAGAAAGAGTGCTTGAGGCCCATTCTGTTTTAATATCCTTTCATTGACTTTCGGTACTCTTTGGATGAAAGAGTGGTCTTCGATAGGCTGATCATAACTTCATAGGTATGCTCTTTGATGTACTTTTCAGCTGTTTGTACTCTATAGTACTCTGGGACAAGTAAGTCAGATTAATGACTTCAGGCCTGCCATACTGTGTCACAAATGCTCTAGAAAATCTCAGGACTACTGCCAGGGAGGTGATCTCTTCAGGAACTCGATGTAGAATAAAATATTATGGGAACTCGTCCTTTCTTGGGAAAGAACCCTATGTTGATGTGAAACACTAATAGGATTTGTTTTATGTGCTTCAGGCCTCATTAGGCCTTCTGTGTCATTCATAAGGTCTTCAATCTATACATTTTCCCTTTAACACTGGATTAAGGCATTAAATCTTTAATAATAGGCCTTAAATCACTTTAAATGTTCACTGATACTCTTTGCCGCTCTTGTTGACTGTCTCTGTCTGTGGATATGCAGCATTAATGGCATTGGAGGTTTGACAAAGTTAAACACTGGTCCTTTAATGAAATATTTCATTTAAAAACCTTCCCAGGCATTTTCTATGCAATCTTTGGCTCGAAATAAGCTTTTCGGACTGCTCGTGTCAACTGTGATAGGGACGCGAGCAACAACGAGTTCTCACCGTACGTAACCACTGCAAAACACAAAGAAATGTCAAAGAAATCCATGTTAGGAGGGAGGATGGATGTTGTGGAAGATAGTGGGAATGGCGACGATGATGGAGCTTATGTCTCTTTGTGGAAAACGGTTGAAAAATGTTGTGAAATGGTAAAAACATGATGCGATGAAGGTCGGTAGAAGAAATGGTTTTGGACAGTCGGATTCCGTCGGATGGGGGGGAGATCGATGGCCGATTTTCTTTGGTGAAGATTCTTTAGAGGAGTTAGGAGAGGAGATAAACTTTAATGTAAAACATAAAAGTTTAGACTTTGGGAAAATTACAAAGGAAAATGCGTGAAATCAAATGAAATTGGGCTTTGAATGGTGGGACCGGAGGGTGGACGGCGATTTGAGTGTGGACCGTTAGATCTCAGGAGGAGATCAACGTTTGAGATGCTCTGATGAAGTCCTTTGGAGGTCCGATGAACATAATATGAATGAAAATGTGATGGAATAAGGGCCGTAGATCTATACAGATCAACGGTCGGGATCTTCGAGAAGCATTTTCGGAGGCAGAAGAGGGGAAGTGGTTTTTAGGAGAAAACAATTGTTTTCGCACTGCAATAGAGTAGTTTTGAAATTTTCCCAAAAATACGCAATAACGCTTGCTGCCCGACACGTGTCCCTACCAAAACCACTTTCAACGCGTAATTTTGAAGCATTAACCTTTGGGCACAGGAAAAACGCAATATGCACCTCTGCCGTTGGATGTGGGACCGAGAGATCCAATGGTGTAGGATGGAGCGCGATATGGGGAGATGCACGGTTGGTAAGGTGGGGGCAGGTCAACAGTGGTTTTAATATAGGCTGTCGGATCAGCATGATGGACAGTCATGATCCACGGTAAAAGCGCTAATGTTTCAAAGGGAAATATATCATAATAGATGGGTGGGATAAATCCTGACTGTTGGATCCATGGGGATGGACGGCAGAGATTTAAAGATGAGGCGGAGGCAAAAGGGCCAGTGCATGAGCGGGGAGAAAGGGGAATTGCTAGATCAATCGAAAGGAACGGTTGAGATCCAATCGCAATCGGAGAAGGCAGGGGCCAAAACTCCGATGGTTGATGTTGCGATTACACGTGGACCGTCGAATCAAGGTGAGATCGACGGTCGGAATTGGATCGGGGATCGCCAATCGGGGAACACATGGTGGCACTTAAGAATTGGTGCGATTGGCGGTGATACGATGTTGCGATGGTCGTCGGATCATTGAGGGATCAACGATGGAGATTGCAGTGGAGGGGTAATGGACAGAGGCTGATGGGAAAGATGCGATTGGCACTTGACTGTCGTATTCTTGGACGGATTGACAGTTCATATTGCATCTGAGGCCCATAGACCAAATATTTCTCGCATCAGAGAATTTCACTTAACAAAAGAAATGCGCTCGCAACCAACTCCTGATTGCGATTAGCGCCCGGGGATTTAGTGCCTGGTCTTGGGCACGGGTCGTATGCGGAGAAGGGGTTAGGGGCTTACCCAAAAGGGGCTTAGGCCTGATATATGGTAAAAGTGGGTTTTTTAGGCCAAAAATAGAGTTTTTGAGGCTTAGAAAGGGGTTCCGGTAGGGAAACAAAGGAATTTTTTCACCAAATGAGGGGATTCACAAGGTTTTAAAAGGGGAATTTGATGGCTTAGAGGACTAAGGAGGGGATTTTGAGGGTTTTTGGGAAATTTGAGAAGGGAAAAAAGGAGTGAAAATGGGGAATTTGCAAGGATACAAGGGAGCAGATGGAGGCTTTCTTGAGCATAATTTTTTCACAAACAGTGAGGCTTTCTTGATGGAAACAACAGTGAAGATCTTTTCAAAGGCTAAGGACACACACAGAGGCTTCAAGAATGATATATTTTTAGAGGAAATGTTTCTCTTGAAGGTTTAGAAACAAATTTAGCCACCTGTTTGCTTGACAAAAATTTATAGTACAATTGGGCTATAACTATTTACCTTGGACGAAAGTCTCGAATCCTATCATATCCTACCTTGGATATTTCACCCCTTATCCCTTGAGCTCATCGTCCCATCAAGAGTGGATATCAATCCTAGATTGGTAAATGGATAAGAAATATTAACTTACCATCCTCTTCTATATATTTACTGCCATCCACAAGCTAGGGGTTGGGTTTTGGAGATAGATTCTACCCTCATGGCTACTTATTTGAGAATCATTTTGCATGCATTAGGGTGACATAGAGGTGCACTTTGCGGCAAGGATGGAACACGTCAACTTGTACCCACTCCTATATTTTTTTGTAACTCACTCTATTTCTATTAATGCAAAGAGTTCATTGTTTTCCTATATGTGATGTTATGATTTCATGTATTTCGATTCCATGTTGATCGATTGAATAAGGTGATTATATGATGCTACATAGATTTCGTAGATATTTGACTCTTTTTTTTTTATTGTGCAAGTTATAATTATAGCGATCAAAGCTAGGATTGGAGCTTGTTGAAAAGAGTAACTAGGTCAGTCTTCATGTTGACTATGTAATTATGAAAAGAAGAAGTCAAAATAATAAAACGTATTTTTGTTTCATTTATTAAATAGATGGAATTCTTCTTAATTTCCATTAGGTTTTGTGTCCTCTAGGTATAAACTATAATTAAGTGTCATGTTCATCTAGCAAATATATTCTCCAAGACCTTGAAGAATGACACCTAACTAGGCTATAAGACTAGCCCATAGCAGCCCTCAATCAACAATGAAAGACAAGTTATAGTTACAGCAAAGGATGCCACATTAACGCTGAAATTATAGACCTTCATATCGGCCTATATTCATTGGAAAATTCGGCCTACAGGTCGGCCTAAAAGCCAGACAGAACACTATATATAACCCTGTCATCTACGACTTATTAGCTCATCATCAACTGCGGTTGTCTCTGCGATTTTACAGTGAAACGTTTTTGGATAACTCAGAGTTACAGTGCGGATATCTCTAAAGATTACATTGCGGATATTTTTAAGTTTGCAGTGCGGATAAGGGAAGGATATAGTGTGGATAAGGGAAAACACAAAGTGCAGACTTAAGACAGTGGTGCAGGAAGAAGATTAATATGGAATGCAGGAAGATAATTAAGGATAACAAGTGTACTGAATTGCAGATTGATGCCACAAGATTTTGGATTAGTGCAGGAAGGATACAGTTGTTGATATATAGTTGTTAAGGGTTGTTAATCTGAAGAAAGAATGTGTTGAAGTTAAGACATTCATCACAAGGTGAAGAGAAAAGTTCTGAAAGAAAAATATAGTTCTAGGGTCTAAATCTGGGTCATGATACTTGTCATTTGAAGATCAATAAGAAGAATTATTTGTGGGTTTTCCTCCCCAAGAGGGAGAGGTTTTTCCCTGGCTCTAAGAGCCTAACCTTTGTGTCTTGTGTTTTGATAATTGACTTGATGAAATATTAACTTAACTAAAAGAAGAGAAGACATAAGTACCTCAAGTATGTTCACAAGTAATTATCAAGAAGAGAATTTGTATTAACCTACAGCGTTCCAAATTCTCAACATGATATGAGAGCTAAGGTGCTGAATGTAAGGGCCGCTTGTCAACAAAGACACTCAAAGAAGAAAATACCAAAGTTTGGGTTGGAAAGACGATCCAGTTTGCAAGGAAGACTATCCAACTACTTCATGTGAGAAGATCAACTCATTCAGAAAATTAATATTTGGCATCAAAAGATTTGCACTCAAGTCATTGTTTGAAGGAAATCTCAACTTCTAAATATATTCATTATAATCAAGGAATCAAGGGTTCAAGTACAACAACATTGAAGAAAGGAAACCCTTTACTTCATTCTCAATCATCATCAAGGAAGCTGCAAGCAAATCCACTCAAGTAAGTATTCATGACCCTATCTATAAAGATGCCTTTTTGTAAAGAAATAAACAAGCTAGTTGGATCACCAAACTTCAGTGCATGGAAGAAGAGAACAGACTTGAATTTAATTGAAGATGAAGGAATGGACTATATTGAAGGATCTACTATTCAACTTCCAAAAGAAGACACTTCAGGCCATGCCAAGTACATGAAGGTAGAAAATAGAGCCCAAAGAATTCTCATAGAATCCATCAAAGACTCTCTCATTCCCTATGTACCAAAACTAAAGATTGAAAAACAAATATATGAGAAATTGGTGGAGCTATTCTCTGTGAGTACTATTGGAGAAACAATCTCTTTGAGACAATAACTATACAAAATCAAACTATCAAGGGAAGCAGGAATCTCTCCATACTTTATGAGGATTTCTGAAAGAAGAGATCAATTGCAGGAACTAGGAGAAGTGATGTCTGACACTAAGATGACAACAGTGGTGTTGAATGCTCTAC
The DNA here is from genome assembly GCA_034641835.2 of Pinus albicaulis. Classification (NCBI taxonomy): domain Eukaryota; kingdom Viridiplantae; phylum Streptophyta; class Pinopsida; order Pinales; family Pinaceae; genus Pinus; species Pinus albicaulis. The sequence goes on from CM076579.1 coordinate 1,524,675,627, forward strand.
CAGAGGAATGGGGAAGCTTCACTTCTAGTCTATATGGGAAGAAATAAGCCACTCCATTCCATGATTTATGGTATCTATGTAAAATAGAGGAAACAAGACTAAAGGCCAAAGCTGATATAGGACCAAGTGAAGAGAAACATGCCTTTATAACCTCATATAGGAAGAAAGGAAGATTCGAAAAATTTGGCCCTCAGAATAAAAGAAGAAATATGGACAACGTGTGATGCTTTGGATGTGATGAGCTTGGACATTATGAAATAGATTTTCCTAAATCTAGAAATGGAAAAAGGAAAAAGGAAGAATCCCATATCACTTACGAAAGAGAAGATCCTGATGCTAAAAGATCTAAGAAGGAGGAAGCAAGAGATCTCTATTATGATTGAGATCATCTTCCTCTATAAGTGATCTCTGATTAGTTGTAAAATTGTATGATATCATGTACATTAATAAGCATCTCGATAAAAGCATGGAAGGAGCTCTCGGTGAAAAATCTTCGGGAAAACCTCTCTACTAAAATTAAAGCAGTCATCAGGTTAAGGGTCATCATGGAGAAATAATTTTGGGGTGTGATGACATATAGGTGAAGCAGGTCAAAGGAATGAAGCTCTTCATTAAAGAGAAATTGCTACAGGATGACTCAAGGAAAAAGGTATGAGGTATGTATATATTTATATACTGACATTGGATGTTGTGAAGTCATGTCATATGGTTGCAGGTAATGGAACTCTATATTTAGAAGTGTGATCTATGGAAGAGTATCTCTCGATGCATGGACAAATGAAATCAACATAATATGTCCTCATGAAAATGAGGTGGCAGTATATGAACAAGGAACTGGAAAATGTGTAAGTTCCTAGGAATGGAGAATGCGCAGAAAGGAAGAGATCATGAAATGAAACCATGTCAAGAGGCAGTTATCATCCAAAAACCAAGAAGATGTGACTAAGAGATCTCCCGGGAAGATATGTAGACTCTGACAGAAGTTTGGTAAAGAAGAAGACCCTTGGCAAAACATATCTTTAGGAGATGTGTCAATTTTTATGAAGGATGTTGATGCCTACAGGAAGATGTCATGGTGAAAGATCATCACTAAGGTAACTTTTGTTCTAAAAGTTAATATGAATATGTTTATCTTGATGAATTCGTGCAGAGTTGCTAGTCATGAGAAAGGATGTATGATCCTTGGAAATTATTTGAAGGAAAGCAGCATGGCATAACAACAGACTAGATAAATGAATTCTAATGAATCACTCTCTAATAGTTGACATGACTCAGGATGGAAGTGATGGATGATTTGTGCCCTATGAAGCTAAAATTTGGAGATTCCTCAATATCAAAATCCATGACATCGAGGACAGGAATTCTTCATGAGCAGCTGGGTGTCTCACCATTGTTGCTGGAGGTCCCTGGTTAAGAGGGAGCTTGATGATAATTTTCTTACTTGGGAGAAACTTTCTAATTCCTAAGAATGAGCTTAGGTACATTGCTTGTATAGGAATGAGTACATTCCCTTGTGGAATAGCTCCTCCCTGGTTGAGAAGGAGAGATAGACACATCATTCTCATCTTCACTTGGGAAGACATAATGGAGGATTGGGTAACCATATGGCATTCGATATTATTTTAGAATGTGTTAGGGAATTCAAGATGAGAGTAGTCGGGGACCGCTATTATTTGAGGGCTAGCTCCCCAAGAGAAGAATAGTCCAAGAAGGTCATACTTTGGGAACACCTGGGTTGATTATGTACCTTGGAGAGACAATGACGATGGTGTCTATAAGTCACATGTCTCGCCAGCATTATATCCCATTATCTCATTGAGAGATGGGATTGTTAGTCAAGGCCTTGCACTAGGACAATGCTGTTTGATATGATGCTATACAAATTTGATTACCAATCTGATTCTTCTTATGATATTCTTCAGTTTGATAGTAACCATGTACCTGTATGAGTACCTCCCTAGTTAAGAGGGAGTGTTGAAAAGTGTAACTAGGTCGGCCTTCATGCTGACTATATAATTATGAAAAGAAGAAGTCAAAATAATAAAATGTATTTTTTTTCATTTATTAAATAGATGGACTTCTTCTTGATGTCCATTAGGTTTTGTGTCCTTTAGGTATAAATTGTAATTAAGTGTCATGTTCATCTAGAAAATATATGCCCCAAGACCTTGAAGAAGAAGGACACCTAGCTAGGCTGGAATACTAGCTCACAATAGCCCTCAATCAACAATGAAAGACAAGCATAGTTACAATAAAGGATGTCACATTAATGCTGAAATTACAGTCCTTCATGTTAGCCTATATTCATTGGAAAAGCCAGCCTACAGGTTGGCCTAAAATCCAAACAAAACATTATATATAGCCCTGTCATCTGCGGCTCATTAGCTCATCATCAACTGCGGCTGTCTCTGTGATTTTACAGTGAAACGTTTGCGAATAACTCAAAGATTACAGTGCGGATATTTCTGAAGATTACATTGTGGATATTTCTAAGTTTAAAGTGTGGATAATGGAAGGATATAGTGTGGATAAGGGACAACACAAAGTGTGGACTTAAGACAGTGGTGTAGGAAGAAGATTGCAGTGTAATGCATGAAGAATATTATTGTGGAATGCAGGAAGAGGATTAAGGACAACAAGTGTACTGAATTGCGGATTGATGCCATAAGATTTCAGATTGGTGCAGGAAGGATACAGTTGTTGATATATAGTTGTTAAGAGTTTTTAATCTGAATAAAGAATGTGTTGAAGTTAAGACATTCATCACAAGGTGAAGAGAAAAGTTATGAAAGCAAAATCTAGGTCTAGGGTCTAATTCTGGGTCATGATACTTGTCATTTGAAGATCAATAAGAAGAATTATTTGTGGGTTTTCCTCTCCAAGAGGGAGAGGTTTTTCCCTGGCTCTAGGAGCCTAACTTTTGTGTCTTGTGTTTTGATAATTGACTTGATGAAAGATTAACTTAACTAAAAGAAGAGAAGACATAAGTACCTCAAGTATGTTCACAAGTAATTATCAAGAAGAGAATTTGTATTAAACTACAGCCATCCAAATTCCAAATAGAGCTTACATGTTATGAAACCACCCCACAAAATAGAGAAAAGATAGATCAATGACTTGAGAAATAGCCTCTTCGAGGGGGAAACATCCTTTACATTACATAAATGAAAAGATATTGGATGATACAAATGGAAATACATCCTTTGTATATATAAGAGTCTAAGGGGTCACAATATAATCAGAGCCTACATAACAATAATAATGTAATGGAACAACAATAACAATAGTGGGATTCTATGGGGCATAACAATAAAAATATGGGGGCTACATGGGCATAACAATAACAATAATGGGGATACACTAACAATAAAAATAAAGGGAAACACTAGTATTATAGGGACCTAACATGCCCCTATCCTTCAAATAAGTTTTTTCCTCAATGCTTTATTAGTTATAGATGCTTCTGTATAAAATTATCATCCTCCCATGTGGAATCTTCAGCGGGTAAATTCTTCCACTTAATGAGATACTCTAAAATTGATCAATTTCGTAGTCGTCGGGTTCTTGTTTCCATGACTAATTCAGGTTCAAATATGATTTTTCTTCTTCGTCAATTTTTGGAAACATGAAGTTTTGGAACTAGATTCTTGTCACCGATAACCTTATTTAAACATGAAACATGGAAAATTGGGTGTACATGAGAAGATGTCGGTAGATCCAATTTGTATGCCATAGTACCAATATTTTGCAACACCTTGTAAGGATCGTAGTATTTTGGTGATAATTTATTATCCTTCTTAGCTTACTAGAGGGAAAAAATTTTATATGGTTGTAGTCGTAAAAATACCCAATCGCCTACATCAAAACTTCTTTCATTGTGATGTTGATCTTCCTGTTGTTTGATTCAATTTTGAGCCCGAGTGAGGTTATCCTTTTATAGTTGGATAACTTGTTGTTGATGCTTGATGTGATCCTCCAATGCTTAAACCTCATAATTTTCTCTTAAATATGATGTGATGGATGGTGGATGATATTCATAAAACACCATAAATGGGGTCATTTTTGCTGCAGTAAGGAATGAAGTGTTATACCACTATTCAGCTAGAGGTAACCACTTGAACCATTGTGTTTTTTTATTATTAGAAACAAAGAAATAGAGGTATCCTTCCAAACATTTTTTCATTGTCTCAATGTTCCCATCATATTGAGTATGATAAGATGACCAATGAGCTAATTGCGTGCCAAGACAAGAAAATAATTTCATCCAAAAATTTCTAGTGCAAATGGGATCTCTGTTAGTTACTATAATATTTGGGTTTCCATGAATCTTTTGAATTTTTTCCATAAATGCAATAGCAAATATATTGGATTTAAAAGGATGGGATAATGCACAAAAGTGTGCATACTCGGTAAGTTTATCAAATACCACCATGATGACACTCTTTTATTTAGAGTTCGGTAAACCTATGATAAAATCCATTGAGACCTGCTCCCATTAAGAAATCCATAGTAAAGGACCCATGGTTTTAATTGTCTTAACTTTATTTTGTTGGAAAATCAAACATTCTTCCACAAACTTTTGAATATCATATTTAAGGCCATCCAAAAAAAAAATCTTGACCTTGTGGTAATTTTTTAAAAATCCTGAGTTCCCTCCTAAGGGAAGGGCGTTCAATTCCAAAAGAATATTTTTTTGTGTTGGGAATTATTAAAAGGATATAAGCGATCTTTGTGCCATAATGAATCATTTTTCTAGCTAAATGTATCAAATGTGCTACGATCTTGCTGCAATGTTTGAATGAGTGTCCACACCTGTTCACCTTTCTTCCATTCATCCCTTTCTCTGGTTATCCACTCGCGTTGGATAAGAGAAATGGCACAAAGAAATCCTTCCACATCCTCATCCTCTCTTGAGAGTGCATCTGGAACAACATTTTTCTTCCCTTTTTTGTAGAATTTAAAATTCATAACCCAACATATTTGTGACCCATTTTTTCTTATCTTTTGAAGATAATATTTGTTCCAAAAAGTATTTAAGACTATCATGATCTATTTTTACCTTGAAGTGTCTTCCCATTAGGTAAGATCTTCATTGTTTAAGTGCATGTAGTATTGCCAAAATTTCCTCGCATAAATAGGTTTGTCTAAATAATTTCCTTTTATTGGATGACTTTCAAAAGCAATGTGTCTTCCTTATAGCATTAAAACTACACCAATTCCATTTCTTGAGGCATCACATTCCACAATAATTGTTTTTGTGGATTTTGGCGTAGTTAAGATCACTTCTTGGCATATTGCCTCTTTAAGATGTTCAAAGGCCTTAGTTTCTTATGGAGTCTAAGAAAATGCATATTGTTTTATTAATGTTGTTATAGGTGCCACTATTCTCCCATAATTATTAACAAAGTTGTGATAATACCTTGTCAACCTGATAAATCCTTGAAGGTGCTTTATGGTTGTGGGGATTTTCCATTCCTTAATGGCTTTAATTTTATAGGGTATACCTTAACACCCTCATGAGATACAATAAGACCCAAATATTCCACCTCCTATACTCCAAAGAAACATTTGGAGGTTTTTTCATGTAATTTTTTCTCCTCCAATAGTTTGAGCACCCTCTCAACATGTTGAACACGATCCTTCCAATACTTGTTGTAGATTAGTATATCATCAAAAAATACTAACACAAATTTCTAAGGAAGGGTTTTAAAATTGAATTCATCAAACCTTGAAATGTGGAAGGTACATCAGTAAGGCCAAAAGGCATGACCAAAAATTCATAATGACCCTCATGAATTTTGAATGTTGTTTTCAGAATATCTTCAGACTTAATTATAATTTGATGATATCCTGGACGACGATCCAACTTGGTGAAGTAAATTTCTCCATGTAATTCATCCAACATTTCATCAATGTGATAGGGATGGGAAATTTATCTTTAATAGTGAGATTTTTTATCTCCTTATAATTCAGACACATGCACAATGATCCATACTTCTTGTGCACCAGTACTAATGGAGTAGAGAAAGAACTTTGACTAGGTTGAATTATACCAACCGCTAGCATTTCTGAAACCATCTGTTCAATATCACTCTTTCGGGAATAAGGATATTCGTAAGGCCTAATGTTTGGAGGAACAATTCGCGAAATCAAATGAATAGCATGATCATGATTAGGGATAGGTGGGAGGCCTTTCAGAGTCTCAAACAACTTGGAATGATTGTCCAATACTTTTTGGAGATATGGAGAAATAGATGATTTTGGTGTTTGAACCTCTAGTGAGCATAATTATGCAATTATGCCTCATTTTTATTTCTTCAGAAGCTTTTTCATGACACTAGAGCTGAGTATTTTTTCTTGGTTTCCCTACGATACCATTTAATTCAACTTCCTTTCCTTCCCAAAAAAATTCAATAAACATTCTTGAAAATTAAAAGCTATCATCCCCAAATATTGCAACCATTGGACTCCTAGTACAACATCAACACCACCCAATGGAATGGAAAGCATTTGGCTATTCAATACATATTCCCCCATCGTTAGTTTGATATTATGGCACTTCCCATAGAAATGTATAGTTCTTCCATTTGCAACTATCACTTGAAAATATAGGAAGTAATTCAATTCCTTGGATATCTTACAATGAATAAAATTATGGGTACAACCTGAATCAATCAACACTATTACCTTTTTCTTCTTCATATAACCTTCTATCTTGAGAGTTTTAGGAGTGGAAATTCCTGCCAATGCATTACAATATATGGTCATGTTCATTTATTATTTCTCTGGGGTTGATTATGAGTGTATATCCTCCTCTTTTAATGTTTATTATTCCTTTTCTTCCTCCTCTTCACAATATATGTAAAATATTTTTTTCTCAGTGCACTTAAGACCTTTAGTTTATTTGTTACCACAACTATAAAAAATCCATTTTGCTCTTTTTTCCTTCAATTTTTGTGTTGTCAACCTTGTAGGTTGTGGAAGGATAGGAGTGGCAACACTTCCATATTTATAGTTGTGAGTGATAGACATACTTATTATCATAATTTTTCTTTCAAATTTTATTTCCACCCTGAATGCCTTATCCAATGAATTAACTTCCCAAAGGAGAACCTCATGTTGGATGTTATCCTTTAGATTCCATTTGAATACATCAATCCTATGCTCCTTTGGAATATCTGTTACCCTAATATTTAATTTTTGGAATTCCTCAATGTGCTCCACCATTGAATCCTTTTGTTTGAGATATATTAATTGGCTAAAGAATGTTTTTTTCTTTGTATCTTCACATTGTGCTATCATTTCATCCATAAAAATCTACCGAGTGACAAGTGGTTTACAATAATAACACCATCGATACTGTGAAAACTAATTGGGTTCTAAATATAAGGTTGCAATGCATACCTTTTGTGAGTGTTATGCATCATGGAGATCAAAGTATTACTCTATTTGTAGTATCCATGTTACCAGATCCTTTACATCAAACTTTCTCATATCAATCTTTGGAATGTGGTGGTTCTTAAACCCAACATTGGAGTCTTTAAAATAATAATTCATATTCCTTTTGTCCTCATCATGATTTTGATGGATTATCTTGTCACCACCGAGAAGCATTTCTTGCAACAAATTTTTAAAACCTTTCTTCAAACCTTCCATCTCTACTTTTAGACCTTACATGTCTATTTTTAAACCATCCATGTCATCTTTTGTTGCTCTTTGTGAGAGCGAAATTTGTCCCACTTGGTCCTGTAATTTTTATATATCAGTTGCAATTATTCCTCTTCATCCTTCATAATAGGGTTTTCTAAGGGCTTAATGGGTGTAGAATTATTTTGTTTTGGAGAAATTTTAGAACAAAATATTGATATTTATGCTTCAATATGTGCTTTGAATAAATTTAAAATGATTTTTTAGAAAAATTTATGCAAAATTTAAAACATACACACATTTTTCTTTCTTTTTTGGAGCTCTATATTGAAATTGTTGTATCTCTGCAATTTCGTATTTCTAAGGTCTGACCTTCCATCCTATGGTATCCCTCTAAATCTTCTTTCCAATGCCACAATTCATACCAATATTGGATTCTTCAATAAAGATCCCATGATGCCTTAATTATGGATTGGTTCAGTAGAATGATGTTGTATGCAATGTCATGTGCCATTGTTTAATATTTGGCCTTGAAATTGCTACAAGACAAACTAATGTTCATTTAAGTTTAACCACTTTTTACAGAATCAAAATATCATACATGAAACAAAAGTTATGATGATTTTCTCTAGGTCACCTATTTGAGATGGAATTATAGAGCATGCAAAAAACCCTAACTTCCACGGATCATATCTTCATAAATATAGCGAACCGAGATCTAAAATTTGTACACAAATTTCGCTGATATATCGGATCCACATGGTTTCAATTTTAGCTTCGGAAGAATTGTAGAAAAAAGGCTATAGTGAGCATGCCACGATGACTTGTTTGAAATAGCGAAACCCTAGAATCCAAAGCTCTGATACCAAATGTTATGCAACCAACTCACAAAATATGGAAAATATAGATCAATGACCTGATAAATATCCTCTTTGACGGGGAAACCTCCTTTACATTTCATAAATGAATAATTCTTGAATGATACAAATTACAATACCTCCTTTGTATATATAGGAGTCTAAGGGGTCACAATTAATTAAAGCCTACATAACAAAAATAATGTAAGGGCTCAAAAATAACAATAGTGGGCTTCTATGGGGCGCAAAATAAAAATATGGGGGATACATGGGCACAACAATAAAAATAAGGGGGCTACACTAACAATAGAAATAAGGGGGATATACTAGTATTATAGGGACCTAATAGTATAAGCCAACATAGGAGCAAAGCATACCACAAATTCCAGGTAGGCTTCATCCCATTATCTATTTACTTTAACGGAAAAATTATCTTCTTTTTCCTTTTTTTATTCTATAGTAGTCCATCAAGTATAGGGAAGATAATTACGTCTATACTCATAGATTTTGCATAATAAATTGGTGACCATAATAGGGAACAATGTATTCCCTTAGTGGTTTCATTGTCCTTAGTGTTTGTTTACCTATTCTTAAGACATTCACTGTCTTACTCAGTCAAGAACAAACCTAGGAATACCTGTCATTTAGTTTCAATTGAAATTTTTGTTTCAGAACCTTGCATCCCTTGACCAACGCTCCCTCTAGTCTAGAGACAGAGATTGCAGCGCACCTGAGCCTTCTATGTGTCTGCCTTGTGTTGAGCCCCAAAGATGTCCTTTCCCTTCACCAAATTTCACTTCATTTATTATGTCCCTTATCAATTACAGGCTTAAATGGTCAATAGGATTGGTTAAAGACACTTTATGAATGTATACAATGAGTGACTTGCTATATTTTCATGATTTTGTTGTTGTAGTAATTTTTTACTAGACTCAGCTACATAATGCAGCCATTCTGTAGCTAGTCTCCTATTCCGCAGCTATCTTCATGTTCTCATAGATTACAGGTGTCACTTCATAGAAAAACGCATATGATTGAATTCCACAACGCTCCCACATCATTTATTTCTCTCTACGAAGTCTGAGCAAGAATCTACAGGTGGTTATGCACGTGGAAGAGATCAAAGCTAAGAAGCAGATTCCTACTAGGACAGGGACTCTACAGATGTCTCCAGCAAAGTACGAGGCTTCCATAAGAGTTCTAATTTTATTTTGATTGAAAAAGACACTTGTTCCTGTTTATTCTCAAGGGTAGTTATGTATTTCTTTTATAAGAATGACTCGGGAGACCGAGGGACAGTTAGCTAGATTGATGTTTTGTTGCTAGATCTCAAAAGACAGTAATACTCTGTTTTTGAAATACTTTTCCTTTAATGAAAGAAGCACCACTTTATTGCAAGATATGAGGCAATCTTGAGGAAATTTGTATGCTGATCCGGTGGTAGAGGGCCCCTACTACCCGAGAATCTTTGTGCACATTGTTTAGATAAGTAACTTTAGCATTATTGCATTCATAGTTTAAGCAATTTTCTGAACTTTGTGTTTTATACTCACTTGCATTGGATGCTACAGTCTAGTCTTGTTCTCACGAATTATTCCAAAATATCACTAATATTGAATGAGATATAACTGTAGTATTTTAGGAATTAGTTTCCTTTTTCTAAACTTTACGTTTTTGTGCTCAATTACATCAATTGTTACAGCTAGACTTGTTCTTCCGAATTGTTCCAAAATATCACTAATACTGAACGAGATAGGGTTGTAATATTTTAGAGATTAGTTGCATGATAGTGTAGTTGTAATAATCCGGAGATTAATGGCGCGCTAGTTCAGTTTCTGTTCACTGTATTTCAAGTTAGATTAATGGCACTCTAGTTCAGTTTCTGTTCACTGTATTTCAAGTTAGGATAATGGCATTCTAGTACAGTTGTGGTCACTGTATTTCATGTTTGAATGATTGCATTTTAGTTCAGCTTTATCTATTGTATTTTTAGTTTTATTAGTCAGTTGTATGCTAGTTTTGTTCCATTAGACTTCAAAGCCTTCATTATTTACAAACTACTCTTGTTATTATTCTCTTCCAACAAATCATCATATGGACAAGAATTAGTGATATCAGTTCAAGGCCTTGACTGTTCTGCAATCTCTTATAATTTTACAAAATAACATTTTCCAAAACTATTCCAAAAGATTTCTAACTTTCGAATGAGGCTTAGTAGTGACAATTTGAGTTGCAGAATGGATTAATTTCAGTGTCATAGGTTAATTTAGAGTAGAGTTCCTTACTATGCTACAAATAATATTTTCCAATTGTGTTCCAATAAATTTCTAACCATGGATGAGATTTTTGTGATATTGTAAGTTGTTGTTTACTTAGAAGAACCTCATTGCATTAAACTTATCCTTTTCTCAAGATATTCCAACATATTTCTAATGAATGAATGGGACTGAGTTCATGTTATGAGTTATTGAGTTCATGTTATGAGTTATTTAGTTCTTGCTATGAGTTATTTTTCTTGTTAAAGTATTGCATTTTCTGTTCTCAAGTGCCATACATAATTTAGAATAGGTTTTGCTCTATTTTAGTGTGACCAACAACTTCTCTTGCCAAAACTTAGTTCTTTTCCTCTTAGAATAAAAACACAAAACCAAAAACATTGGAAAAACACTAAACACAACGTAGTGAGAAACAAATACCTAGGCACATATAGTGCACTTCACTTCAACAGTTTACTAGCCCTGGTTGACAATTTATGACCTCAATTTAGGAACACTAAGTTGAGCAGACATTTTGGCACTGTTGTCGGGGAAGTGTAACTAGATAGCCTTGTTTCTTACCTCCCAAAAACAATGATATGCATAGAGAAAGAGACTCAAGGGGTAGATTCATAAGAAGCAGAAGCTTGATTCCTAGAACACCACTTGTTTCACCAAGACCAAGAGTTATCACACCTCCAACTCAAACCCACATTCCATCCTTTACTAATCCTATACTTCCAGAGGACTTAAGATCAGATATTCCATTAGAAAGACCTTCCACTTCATCCACTGAACCTGTCTTAGAAGAAGATTCAAGGACCCTTGCTAGAGACCTAAACTTTTCAACTTCTACAGAAGAATCAACTATGGCAGAAGAAGGGGGAGGAGGAGTTTTTAATGGAGAACACACACTATTTGGAGGGGGTATAGGTAGAGGTAGAGGTGCAGAAGGAGAAGGAGGCAGAGGAAGAGGTAGAAGAGAAATGGGAAGCTCTTTTGGGTTTCCTATAGTAGATGAAGAAACCAATGCAACTATGAAAAACATTTCACCCTCTGTCCTTCCAAACTTTTATGGACTTAAAACTGAAGATCCTGAAACCTTCCTATTTGAATTTGAAGCCCTATGTAGAACCTATGACTACTTACAAGATGCTCAAAAACTTAAACTATTCCCTTCAACATTGAAAGGAGTAGCATTAAAATGGTTTATGAGTTTGATCAACAGTTCTATTAGGACATGGGAAGACATGAAACAAGAATTTCTAGAGAGGTATTTGGATTACTGTATGCCAGTCAACCATAAGGAAGAAGTGTTTAAAATGTTACAAAAAGAGGATGAAAATTTGGAAGATTTGTTGGAGAGGTTTAACTATAACATCAAGAGGGCAAAAATGGAAAACTTAGATCAAGACACTTTGAAAGCTCTCTTATTGAAGACAATTAGGGATGAATGGTTAGATATAATTAACATGATGGGAAAAGGGGATATATCTCAGCTCACATTACCTGAAATAGCTGAATTATGTATCAACCTTTCAAGAGGGAAATCTAAAACTATAAAAGGACCAAGAGACCCTGCTCTTGCAAGGGCAAGTAAATCTTCTTCTAGGACAGTAAGTAGGGCAGAAATAGGACATATGCTTGATGAATTCAAATCTGATATCTTGGGGAGTCTTAGTGAACAAATAAACACACTTAAGTTACAAAACAAGTAGAAAACTGAATCTGATGCCTTAGCAATCTTTTGTCCCAAATGTAGAAAGAAGCATGCCTTGAGAGAGTGCCCTTTGGATGCAAAAGTAGTAGAGACCTGTGTAATTTTTTCAGAAAAACATGAGACCAAGAGTTGTCCTTCACTTCCTGGCCTTAAAGCTGTCTTTCAGGAAGAAACTCCTACAAATTCCACAGAATCTCTCAATTTTGTCTCTATGAGACCTTGGCAAGGACCTCAAACACAGAGATTCCATGATCAACTGTATAATCAACCCCTACCAAATTGGAATTCTTGGCAGCAACCTTGGCCCCAATTTAAAAATCAATCTCAAACTTGGGCACAAGGAGCACAAAATCCCTATGGAAGATACTCTCAGTACTATCAGTATCCACCACCCTATCCACCATATTCACATTTCCCTCCTCAACAAAACTTTCAACAAAATCCTCAAAATCCACAACATCACAATCAACCACTTCCATTACCATTTCCTCAGAAAACAAATCAGTTGCTTGCCCAACCTATACCAAACCCCAACAATAAAAATCCTCAGAACACATACATGATAGAAGGCCAACAGTTTCCAACTTATTTGATCACTCCTTTAGACCTTAGTGATGTTCAACTTAGGTCTGGAAGAATACTTGAAAAGAGAAAACCTTCTGTAATCATACAAGAGCAAGAAAATTCTGAGGAAGATTCTCTACGGATAAATAAAAGTCTTGAAGGGAACACATCTTTCCAAGACCCAAACATTGAAAAATCAAAACAAAAAGAACCAATCATTTCAACTCATATTAGAGCAGCCATCAACATCCACTTCTACACCTCCCTTTCCAGAAAGATTACAAATTGATAGGGGTGTAGAAAAACAAATTATGGTGCCTAATTATGATTTCCTGGATGAGCTGAGAAATGTTTGTATTAAGATCCCACTATTGCAAGCTATCAAGGAAATTCCAATCTTAGCAAAGACAATAAAGGAGTTGAGCATGAAGAAAACAGGAAAAAGAATAAGAGAGATAAATAAAATTCAACTGGCAGGAAAAATAGCAAATATCATGATGGGTAAGATTGCTATTCCAAAGTATCTAGACCCAGGAAATCCAGTTGTTAAAATACACATCAATGGAACTGAAATTCAAAACACACTTATTGATTTAGGAGCAACAATCAATATCATGAGTAGACAAATCATGGATAAACTGAAACTTCCTAATCTTCTTTTTACACCCACATTATTACAATTAGCAGACAGATCTGTGATCAAACCTGATGGGGTAATAGAAGACATTCCAGTGTCCCTAGAATCTTGGGAGTATCCTGTGGATTTTATGATCCTAACTCCTAAGAATAATCTAGGAGGACACCCTATTATATTAGGAAGACCTTGGTTAGCTACAGCTGATGCTTTCATTAGTTGTAGATCCGGTGATATGTATATCTCTGATGGTAGTTCAACCAAGAAATTTACCTTGTATCCTCCAACAAGAACAATTACAGAATTAGATGATACTCAATGGATAGAGGATGAAGAAGACTTACAACCTCTCTTCACAATTTCAGAAATTAGTGAAGATAGCCAGATTTTGAATACCTTAGAAAACTTTGAATCCTCTTCAGAATACAAACATGAACAATTTCAAGCTGAATCCAACATTGAGTTTTTATCATCAAGACAGATGTCTCTCTATTCCATGGATAAATTTGGTAGCTCTACAATTGAGATATTTCCAGGCAAAACTTTAAACATAAACAAGAACCTAGAGAAATCTCAACAAGCAGAGCTAGTCAAGATATTACAGAGACATTCTTCTGCATATGCATGGGAGTACACTGATATGAAAGGGATAAGCCCCAAGACTTTCACTCATCACATCTATATAGAGGAAAATTGTAAACCAATCAGACAACCTCAAAGACGGATGAATCCAAATCTTAGGGAAATTGTTAAAGAAGAGTTGCAGAAATTGTTAAATGTTAACTTTATCTATCCCATTTCAGATAGTCAGTGGGTTTCTCCTTTGGTAATTGTGCCAAAGAAAAATGGTAAATGGAGGGTATGTATTGAATACCGAGAATTAAACAAAACTACTCTTAAAGATCATTTTCCCCTACCTTTCATAGATCAGGTATTAGATACATTAGCTGGCAAAAAGTACTTGTCATTTTTAGATGGGTTTAGTGGTTATAATAAAATCCAAGTAGCACTTGAAGATCAAGACAAAACCACATTTACCTGTCCTTGGGGTATCTATGCTTACCGAGTATTGCCATTTGGATTATGCAATGCACCTGCAACATTTCAAAGGGCAGAACTAGGAATTTTTTCAGATCTAATACATGATTGTGTAGAGGTATATATGGATGATTTCACAGTTTATGGAAACACATTTGAAGAAGCTTTAGCAAACTTGGAAAAAGTTTTAAAGAGATGTAAAGAAGCAAGTCTTTCACTAAGTCATGAGAAGTGTTTTATGATGTTTACTGAAGGAATTGTTTTAGGACATCACATTTCAGGGGATGGAATTAGAGTTTATGAGTCAAAAATTGAAGTCGTCTCTAACTTATCTATTTCAAGTTGTCAAAAAGATGTTAGGATTTTTCTCGGATTTACAAGATAATATCGAAGGTTTATAGAAAACTTCACCAAGATAGCATCTCCGCTTTTCAAATTACTTACCAAGGACTGTGAATTCAAGTGGAATCCTGATTACCAGTTAGCCTTTGAGACCCTGAAAACAAAAATCTCTTAAGCACCTATTTTAAGGGGCCCTAACTGGAAGTTACCTTTTCCTATTTCAACAGATGCCTCAGATACAACTCTATGAGCAGTATTGGGAAAAAAAGACCTGATTCCTTATGCCATCTATTATACAAGTAAAAATTTGACTTCTTCAGAGTTAAATTATACTGTAACTGAAAAAGAGTTTTTAGCTGTTGTTCATGCCATAAACAAATTCAGACACTATATAACAGGCTATGAAACTTTTTTTCACACAAATCACTCTGCAATTAGATATCTAATGAATAAATCAATTACTAATGGCAGAGTCATAAGATGGTTATTGATTTTACAAGAATTCAACATTACCATTCTAGATAGGCCTGGAAAACAAAACACAGTAGCTGATTTCCTATCTAAACTCCAAAACATCAAAGGCAATACCCCAGTTGAAGATCAATTCCCTGATGAATATATTTTTGCAATTTCTACTCCAACTCCTTGGTTTGCTAACATTGCTAATTATTTAGTTTCAGGGAAATTTCCTTCAATAATGAATGCAAGAGACAAAAGAAAGATAATATATGACAGTGCAAAATATTCATGGGTTGCTAATGAGTTATACAAAACAGGTCCAGATTTTATCATTAGGAGATGTGTTCGGGAAGATGAGATTCCTGAGATCCTCAAGGCATGTCATGATGAACCTTGTGGCGGACACTTTGTTGATAAAAGGACAGCTTATAAGATCCTTCATTTAGGATATTATTGGCCATCCCTTTTTAAAGATGCTAAAGAGTATGTCAAAAGGTGTGACAGTTGCCAAATGGTAGGGAAACCTTCTCCTTCAGGTGAGATGCCATTGCAGCCTCAAGTACATATTGAACCTTTTGAAAAATGGGCTTTAGATTTTGTAGGACCTATTAGTCCTCCATCAAGACAAAATAAATATATATTAGTTTGCACTGATTATGTTACTAAATGGGTAGAGGCCAAACCATTACTTTCTGCTACTGAAGCATCTGTAGTTAATTTTCCTTTTGAGGATATTTTTACTCGTTTTGGTGTCCCAAGGGAAATTGTTACAGATCAAGGAGCTCAATTTACATCAAATCTAGTGGAACAAATGATGGAGAGGTACAAAATCAGACGCAGAAAATCTACTCCCTATCATCCACAAGCAAATGGTCAAGTGGAATCTACCAATAAAGTCATTGAAGGGATCCTAACAAAGACTGTCCATTTACATAGAAGAGATTGGGCAGACAGGCTTCCTGAAGCTTTGTGGGCCTATAGAACTACATGGAGAAGCACAACATGCCATACTCCTTATGAACTTGTTTATGGAAAACAAGTTTTGTTTCCCATAGAGTTTCAGATTCAAACTTTTAAAATGGCAGTTCAGCTAGGACTTGATCTAACAGAGGCACAAAAGCATAGATTGGAGCAGATTAATGAATTGGATGAGATCATACAAGATGCAGTTCAGAAAACAAGTATAGTCCAACAGCAAAGGACTAGATGGCATGATAATTACATCAAGGAAAAGAAGTTCAAAGAAGGTGACTGGGCTCTCTTGTTTGATTCAAAGTTCAAGGATTTTCAAGGTAAATTCCAAACACATTGGCTTGGGCCATATGAAATTATAAGAATTTTTGACAATGGAGCAATAAAAATCAGGACAATAGATGAAGAGAAGGTCACTTTTCTTGTAAATGGTCATAGATTGAAGTTGTATCATAAGCCACATTCAAGAGAAGAATTTGTCAAGAGATTCTAGGAAAACAGTGATGTGAAGTTAATGAAGAAGAATTTTTCTTCTTCATCAACTTAGTTGAATTTTCTGAAGTCAAAAGCATAAAAAATAATAATAATAATAATAATAATAATAAATAAAGTATAAACATGAAAAATAATCACTGATTAGCATGTTTATACAGAAAAGATAAAGTGAAAATCAGAATCTTTCTGACACTTTAGCTTTTCAAATTTGTTTTTTTTTCTGCAAGAAGTCATTACAAAATCATAAGTTTCACTCCATCATGTCTCACTTCATTCATATTTCATTCGCTCCATTCATTCATATTTCATTCATTTCATTCATCCATACTTCATTCACTCCATTCCATGGTCCATTTCATTTCCATCTCAGATTTCTAAATTTGATCTCTTTCTGCAAATTGAGTGTTACAAATCATGAGTTGCAGACCACTTTTTATGTTTCATTCCATTTCACAATTGTGATTCATTTCATTACATTACATTTCACTTCACTCCTGATCCATTTCACTATATTTCATGATCCATTTCATACAACATTCCATTCCATGTTTCAAAGTTCCTACAGGTACATTCTGCAGCCAGTCAGACATTCTGCAACCAGCTAGACATTCTGCAGCCAGATATCCAGAAGGAAACTATCCAGTAATCATTTGATCAGTAAAAAATTGATCCTGCACACCTATGACAACAAGCAAAATCAAAGGAGTTATAAAGACTGAAGAATCAATGATTTTCAAAGGAGGACATTAAAGCATATCAAAACCACAAAAAATTAAAGGAAAGGCAAAGGTAAAGTTGTAAAATTATTATGATGACAGAATATGAAAGTTATAGTATAGTTAGGTCATGTATGATTCAAAAAAATGTTTTAATTATTCGTGTTGATCATGCCTATTAAACCTATCATAAAAACTTTGGACAAAATCCCTTCCACTCCGCCATTTCAAATCATCATTTAAAACTTAACGGTTAAAGTACTGAAGTGACCTATTCGGTCACGTCACCAGCCGAAGTATTCAATGATGATTTTGAACTTCTCACGAAATGTTTCTGCGGTCTTTTCTCCCATGATGGCTCTCAAACTCATTAATTCGTGTAAATCATCCTCACCACATTTCACTCATTCTATAACCTCTCCATATCATCCTTCCATAGCTAATTCCTACTGCATAAACAGAGAAAGCACCTTTGGGGTAAAAACAACTCTTTAACAGCCATTTTCACCGTGGATAGAAGAGCAGTAAATTGAAGGTTGAGAAGAGAAGCCATTGGTCTCATAGTAAGATCCGAACCAGTTGGAACCAAGTACTTAGAGGGTTACCCACAAATTAGAGAAATGCTACAGTAGGCTGGGTGGTTACAATTTTTGGAAAAATTCAATGGTTTTCATAAAGAGGTAACTAAAACATTTGCACGGTCCTTCAATGGAGCAGAAGTTGAAATAGGAGATGTTAAATTCACTATTACAAAATTTTTTATTGCAGAAGCAGCGGAATTACCCAGGCAAGGAGAATGGTGGTTCAAAAATAGGGAATTTCATAATGAGGCATGGAGGCAAATGCTCAAAACCCCAGGTATGGATGTTTCCATTTTTAAGAAGGGAATTCCTAGCTCAGCACTGAAGAATAAATGGTGGAATATGTTGCTCATTTTGCAAAATTTTATAACTTGTGAGGGAAGGTTTGGTACCCTCTATGTTTATCATATTCGGTTAATGGTAAATTTCTTAGATGAAGAAATCAATTTACCCTTTTTCCTACTTCATAGTCTGAAGAGAATGGCCTCTAATGTACAAAAGAGGGTTCAATTCCTGGAAACCACTTTGTACCACCACAGCCTAGTTAAAATCCTAATTGAACATCATTTGAGAAAAGTGGGAGACAATTGGGATGAATTTCTAGTGAGGAATCACTTTGAAGAACCCAAGGAACCTCCATATGAAGGCAAGCTTACAAGAAGAAGCAGGAGAAGGAAAATTTTTGAAGCTGTTGAAACTAAAACTGGTAAGTCTATACAAGAGGACAGTGAGGAGATAATTTCTGAGAAATTGACTGAAATTAGGAAACAGCCTAAAAAGGAGAAGATGATAAGAAGGTATGCCAAGGAGAGAGGTGAAGGACCATCTCAACCAAGACGAAGCCACAGACTTAGAGGTATATTGAAGAAAACAAGGATTAGACAAACGGGAATCATAAACATTGAGGATGAAGAGACACCAACTGCTAGATCACCTGAGTACCAATATGAAGATGATCTTGATGAAGAAACTCCGGAGATAGACCCAGCTCAACAACAAATTTATAATTATATTGAGACATTAGAGAAGAGATCCTCAGAAAGTAGAGACAGAACTCCTAGCCCACCAAAATTTGCAATTCATGTACTAAGAAGAGACAAATATGAGTTAGAAGTACTCAATAGGCATATCAAGAATGAGAATGACATTTTAAGGGAGCAGGTTAAGCTGAAAAGTGATATGAATACAACTCTCTCTGCAATTGGAAAAGTTGTACAAGGCTAGTGAGAAATTGAAGAAGAAAAACAAAAAGTTGAGCAGGGCACTTATAAATTTGAGATTCAAGTTGGTCATAAAGAAGCCTAGGAGGCCATTAACTATCAGGCAAAGCAGAAGAAGGAGCCTAGATGTCCTAGCAGAAGTCTCAGAATATATGAGTTGATTGCATGAGGACATGCAAAAACTTTGCAGTGGGGGTATGTTGAGCCCCAAAAATGTCCTTTCCCTTCACCAAATTTCACTTCATTTCCTTTGTCCCTTATCAATTACAGGCTTAAATGGTCAATAGGATTGACTAAAGTCACTTTAGGAATGTATACAATGACTAAATTGCTATATTTTCATGGTTTTGTTGTTGTAGTAATTTTTGACTAGACTCAGCTACAGAATGTAGCCATTCTGTAGCCAGTCGCCTATTCCGCAGCTATTTTCATGTTCTCACAGGTTACAGGTGTCACTTCAAGGAAAAATGCATATGGTTGAATTCCACAACACTCCCACATCATTTATTGCTCTCTACGAAGTCTGAGAAAGAAGCTACAGGTGGTTATGCACGTGGAAGAGATCAAAGCCAAGAAGCAGATTCCTACCAGGACAGGGACTCTACAGATGTCTCCAAAAAAGTACGAGGCTTCCATAAGAGTTCTAATTTGATTTTGATTGAAAAAGACACTTGTTCCTGTTTATTCTCAAGGGTAGTTATGTATTTCTTTTATAAGAATGACTCGGGAGACCGAGGGACAGTTAGCTAGATTGATGTTTTGTTGCTAGATCTCAAAAGACCGTAATACTCTGTTTTTGAAATACTTTTCCTTTAATGAAAGAAGCACCGCTTTATTGCAAGATCTGAGGCAATCTTGAGGAGATTTGTATGCTAATCGGTGGTAGAGGGCTTCTACTGCTCGAGAAGCTTTGTGCACATTTTTTAGATAAGTAACTTTAGCCTTGTTGCATTCCTAGTTTAAGCAATTTTCTGAACTTTGTGTTTTATACTCACTTGCATTGGATGCTACAGTCTAGTCTTGTTCTTACGAATTATTCCAAAATATCACTAATATTGAATGAGATATAACTATAGTATTTTAGGAATTAGTTGCCTTTTTCTGAACATTACGTTTTTGTGCTCAATTACATCAATTGTTACAGCTAGACTTGTTCTTCCGAATTGTTCAAAAATATCACTAATACTGAACGAGATAGGGCTGTAATATTTTAGAGATTAGTTGCATTATAGTGTAGTTGTAATACTCCAGAGATTAATGGTGCGCTAGTTCAGTTTCTGTTCACTGTATTTCAAGTTAGATTAATGGCACTCTAGTTCAGTTTCTGTTCACTGTATTTCAAGTTAGGATAATGGCATTCTAGTACAGTTGTGGTCACTGTATTTCAAGTTTGAATGATTGCATTTTAGTTCAGCTTTATCTATTGTATTTTTAGTTTTATTAGTCAGTTGTATGCTAGTTTTGTTCCATTAGACTTCAAGGCCTTCTTTATTTACAAACTACTCTTGTTATTAATCTCTTCCAACACATCATCATATGGACAGGAATTAGTGATATCAGTTAAAGGCCTTGACTGTTCTGCAATATCTTATAATTTTACAAAATAGCCTTTTCCAAAACTATTCCAAAATATTTCTAACTTTCGAATGAGGCTTAGTAGTGACAATTTGAGTTGCAGAATGGATTAATTTCAGTTTCATAGGTTAATTTAGAGTAGAGTTCCTTACTATGCTACAAATAATCTTTTCCAATTGTGTTCCAATAAATTTCTAACCATGGATGAGATTTTTGTGATATTGTAAGTTTTTGTTTACTTAGAAGAACCTCATTGCATTAAACTTATCCTTTTCTCAAGATATTCCAACATATTTCTAATGAATGAATGGGACTAAGTTCATGTTATGAGGTATTTAATTCTTGCTATGAGTTATTTTTCTTTTAAAAGTATTTCATTTTCTATTCTCAAGTGCCATACATAATTTAGAATAGGTTTTGCTCTATTTTAGTGTGACCAACAACTTCTCTTTGCCAAAACTTAGTTCTTTTCCTCTTAGAATAAAAACACAAAACCAAAAACATTGGAAAAACACTAAACACAACATAGTGAGAAACAAATACCTAGGCACATATAGTGCACTTCACTTCAACAGTTTACTAGCCCTGGTTGACAATTTATGACCTCAATTTAGGAACACTAAGTTGAGCAGACACCTTGTATAGCATTGGTTCCCTTCTTCACGTGTGTTAGCCCCTGTTGATATACAAATTTTATTTTGTATTGATTTTCTCTCTGTCCAACTTTGTTCCATCTACTCTTCCTTGAGTCTTTAAGTGCCATGTGCTCTCTCTGAAGCTTCCATTGGTTTTTTTTTGTTTTTGAGTGCCTTTGGTAAGGATTTGTTTAGATTTTTCTTTATTCTTGTCATTAGGTCATTAGCAAACTGGTTTTGTTTGATCATTGAATGTTTGAGTGAATTTTTGTGTTGGTCATCATCATGAAATTTTTGATTAAATTAGTGATTAGACTTGCATCTTAGTCTCATCATTTTTTTAAATTAAGTAAAATTGAAAAGAAAAACTCTTTCCATTGGCATATAGGGTTTTGTGTGTGTATTGACATTGGAATGGTTACATTAAAATGTAATTTCACTTAGCATCCTATTTGTTGCACTTTGTATGCTACACATTATTTGTCTCTTCCCTCCTTTAGATATATTTTCATTGAAAGTGAAATATTTCATTTCTTCATGCTAGCTCCCATTTTAGGGAATTCGGGTGAAAATCATGGTCAAACCTAAAATTGAAACTTAATTAAAGATAAACATTAAAATTTTCTTAATCAACCTAAGGAGCATCTGTACCATTAAAAAAAACATTTAGACGTGTTCTGGAGTTGTTAAACATAGGAGTTGTCATTTTTTTCCAGTGTTGTATCCCAGGGGTGATATCTCATTCCACGTACGTAAGTGTATCAGATTGTTCTCCGCATACCTTTGGGTATATTGGATGGCACTACAAGCATGATAAGTATATGAGAATGCTCTCATCCAAGAGTTACGCATTAGCAAACACCACTATGGACTACACTTCCATGTACCGTTGAGTATATTTTGGAAGTCCACCATAGGTAACAGAGTTGGTTTCCTTGTATACCGTGATACACCGAACACAACATTCGGGAAGACTACCTGCACGTAGGTCAAGTCCTTGGTTCGCCAAGGTGTATATTGCAGTTCACGGTTGCTTGGAAAACCTTTATGCCTAGTTTTACCTATTTTTTATTTAATTTTGTGTTAATTTATAAAATTTATTAATCCAACATGGAAGAAAAAACACCTTTCCTATCTTCGTTCGCATAGAATGAAAAATAATCCTCCTCTTCCACCAAAGGCAAATTTTGGTCATTTTCAGAAGCATAATAAAATGCAAACTACCAAATCAGTAAATTCGGGAACTACTTTTGGTCCACCTTCTGAAATTGATCCACTAGAATCATCCTTTCCTTTGAAACTGAGCTCGAGATTAAATTTCCTCTTACCTGTGAATCTACCACAATCGAAACAAAACTACCTAAATCCTTATTTCCTGAGGTGATTGAACCTCGTTTCATTAAACTAGATACCTTATTACCTTAGGTTATACAACATGAGGTTCCTTAGCCATATTTACCTGTTACTTCAGGACCTTCCTCTTCTCTTTCTCTGTCTAAAATAGCCCCGCGAACTATATATGTTGGATCCAACGGAGAACCCCTTCTATATGGTCTTGTGAGTATTGAATATATCCCATAGGAAGAACCCCGACCCTCTTCTCATGCTCATTTAATAGGGATAAAAATTTATTAGGATCATCCTTTTCCTCCTCTTCAAACTCCACCTTAAGTTATTTTATCTGATTCTCTTCCTTTAAATTCACCCATGAGTTTCTCATGACAATCATATTTGGGGGTGTCAACCATGGTTTCCCAACCTGCATTTGTTACTATGGCTAAGAAATAAATGTTACTTCCTTATCTATGTTCGCAACATCACTAGATACACATATATATAGTGGCCTGTCCATCCCACCTAGTTATCAATCATTATTTGGTACCTTATATGGTGTGGCATCTATTCCTTGGACCTATGCCATGAGATATACTTCTGGAATTACGTCGAGAACTTATTTAATGAGAACTATACAGTCTTCTCCTTCTCCTCCACCTACACATATAGTTTGAACAACATTTTGGTACTTATATTAGTGGATGCCTTCAACAACCCAACTCTCATTATGTTGGATACCCCTCATCTGGCGGGAAATTTCCTCCATCATCCCATCCTCCTTTGGCAAGGGGGCAACCTATTGTCAGTATACCACAAGTTAGTTGATGGCAGGTTGCCCTACCAAACCCACATTCTCCACTATCAATGCATCTAAAAATTTATGCACCCAATTTAGTGCTCAATACAAATGTCAATCTGGGAAAACTTAAAAATATATACGGAAGCTTTTCTTAATTCATGGTTCAAACCATAGCAATAACTCTCAATGCATATAACATGCTCTTACAAGCAAAAACCCAATAGAACCTTACACCTGAGGATTTAAATTATTTCAATCCCTTTGAATCGATATCAAACTTTTATGATATCCATAACCATTAAAATGATTATTTAACTCAACGTTGATCTTTCCCTCGGGCCCACGAAACCACTATTCAAAAAACAATTATTAATTAAGATAAACGCTCATTTACGTGCAGCTTTGACAGCGATTACCTTTGGATCTTTCACCCTTAAGATCGAATGCAAATCGTGTTGCTTTCACCACAGAGTTCTAGCACACAAATATTACGCGAAATAGGCAGTATTTTAGTGATGACGTGTTAGCAAATGATTGGATCGCGTGAAAATTTGGAAAACCGCTCCTTGGCACAAGAGGCATGTAAGACTGGTGGTAAATATCTTTCAAAACCGCTTACCTCAAATCTGGTATTGAGCTGTGTTAAACTCATAATTTCGTTCCTTTAAAACTCACCTTTCTGTCATGATGCTATGAGTCGATCTTCAACTATATCGCCCCAGCAACTAGGGCTTCTATCATAATCGATGCTGCTCTAAGTGGACAGAGGTTTCAATGTCGAGTCATCATCGTTGTAATCAACATGGAAAATTTTAGGGGCTAACATTCGCAGGTGGGCTAATTTTCCATGATTTTTCCAAAAAAAAGATTCTCTAATTTCCATTTTTTTGGAAAAATGATTCGCCCAAATTTTACAATATAAAATTATTTTACCTTAAAAATAGCCAACATTATATAGAGACTATATCTAAAATCATTATAAATTTGTATAATTTTACAAACATATCAATAAAATTTTATATTTCACATATTAGGGACTAGTGAAATTCGCCAATGTTTTAAACTTCAAGATAATTTTCCATCCTTAAAATTATCCCTGGTAATCAATCTCAATTGAATGGACTTTCGATCCCAGCAAACAGGCTCGATGCAGATTCTAATCACACAGTTGCAATATTTAATTTCGACTTATTGAATCGAACTCCATAAAAATAGAGATTCAATACGCATTTATAATTAGAGATTATTGTGCTACGTCCTTCATAAGAAAGGATTTACCCTTATCAAATTTTATTAAGACCTTCACGCAGAGAATTATGTATGTTCAAACAAAGAACGTGAATTCAAATTATTCAAATCAACCCAAGCGTATATAAACAACCCTTCTCTATTATTATAACCAGCAATTATGGTTCGATTCATTAGATTCGAATCAACTCCAGTTTCATTCAAACAGTCCTAATCTCCTTTGTCTTCATCTACACATGGATTAGTTTCATATCCAATGGTTGTCGTTAAATCCTCAATAAAACCCAAACCACGATTTTTCAGAGCTTACTCTTCAACACATTGTCTATTTCAAACAATGCGCCCCCTCTATATTTGAATTTCCTTCTTAAGGTCTCATATATTCAGATATTGAACATTGTGTTTAATTCTCAATTCACTCTATGTCATCGACCCTTGTAGTGGTCGATGACTGCAAACTTTCCTTCGTTTTCTCAAAGGAATAATTAAACCCTTTATGTATTTATTCAAGCACAACGTTGACACTAATTGACATTGATTATTTCAATTACATACAGAGCATCGTTAAAACCCCAATTACAGAGTCTTATTCATATATAGTTCACGGAGATTCAAAACATTCTCACATAGAAATTAAATCCACCAATGCTCATGTAATACTGAAACCAATCCTTTCATAGATACAAATGAATCCACTTACAAAACTTCTTGTTTTGGCCAAATCTTCAAAATCAAATAGCCCTTCTGCACTACCCGTAGGCTTACAAGAACAAACCCTGTTTGCCCAGAACTAAATCCCTCACACACTCTGCAGCTCTCTCTTCTTAATGCCTCTGAGGCTTATTTATAAAAATTAATAATAAGTCGGTTCAGCTCCCTTAACGCTCAACAAAACTCTTGAAATTCTAGATTTCCTAAATCTAGACTAAATCCCCAAATTTACTGAAACTAACTCTAAATTTATTCCTAAATTTGAACTGTCTCTTCATATTCCTAGCTAATCGACTTCCCTTCATGTTCTCCAATGATTTGGAAACATTTAAAATTTTCCCTCAATATTTAATTAAAACCACTCAAATTATTTAAGGATTACATAAGAAATTAAAAACATAAGACCCCTCTATGTTTATTAAAATACCAAGTATTTTCTTGGGCATAATGCCCCTGCATCAAACTCCCAAGGTTAAAATGAATCATGATCTCCTGATCATGTTCTTTTAATTTCTGCCTCCTGGATCCCATAATTTTTTCTGCAACTGATCATCCGCTGCAATATCCTTCTTCTGCACTTCTCCAGGCTTCCATATCTTCTACTGCATCTCTTCGCTTGCTAAGCTTTCATAGTCTGTGGTTGTCTTTCTCTTGTTGTTGCTGCTTCTTTGTTTTCTTGCTGCTATCTTCTTTTGAGACACCTTCATCATCAGTTTTCTTATCAATTCAATTTCCTGATCTAATTTATCTTCTGACTGTTGGATACTGCTCCATATTGTTTTCTGAACTTCTACTTCTGCTTCTGCTTGCTCTAACTTTCACTTGTTGAGCTCCTACGGTCACTTGCTAAAATCTTGTGCTAACTTGTTGAAATCTTGTGGCCATCCTATCATCCATGCCCTCTTGCCTTCTGCTACAGAAAAAATCTTCCTGATTGTCACTTGTGACAATTTCTTCATTCTTTGCCTTCATCAATTCTTTGGACTGGTATTTAAATTTCCAGTCACTGTCATCATCTCTTTTCCTCTCCTGGACTAAACATTCCTTAGTCCTTCCATCAGTACCTGTAATCATAAAACAAACACCAAATTTATAGAATCTTTGTGTCTCTTCCTCCTCTTCTGGAAACACTTCAATCTGCTGCTCTGTCATATCTACCAACAACACTTCAATCTGTTGCTCTTTCATCAGCACATTAGTATGTTGATTCCAATCTTTAAAATAATTCTTGAGACTGTCAGCTAGTCTCTCCTCTCCATCATCCTTCTCAAGGATGTTTCCTTGCACTGGTTCATAAAAATGAACTTTTTAATTTCCATTCAACTTTGCCTTTACAATCTGAACACTTTTTCTCTGTGTTTCTAGTCTTTGTCATGCCACAAAACTGTCATCTCATCTGAGAAAACATATATACAATCTTCACTATCTTCACAAGTCAAGTTTCCTATTGTCACTATCTCTTCATCTTTCATCAAAATAGAATTCTGATCTCCCATCTTTGCAATAATTTCAGTTACCTGTCCATCACTTTTCACTTGGCCATTTAATAAAGTCAATTTGTCATTATCATCATTAACAACAAATTTATCATCATCAAACACAACTGTCATGTCTCCATTGAAACAATCTCTTTCATTAAACAAGGAATTTATGAATTCCTTCTGCTACAGTAATTCAATTTGATCTTCCTCTGAAAGATAATCATCATATCTTGCTTGGAAAATTTTAGCTTCACTCATTACATGAATTGTCTTCTTCAATACCTGCATTCACACACAACTTGTCAATTTTAAAACCATAAGACTCCATGGTCTCATTTGATGATTCAATCATCAAATCGTCCTGTTGTTCCAAATCTTCTATACATTTCAGAAATTCTTCAATGGTCCTCTCTTTAGTCTCTTCGAGCTGTCCAATTGATTTCTCAATTTCTAGCTTTTGGCCATCATCATAAGTTAAATCTCCTCTGCTTCCAATGTATTGGAAAGTAAAACTCTTCTCCAACTGTGTATGGACATTTTCAAAATATTTGGCTGTCCCATTTTCTTCCTTAGTGAAAACATCAGTAGTTTTTCCTTCTCCAAATGTTTTTCCTGCAAACATACAAAATTTGTCAGATGTAAAGTCATTCGACCTCTTGGTCCCACTTGAATTTCCAGTCTTCAAGTCTCTCTCCAAATACTCAATCATTTTGAGTAATTTCTCTTTCTGCAAATCATGTATCATCTGCTCTTTCCTCATCTGTAGCCTATGCCACTTTACCCTCTTCTTCGTGAGCAAACCAACTCTCTTTCTTTCCTTTATCATCAGTTCCAATTTTTTGAACTGTTCCCTGATCTCAGATACCTCTTTCTCATACTCTTCCTTCTTTAACTATCTCTGCATGCCAGCTGTCTTGGCATATTCTTTCTTCATCTTCATCCTGTTGTGGCCTCTCTCAGAACCTCTATCACCTCTGCTATGACTATCAGTGGCCATCTTCTCCTTCATCAGTTCTCACTCATTCATCACGGGCTGCACTGAAACCTATGCAGTAACAAGTCCTCCTTGTCACAACTTACCTCACCAATCCTCTCTCTGGATCCAGTCTTTTGGCAATTACAGGTCCTCTATCTCCGGAACCTCTTGAGAATTCTCTCTGCTCCCTCAGGCTTCACTCTCTACACCCTTTCAAGAACACATCTACTCTCCTTTCATCCAACCTCTGTTAGGAATTCTCAAGCTTCTGCCACACTCCCTTTTCACTTTAGAAACCTTCACTAGCTTCCTTCATCACTGCTTTTCAAATTTGTGATCTTCTTGCTAAGATTCTCCTCAATTGTCTACAATCTGAATTTTGCAAACAAAATCTTCCAACAAAATCAAAAATACCTCACCTTCAGATTTTGTTCAACATCCACTTGCAATTGTTTCTGCAATTTCTCCCAATGCTCTGCTACACTGCACATTGTCCTGATAGATTTAAATCTGATCTCTTTGCCATCACCATCACACTTGTGTTCACATCTTTAGAACCTATCCTGGAAATCTTCAAAACACTTTTCCTTCAAATTCAGATTCTACAAATCTGAATACCTTCACTGCACACCTCTTCAAATCTGCAATCACTCTTAAACAGATTTAAAACTTCAAATTTTCCTCATTGCATTTACCACGCATGTGTTCCAAAATTTAAATTTCAAAAAGAGCTATTCCAGTTCTGATACCACCTGATGGCAAGCTACCCCTCCAAACCCACATTCTCCACTATTAATTTATCTAAAAATTCATGCACCCAATTTAGTGCTCAATACAAATGTCAATCTGGGCAAACTTAAAAATATATACGGAAGCTTTTCTTAATTCATGGTTCAAACCATAGAAATAAATCTCAATTCATATACGATGCTCTTACAAGAAAAAACCCAATAGAACCTTACACCTGAGGGTTTCAATTATTTCAATCCCTTTGAATCGATATCAAACTTTTATGATATCCATAGCAATTAAAATGATTATTTAACTCAACGTTGATCTTTCCCTCGGGCCCACGAAACCACTGTTCAACAAACAATTATTAATTAAGATAAACACTCAACATACCTTGCATTATCTTATGTGCAGCTTTGACAGCGATTACCTTTGGATCTTTCACCCTTAAGATTGAATGCAAATCGCGTTGCTTTCACCACAGAGGTTTAGCACACAAATATTACGTGAAACAGGTAGTATTTAAGTGATGACGTGTTAGAAAATGATTGGATCACATGAAAATTTGGAAAACCGCTCCTTGGCACAAGAGGCACGCGAGACTGGTAGTAACTCTCTTTCAAAACTGCTTACCTCAAATCTGGTATTGGACTGTGTTAAACTCAGAATTCGGTTCCTTTAAAACTCGCCTTTCCGTCCTGATGCTATAAGTTGATCTTCAACTATGTCACCCCAACAACTAGGGCTTCTATTATAATCGATGCCACTCTAAGTGGACAGAGGTTTCAATG
This sequence comes from Pinus albicaulis, assembly GCA_034641835.2. Lineage (NCBI taxonomy): Eukaryota > Viridiplantae > Streptophyta > Pinopsida > Pinales > Pinaceae > Pinus > Pinus albicaulis. Next base: position 1,524,705,410 of record CM076579.1, read on the forward strand.
CCAAGTCATCACCATTGTAATCAATCTCAATCGAATGGAGTTTTGATCCCAGCAAACAGGCTCGATGCAGATTTTAATCACGCAGTTGCAATCTTTAATTCCAACTTATTGAATTGCACTCCATCAAAATAGAGATTCAATACGCATTTATAATCAGATATTATTGTGTTGCGTCCTTCATAAGAAAGGATTTACCCTTATCAAATTTTATTGAGACCTTCACACAGAGAATTATGTACATTCAGACAAAGAACGCTAATTCAAATGATTCAAATCAACCCAAGCGTATATAAACAACCCTTCTCTGTTATTATAACCAGCAATTATGGTTCGATTCATTAGATTCAAATCAACTCCAGCTTCATTCGAACAGTCCTAATCTCCTTTGTCTTCATCTACACATGGATTAGTTTCATATCCAATGCATGTGGTTAAATCCTCAATAAAACCCAAACCACGATTTTTCAGAGCTTACTCTTCAACGCACTGTCTATTTCAAACAATGCGCCCCCTCTCTATTTGAATGACCTTCTTAAGGTTTCATATATTCAAATATTGAACATTGTTTTTAATTCTCAATTCACTCTATGTCATTGACCCTTGCAGTGGTCGATGACTGCAAACTTTCCTTCGTTTTCTCAAAGGAATAATTAAACCCTTTATGTATTTATTCAAGCACAATGTCGACACTTATTGACATTGATTCTTTCAATTACATACATAGCATCGTTAAAACCCCAATTACAGAGTCTTCTTCATACATAGTTCACAGAGATTCAAAACATTCTCACACAGAAATTAAATCCACCAATGCTCATGTAATACTGAAACCAATCCTTTCATAGATACAAATGAATCCACTTACAAAACTTCCTGTTTTGGCTAGATCTTCAAAATAAAATGGCCCTTCTACACTGCCTGTAGGCTTATAGGAACAAACACTGTTTTCCCATAAATGAATCCCTCACACACTCTGCAGCTCTCTCCGATTAATTCCTTTGAGGCTTATTTATACAAATTAATAATAAATTGGTTCAGCTCCCTTAATGCTCAACAAAACTCTTGAAATTCTAGATTTCCTAAATCTAGACTAAATCCCCAAATTTACTGAAACTGGCTCTAATTTTATTCCTAAATCTGAACTGTCTCTTCATATTCCTGGCTAATTGACTTCCCCTCATGTTCTCCAATGATTTGGGAACATTTACAATTTTCCCTCAATATTTAATTAAAACCACTCAAATTATTTAAGGATTACATAAGAAATTAAAAACATAAGACCCCCCTATGTTTATTAAAATACCAAGTATTTTCTTGGCCTAATGCCCCTGCATCATTAGTGCTCAATATTTGTTAAATACTCCTTATCCTAGTTTTCCTAATAATATTTGGAAACCTACTTTTCTCGTTCAACATGGTTCAGTTATGAGTACATTTGTACATTCTCAACCTATATTATCTACATCCCAAATTGCTACTTACCAATCTATACCCCAACAAGCTCAAATCAATGTAAGCCAAACTTTACAGGTTGTTACTATGATTCAATCTATTCCAATGGTATATGGAACCTCCCAAGTCCTCCTTACTCAACCTTTACAAGGTACCTTACAGTCTCAACAACTTGGGCAAGGGATTCCTCAAATTCCAATATGACAAACTGTATATGGTATGGCACAACCCCCACCGAATACACCTTATGTTGGAATGATGAAAAATCTCACAGGGAGACAATCAACCTTTTCAAGGTATCCCTCAAATGCCTTACCAAGGCCAAAGGCCCAAACACAATCGTTCCAAAATTTTCAAGGCTATCCTGGATTCGGACATCAAGGTCATGCCTATGTTGGTTATCATAATCCTCCTTATATTGGTACCTAGGTTCCTCTTTATCAAAACCCTCCTTATTGTGGAACGCAGATACCTATTTCTCAGGTTATCACATCCTATCAAGGTTATCCCCCTCTAGATCTTAACAAAAATTTATGTTTGTGGCCACTCTTGAATTTCCATACTTGACTCAGCTCACGAATGACCCCATTGCTCATTTTCCTTGCTGGTGGATAATTCCTACCAAATTGACTTATGGTATCCCAAAATTCAATGGGAATCCTGGAGAATACCCTTCCATGCACGTGATGACTTATCATATTTGGTGTTCCTCAAACTCCCTTAATGATGATTCCATTAAATTGTGTATTTTCCAATGTACACTTACATATATCGTAGCTAAATGGTATAGTGAATTACCTAGAAATTTGTTTCATGATTTTAGTTCCTTAGCCACTACATTCCTAACACATTTCCAGTTACCCATACAATATCATATCAAGGTGGAACTTTTGACCAATTTCAAACAATTTGATTCCACTCATATCTCAGATCATATTCATGAGTGGCGACGTCGTCATCGGTTGGTTAAAACTTATGTTCCCAACCAATTGTTAGCAGAATGGTTTACTAAGTATATGTTGTCACCTATAACATAAGACGTGGCAAAAGTTGTAGTTATGATCGAAGAGAAAGTGATTGCTCATGCACAATATTTGTATCTTGTTTATACCCCATCGAGCACGCTTTATGCTAAGATACTGAATGTTGTGAGACCTTATAATATTTGTAGTGCTCAACTTAGTGTTCCTAAATTGAAGTCATAAATTATCAACCAGGGTTAGTAAACTACTGAAGTGAGGTGCACTATATGTGCCTAGGTATCTGTTTCTCACTACGTTGTGTTCAATGTTTTTATGATGTTTTTGGTTTTGTGGTTTTATGTTAAGAAGGAAAAGAACTAAATGTTGAAAAAGAACAGTTGTTGGTCATACTAAAAACAGAGCAAAACCTATACTGAAGGACAGAAAATGCAAAGTTTGATAATGACTCATAGCAAGAAAATAAATCACAACATGAACTCAATAACTCATAACATAAACTCATCCAATTCATTCATTAGAAATATGTTGGAATAGCTTGAGAAAAGGACAATTTTAGTGCAAATTAGGTTCTCCTAAGTAAACAACCATCTTACAATATTACAAAGAATCTCATCCATGGCTTAAAGTTTATTGGAATACAATTGGAAAAAGACTATTTGTAGCACAATAAGATTTCTACTCTGAATTAACTTGTCATGCTAATATCAATCCATTCTGCAGCTCAACTTGTCACTACTAAGCCTCATTCGAAAGTTAGATATTTTCTAAAATAGTTTTTGGGAAAAGGCTTATTTGTGAAATTGCAAAAGATTGCAGAACAATCAAGGCCTTAAACTGATATCACTAACTCATTCCTGTCCATATGATGATGCATTAATAGAAAGTCAGAACAAGATTAGTTTGTAAACAATGAAGGCCATGAAGTCTAATTTTGACAGTTAATACAACTTAAAGAACAATGGATAACACTGAACTAGAATGCAATTGATCAAACTTGAAACACAGTGATCACAACTAAATTAGAATGTTGTTAGCCTAACTTTGAAATACAGTGAACTGGAACTGAACTAGGATGTCACTAATCTAACTTAAAGTACAGTGAACAGAGCTAAACTAGAGTGCCATTATCAAACTTGAAACACAGTGACAGAATTAAACTAGAGTGACATCTACCTCTGGAGTATTTCAACTGAACTAAAATGCAACTAATTCTATGAAATGTTTCAGCTCTATCTTATTCGGGGTTAGTGGTTTTTTGGAATAATCTATAGAACAGGACTCGCTGCAACATGTTATGTAAATGATCATGAAAGCATAAAATTCAACAAAACACAACAAAGCTCTAAAACACCAGAGCTATGTCTCACCCAGGGTTAGTGATATTTTGGAAGAGTTTATAAGAACAAGACTAGCTGTAACAACTGATGTAATTGAGCACAAAATCATAAAGTTCAGAGAAATGCAACTAACTCCTAAAATACTACAGTTATATCCCATCCAATGTTAGTGGTATTTTGGAAGATTTTTTAAGGATAAGACTAACTGTGGCATCCGCTACAAGTAAGTATAAAAACACAAAGTTCAGAAAATTGATTAAACTAGGAATGAAACAAGGCTAAGTTACTTATCTAAACCATATGAACAAAGCTTCTCAGGTAGCAGGGGCCCTCTACCACTGTATTAGCACGCAAATCTACTCAAGATTGACTCAGCTCTTGCAATAAAGTGATGCTTCTTTCATTAAAGGAGAAACTCTTCAAAACAGAGTATTACGGTCTTCTGAGATCTAGCAATAAAACATAAATCTAGCTAACTGTTTCTCGGTCTCCCGAGCCATACTTATAACAAAATTACATAACTGTCTTTGAGATAAAACAGAAATAATTGTCTTTCCCAACTAAAATCAAACTAGGACTCTGGTGGTGGCCTCGTACTATGATCAAGGACATCTGTACAGTCCTTGTCCTTTTAGAAATCTATCTCCTAGTTTTGGTTTCCGACGTGCATAACCACCTGTAAAATCGAGCTCAGACTTCGTGGAGAGCAAGAAATGATGGGGGAGTGATGTGGAATACGACCATATGTGTTTTTCCTTGAGGTGACACCTGGAACCTGCGTAAACATGAAGATAGTTGCGGAATAGGTGACTCGCTACAGAATGACTGCGTTCTGTAGCCGAGTCTTAGTCAAAAATTGCTACAATCACAAAATCATGAAAAAATAGCAAGTTAGTCATTATATACATTCTTAAAGTAATCCTAATCAATCCTATTGATCATTTAAGCCTGCAATTGATGAGGGACAAAGGAAATGAAGTGAAATTTGGTGGAAAAGAAGGACATCTTTGGGGCTCAACATACCCCCACTGCAAGGCTTTTTCATGTCCTCATGCAACTATTGCCTGACAGTCAATGGCCTTCTGGGCTTCCTTATGACTAACTTGAATCTCAAATTTGTAAGTGCCCTACTTAAATTTTTGTTTTTCTTCTTCAATCTTTCACTGGCCTTGTGCAAATTTTTCATTTGTAGAGACAGAGTTGTATTCGTATCACCTTTCAGCTTAACCTGCTCCCTTAAAATTTCATTCTCATTCTTGATATGCCTATTGAGTACTTCTAACTCATATTTATCTCTTCTTAGCATATCAATTGCAGATTTTGGTGGACTAGGAGTTCTGTTTCTACTTTCTGAAGCTCTCTTCTCTGGTGTCTCAACATAATTGTAAATTTCTTGTTGTGATGGGTCTATTTCAGGATCTCCTTCATCAAAATCCTCCTCATACTGATACTCAGGTGATCTAGCAATAGGTGTTTCTTCATCCTCAATGTTTATGATTCCAGTTTGTCTAACCTCTATTTTCTTTAGTATACCTCTAAGTCTGTGGCTCCGTCTCAATTGAGATGGCTTTTCTCCTCTATCTTTGGCATATTTTCTTATTATCCTCTCCTTCTTAAGCTGCTTCTTAATTTGAGCCAATTTCTTAGAAATCATCTCTTCACTGTCCTCTTGTATTGATTTACCAGTTTCAACTTCAACAGCTTTGGAAATTTCCTTTCTCCTGCTTCTTCTTGTAGGTTTGCCTTCAGGTGGAGATTCCTTGGGTTCTTCAAAGTGATTCCTTACTAGAAACTCATCCCAATTATCTCCCATTTCTCCCAAATGATGTTCAATTAAGATTTTGACTAAACCATGGTGATACAAGGTTGTTTCTAGAAATTGAACCCTCTAATGTATCTAATACCTGATCTATGAAAGGTAAAGGAAAATGATCTTTAAGAGTAGCTTTGTTTAATTCCCGGTAGTCAATACATACCCTCCATTTACCATTTTTATTTGGCACAATTACCAAAGGAGAAACCCACTGACTATCTGAAATGGGATAGATAAAGTTGACATTTAACAATTTCTGCAATTCTTCTTTAACAATCTCTCTAAGATTTGGATTCATCCTTCTCTGAGGTTGTCTGATTGGTTTACAATTTTCCTCTATGTAGATGTGATGAGTGCAAGTCTTGGGGCTTATCCCTTTCATATCAGTGTACTCCCATGCATATGCAGAAGAATGTCTTTGTAATATCTTGACTAGCTCTTCTTGTTGAGATTTCTCTAGGTTCTTGTTTATGTTTAAAGTTATGCCTAGAAATATCTCAATTGTAGAGCTGCCAAATTTATCCATGGAGTAAAGAGACATCTGTCTTGATGATAAAAATGCAATGTTGGATTCTTCTTGAAATTGTTCATGCTTATATTCCGAAGAGGATTTAAAGTTTTCTAAGGTATTCAAAATCTGGCTATCTTCACTAATTTCTGAAATTGTGAAGAGAGGTTGTAAGTCTTCTTCATCCTCTATCCATTGAGTATCATCTAATTTTGTAATTGTTCTTGCTGGAGGATACAAGGTAAATTTCTTGGTTGAACTACCATCAGAGATGTACATATCACCAGATCTACAACTAATGAAAGCATCAGTTGTAGCTAACCAAGGTCTTCCTAATATAATAGGATGCCCTCCTAGATTATTCTTAGGAGTTAGGATCATAAAATCCACAGGATATTCCCAAGAATCTAGGGACACTAGAATGTCTTCTATTACCCCATCAGGTTTGATCACAGATCTGTCTGCTAATTGTAATAATGTGGGTGTAAAAAGAAGATTAGGAAGTTTCAGTTTATCCATGATTTGTCTACTCATGATATTGATTGCTGCTCCTAAATAAATAAGTGTGTTTTGGATCTCAATTCCATTGATGTGAATTTTAACAACTGGATTTCCTGGGTCTAGATACTTTGGAATAGCCATCTTACCTATCATGATATCTGCTATTTTTCCTACCAGTTGAATTTTCTTTATCTCTCTTATTCTTTTTCTAGTTTTCTTCATGCTCAACTCCTTTATTGTCTTTGCTAAGATTGGAATTTCCTTGATGGCTTGTAATAATGGGATCTTAATACAAACATTTCTCAGCTCATCTAAGAAATCATAATTAGGCACCATAATTTGTTTTTCTACACCCTTATCAATTTGTAATCTTTCTGGAAAGGGAGGTGTAGAAGTGGATGTTGATGGCTGCTCTAATATAGGAGTTGAAATTATTGGTTCTTTTTGTTTTGATTTTTCAATGTTTGAGTCTTGGAAAGTTGTGTTCTCTTCAAGACTTTTATTTACCCGTAGAGAATATTCCTCAGAATTGTCTTGCTCTTGTATGATTACAGAAGGTTTTCTCTTTTCAAGTATTCTTCCAGACCTAAGTTGAAAATCACTAAGGTCTAAAGGAGTGATCAAATAAGTTGGAAACTGTTGGCCTTCTATCATGTATGTGTTCTGAGGATTTTTATTGTTGGGGTTTGGTATGGGTTGGGCAGGCAACTGATTTGTTTTCTGAGGAAATGGTAATGGAAGTGGTTGATTTTAATGTTGTGGATTTTGAGAATTTTTTTGAGGATTTTGTTGAGGAGGGAAATGTGGATATGGTGGATAGGATGGGGGATATTGATAATACTGAGGGTATCTTTCATAGGGATTTTGTGCTCCTTGCGCCCAAGTTTGTGATTGATTTTGAAATTGGGGCCAAGGTTGCTGCCAAGAATTCCAATTTTGTGGGGATTGATTATACAACTGATCATGAAATCCTTGTGTTTGAGGTCCTTGCCAAGGCCTCCTGGAGACAAAATTGAGAGATTATGTGGAACTTGTAGGAGTTTCTTCTTGAAAGACAGCTTTAAGACTAGTAAGTGAAGGACAACTCTTGGTCTCATGTTTTTCTGAACAAATTACACAAGTCTCTACTACTTTTGCATCCAAAGGGCACTCTCTCAAGGCATGCTTCTTTCTACATTTGGGACAAAAGATTGCTAAGGCATCAGATTCAGCTTTTTGCTTGTTTTGTAACTTAAGGGTGTCTATCTGTTCACTAATACTCCCCAAGATATCAGATTTGAACTCATCAAGCATATGTCCTATTTCTGCCCTACTTACTGTCCCAGAAGCAGACTTACTTTCCCTTGCAAGAGCAGGGTCTCTTGGTCCTTTTACAGTTTTAGATTTCCCCCTTCAAAGGTTGATACATAATTCAGCTATTTTAGGTAATGTAAGCTGAGATATATCCCCTTTTCCCATCATGTTAAGGATATCTAACCATTCATCCCTAATTTTCTTCAACAAGAGAGCTTTTAAAGTGTCTTGGTCTAGGTTTTCCATTTTTTCTCTTTTGATGTTGTAGTTAAATCTCTCCAACAAATCTTCCAGATTTTCATCCTCTTTCTGTAGCATTTTAAACACTTCCTCCTTATGGTTGACTGGCATATAGTAATCCAAATACCTCTCTAGAAATGCTTGTTTCATGTCTTCCCATGTCCTAATAGAACTGTTGATCAAACTCATAAACCACTTCAATGCTGCTCCTTTCAATGTTGAAGGAAATAATTTAAGTTTTTGAGCATCTTGTAAGTAATCATAGGTTCTACATAGGACTTCAAATTCAAATAGGAAGGTTTCAGGATCTTCAGTTTTAAGTCCATAAAAGTTTGGAAGGACAGAGGGTGAAATGTTTTTCATAGTTGTATTGGTTTCTTCATCTACTATAGGAAACCCAAAATATCTTCCCATTTCTCTTCTACCTCTTCCTCTGCCTCCTTCTCCTTCTGTACCTCTACCTCCTTCTCCTCTACCTCTACCTCTACCTCTACCCCCTCCAAATAGTGTGTGTTCTCCATTAAAGACTCCTCCTCCCCCTTCTTCTGCCATAGTTGATTCTTCTGTGGAAGTGGAAGAGTTTGTGCCTCTAGCAGGGATCCTTGAATCTTCTTCTAAGACAGGTTCAGTGGATGAAGTGGAAGGTATTTCTAATGGAATATCTGATCTTAAGTCCTCTGAGAGTCTAGGATCAGTAAAGGATGGAATGTGGGTTTGAGTTAAAGATGTGCTGGCTCTTGGTCTTGGTGAAACAAGTGGTCTTCTAGGAATCAAGCTTCTGCTTCTTATGAATCTACCCCTTGAGTCTCTTTCTCTACGTATGTCATTTTTTTTGGGAGGTAAGAAACAAGGCTACCTAGTTACACTTCCCCGGCAACGGCGCAAAAATGTAGTGCTCAACTTAGTGTTCCTAAATTGAGGTCAAAAATTATCAACCAGGGTTAGTAAACTACTGAAGTGAGGTGCACTATATGTGCCTAGGTATCTGTTTCTCACTACGTTGTGTTTAATGTTTTTATGATGTTTTTGGTTTTGTGGTTTTATGTTAAGAAGGAAAAGAACTAAATGTTGAAAAAGAACAGTTGTTGGTCATACTAAAAACAGAGCAAAACCTATACTGAAGGACAGAAAATGCAAAGTTTGATAATGACTCATAGCAAGAAAATAAATCACAACATGAACTCAATAATTCATAACATAAACTCATCCAATTCATTCATTAGAAATATGTTGGAATAGCTTGAGAAAAGGACAAGTTTATTGCAAATTAGGTTCTCCTAAGTAAACAACCATCTTACAATATTACGAAGAATCTCATCCATGGCTAAAATTTTATTGGAACACAATTAGAAAAAGACTATTTGTAGCACAATAAGATTTCTACTCTAAATTAACTTGCAATGCTAAGATCAATCCATTTTGCAGCTCAAATTGTTACCACTAAGCCTCATTCGAAAGTTAGAGATTTTCTAAAATATTTTTTGGGAAAAAGGCTTATTTGTGAAATTGCAAAAGATTGCAGAACAATCAAGGCCTTAAACTGATATCACTAACTCATTCCTGTCCATATGATGATGCATTAATAGAAATTCAGAACAATATTAGTTTGTAAACAATGAAGGCTGTGAAGTCTAATTTTGATATTTAATACAACTTAAAGAACAATGGATAACACTGAACTAGAATGCAATTGATCAAACTTGAAACACAATGATCACAACTAAACTAGAATGCTTTTAGCCTAACTTTGAAATACAGTGAAATGGAACTGAACTAGAATGTCACTAATCTAACTTAAAGTACAGTGAACAAAGTTAAACTAGAGTGCCATTATCAAACTTGAAACACAGTGACAGAACTAAACTAGAGTGACATCTACCTCCAAAGTATTTCAACTGAACTAAAATGCAACTAATTCTATGAAATGTTTCAGATCTGTCTCATTCGGAGTTAGTGGTTTTTTGGAATAATTTATAGAACAGGACTGGTTGCAACATGTTATGTAAATGAGCATAAAAGCATAAAATTCAACAAAACACAACAAAGCTCTAAAACACCGCAGCTATGTCTCACCCAGGGTTAGTGATATTTTGGAAAAGTTATAAGAACAAGACTAGCTGTAACAACTGATGTAATTGAGAACAAAATCATAAAGTTCAGAGAAATGCAACTAACTCCTAAAATACTACAGTTATATCCCATCCAATATTAGTGGTATTTTGGAAGAGTTTGTAAGGATAAGACTAACTGTGGCATCCGCTGCAAGTAAGTACAAAAACACAAAGTTCAAAAAATTGATTAAACTAGGAATGAAACAAGGCTAAGTTACTTATCTAAACCATATGAACAAAGCTTCTCAGGTAGCAAGGGCCCTATACCACCAGATTAGCATGCAAATCTACTCAATATTGACTCAGCTCTTGCAATAAAGTGATGCTTCTTTCATTAAAGGAGAAACTCTTCAAAACAGAGTATTACGGTCTTTTGAGATCTAGCAATAAAACATAAATCTAGCTAACTGTTTCTTGGTCTCCCAAGCCATACTTATAACAAAATTACATAACTGTATTTGAGATAAAACAGAAATAATTGTCTTTCCCAACTAAAATCAAACTAGGACTCTGGTGGTGGCCTCGTACTATGATCAAGGACATCTGTACAGTCCTTGTCCTATTAGAAGTCTATCTCCTAGTTTTGGTTTCCCACGTGCATAACCACCTGTAAACTCGAGCTCAGACTTCGTGGAGAGAAAGAAATGATGGGGGAATGATGTGGAATATGACCATATGCGTTTTTCCTTGAGGTGACACCTGGAACCTGCGTAAACATGAAGATAGCTGCGGAATAGGCGACTGGCTACAGAATGACTGTGTTCTGTAGCCGAGTCTTAGTCAAAAATTGCTACAATAACAAAATCATGAAAACATAACAAGTTCATCATTATATACATTCTTAAAGTAATCCCAATCAATCCTATTGATCATTTAAGCCTGCAATTGATGAGGGACAAAGGAAATGAAGTGAAATGTGGTGGAAAAGAAGGACATCTTTGGGGCTCAACAATATTGTTCCTCAACCTCCTGGTAAATAATCTCATGTTGTTGATGGCGTGATGGTTCTTCCAGTTCACGGTCAATAATTAAACCATCTAGTGTTTCCCTTACCGTATCTACCCAAAACCCTCCATCCAATCCTCTTGTGGCTTCTACTTCTGAGATAAATGTCATTTGGTCCAATAGAGGAAAATCTCAACAACAACCAAAAATTAAGAAGAAAGGTAAAGGAAAGAAGAAAAAAGATTCTAATTATCCTTTGCCGAATAAACAAACTAGTCAGTCCTATTATGAGAGACAAAAGCCTTTCTATCCATGTTTGATATGTAATGAGGAGCACTTCACTCATGACTGTCCTCACCAGGCATAAGTGAACTAATTCCTAAAATATTTTCTTCAACCGTTGTGTTGACTGACCCATTTCCCAATCAAGAGACTCATATAGTTTCTCGGGGCCCTGCGTCCTCTAACTCAATTTTAATGCTTTTATCCACAAATCCTAAATATGATGTTATGGTGGCTACCTAAAGTAAATACTATGGTAATGTGAATCCTTTGAACGGTCATGCTACTTATCAACCTACCAGTTCAAAATCATATGTTGTGAAACCAACTCCAAAAATAGAAGAAAAGAGATATCAACACCTTAGAAATAACCCACTTCGAGGGGGCAACCTCCAATACATTACATGAATGAAAAATTATTGGATGATACAAATTACAAAACCTCCTTTCTATATATAGGAGTCCATGGGGCCACAATGTAATCCTAGCCGACCTAACAATAATAATTTAAGGACACAATAATAACAATATGGGGGTTACAAGGATACAATAATAACAATAAGGGGGTTACACTAACAACAATAAGGGACTATACTAGTAATATTGGGACCTAACATGCCCCTCTCCTTCAAAAAAGTGTTGTCCTCAACACTTGAGTAGCTCTGGGTGCTTCTGTATAAAATTCTCATCCTCCCATGTAGAATCTTCAGTGGGTAAGTTCTTCCACTTGATGAGATACTCTAAAATTGATCAATTTCGTAGCTGTCGAGTTCTTGTTTCCGTGACTGCTTCAGGTTCCAATATGATTTTTCCTTCCTCATCAAGTTCGGGCAATATTGTTTGAACTGGAAGATTTTCACCTATAACCTTCTTTAAGCATGAAACATGGAAAATTGGATGCACTCGTGAAGAAGCAGGAAGCTCCAATTTGTATGCCATAGTACCAATCTTTTGCAACACCTTGTAAGGACCATAGTACTTTGGTGATAATTTATTATCCTTTTTAGCTTGCTTGAGGGACATTTGTTTGTATGGTTGTAGCCGTAAAAATACCCAATCTCCTACATCAAAACTTCTCTCGCTGCGATGTTGATCTGCCTGTTGTTTCATTCGATTTGTGCCAAATTCAGGTTATCCTTTAAGAGTTGGAGAACTTCTTGCTGATGCTCGATGTGATCTTCCACTGCTTGAACCTTCGAATTTTCCCTTAAAGATGATGTGATGGATGGTGGATGATATCCATAAAGTGCCATAAATGGGGTCATTTTTGCTGCAGTATGGAAGGAAGTGTTATTCCACCATTCAGCAAGAGGTAACCACTTGACCCATTGTGTTTGTTTATCAGATACAAAACAACGAAGATATCCTTCCAAACATTTATTTACTATCTCAGCTTGACCATCAGATTGAGGATGATAAGATGAGCTATGAGCTAATTGAGTACCCAAACAAGAAAATAACTCCGTCCAAAAATTTCCAGTAAAAATGGGATCTCTGTCGCTCACAATAACCTTTGGGTTTCCATGTAGCTTTTGAATTGTTTCCATAAATGTAGTAGCAATTGTACTAGCTTTAAATGGATGAGATAATGCACAAAAGTGTGCATACTTGGTAATTCTATCAACTACCACCATGATGACACTCTTTCCTTCAGACTTAGGTAAACCTATGATAAAATCCATTGAAATCTCATCCCAACGTTGGCTTGGGATGGATAAAGGTTGTAGAAGACCCGAGGTCTTAATTGTCTCAACTTTATTCTGCTAGCAAACCAAACATTCCACCATAAACTTTTGATTATCAGATTTAAGGCCATCCCAAAAAAAATCTTTCTTCACCCTGTGGTAAGTTTTTAAAAATCCTGAGTGTCCTCCTAAAGGAGAAGTGTGCAATTCCAAAAGAATCTTTTGTTTTAGTTGGGAATTTTTACAAAGATATAAGCGATCTTTGTACCATAAGGAATCATTTTTCAAACTAAATGTATCATATGTACTAGGATCTTGCTGCAACTTTTGAATGAGAGTCCACACTTCTTCTTCCTTCTTCCATTCATCCCTTCCTTCGGTTAACTGCTGGATAATAGAAATGGCACAAAATAATGCTTCCACCTCTTCATCATTTCTTGAGAGTGCATTTGCAACAACATTTGGTTTCCCTTTTTTGTATATTATTTCAAAGTCATAACCCAACATCTTTGTGACCCATTTTCGCTTCTCTTATGAAGATAGCCTTTGTTCCAAAAAATATTTAAGACTATCATGATCATTTTTTACCTTGAAGTGTCTTCTCATTAGATAAGGTCGCCATTTCTTTAGTGCATGCAGTATTGCTAACATTTACTTCTCATAAATATATTTCTGTAAATACTTTCCTTTGATTGGACGAATTTCAAAAGCAATGGGTCTTCCTTCTTGCATTAAAACAACACCAATTCCATTTCCTAATGCATCGCATTCGATAATAAAGGTTTTTTTGAAGTCTGGCGTAGCAAAGACCGGTGCTAGGGACATTTCCTCTTTAAGATGTTAAAAGGCCTTAGTTGCTTCAGGAGTCCATGAAAATGCATCTTTCTTCAATAATGTTGTTAGAGGTGTTGTTATTCTCCCATAATTTTTAACAAACTTGTGATAATACCCTGTTAACCCGAGAAATCCTCACAACTACTTAATGGTTGTGGGGACTTTCCATTCCTTAATGGATTTAATTTTTTTAGTGTCTACCTTAACTCCCTGGTGAGATATAATATGACCTATATATTCCACCTCTTGTACTCCAAAGAAACATTTGGATGTTTTTGCATACAATTGTTTCTCCTGCAACAGTTTGAGCACCCTATCAACATGTTGAACATGATCCTTCCAAGACATAGATTATATATCATCAAAAAATACTAGCACAAATTTTCTAAGGAAGGGTTTGAAAATGGAATTCATCAATCCTTGAAATGTAGAAGGTGCATTGCAAGGCCAGCATGACCAAAACTTCATAATGACCCTCATGAGTTCGAAATACTGTTTTCAGAATATCTTCAGTCTTCATTCTAATTTGATGATACCTTGAACGAAGATCCAATTTGGTAAAATAAATTGTTCCATGTAATTCATCCAATAATCTGTCACCGTTGTGAATAAATTGTCTTTAATATGAGTTTACTGGTAGGCCTGATAAATTCAGGACCACATGCTGCCATGATCCATCCTTCCTGTGTAGCAAACAGCTCACAGAGCAAGAGAAAGAACTTTATGCAGGTTGAGAATTATACTAAATTTTCTAAACATTTTGCAAATTACCACTCTGCCTGGCTAATAAGGATATCTATAAGGCTTGATGTTTGGAGGAACACTTCCAGGAATCAAATGAATAGCATGATCATGATCACGAATAGGTGGGAGTCCTTTGGGAGTTTCAAACACTATGGAATGATTGTCCAAGACTTTTTGGAGATCTGCAGAAATAGATGATTTTGATGTTGGAACTTCTAGTGAGCATAATTGTGCTCTTTCTTTAGAATCTTTGTCATGAAATTAGAGCTTATTATCTTTCCCGACTTCCCTGCAATACCCCTTAATTCAACTTCCTTACCTTCTGAAAAAATTTCAAGAAAAGTTCTTGAAAATTAAAAGCTACCGTCCCCAAATATTGTAACCATTGTACTCCTAGTACAACATCAACACCTCCCATAGGAATCGAAAGAATTGGACTATTCAATACATATTCCCCCATGGTTAGCTTGATATTATGGCATTTTCCAGAGCAATTTATAGTTCCTCCATTTGCAACCATCACTTGACATTCTGGTGCTGGGTATAGGAAACAATTCAATTCCTTGGCTACCTTACAATGAATAAAATTATGGGTACTACCTTAATCAATCAACACTATTACCTTTTTCTTCTTGATATGTCCTTCTATCTTGAGAGTTTGAGGAGTGGTAATTCCTGCCAATGCATTACACGATATGGTCAGACTCATTTCTTCCTCTTCTTGGGTTGGTTCCTGGTGTATATCCTCTTCTTGTTCATTTTCTTCTTCCTCTTCACAATCCATGTAAAATAATTTCTTCTCAGCACACTTATGACCTTTAGTGTATTTTCTATCACAACTGTAGCAAAGCCCTTTTGCTCTTTTTTCTTCCAATTTTTGTGGTGTCAACCTTGTAGGTTGTGGAAATCTAGGAGTAGCAACACTTCGCTCTTTATAGAAGTGAGTGGTAGGCTTCCTTGTCGCCATAATTTTACATTCTATTTTTCTTGCCAACCTGAATGCCTTCTCCAATGAATCAGGTTCCAAAACACGAACTTCATGTTGGATGTTATCATTTAAAGTACCTATGAAGAGATCAATCCTGTGTTCCTCTGGAATATCAGTTACCCTTATATTCAATTTTTGGAAGTCCTCAATGTGCTCCCCCACTGGACACTTTTGTTTGAGATTTATCAATTGGCTAAAGAAGGTGTTGCTCTTTGTATCCTCATAATGTGCTATCATTTCCTCCATAAAAATTGACCAAGTGACAATTTTTTTACGGGAGCAAAGCCATCGATACCATACAAATGTATTTTGTTCTAAATGTAAAGCTGCAATGCGTACCTTTTGTGTGTTTTGCACATTATGGAGATCAAAATATTGCTCCATCTGTAGTATCCATGTTACAGGATCCTTTCCATCAAACTTCCTCATATCCATTTTTGGAATATGGTGGTTCTTCCCGCCAACATTATATTTTATGAAATCATGATTAACATTTATTTTGTTCTCATCATGAGTTTCATCTACTATCTTTTCACCATTAGGAAACATTTCTTGTATCAACTTTGTCAAAACTTCCATGTCTTATTTTAGATCCTTCTTCATGTTTTCCATTTTTTCATCAATCTTAGCTTCCATGTCATCAATCTTATATTCCATGCCAGCTTCCATGCCATCCATGCCATTCTTCAAACCATCCATCTTAGATTCCACGCCTTTCTTCAAACTATCCATCTTAGTTTCCACGCCTTTCTTCAAAACTTCCATGTCATTTTGTGTTGCTCTTTGCGAGAGTGAAATTTGTTTCACTTGCTCTTGTAATTTTGATATGTCATGTTTCCATTGTTCATCTTCATGAGTCATAGTAGAGCCTTCTAAAGGCTTAATGGGTGTTGAGTTCTTTTTAGGGGCCATTTTAGAATCCAATACTGATATCTATTCTACAATACTCCCTTGGAATCAATTCAACTTGATTCTTAAAACAAGACTTATGCAATTCGGGAAAAATAAATAAAAAACACACACCTTTTACTTGTTTTTGAGGAGCTCGATATTGAAATTGAATTATCTCTATAATTGCAGATCCTCAATATCTGAAATTTGGCCCTGTAGTAGCCCTATGAAGCTTCTTTCAAATGCCATAGGTTTGATCTAATTTGGATTCTTCAAGGAAAATTTATCTCCAATCTCCCACAATGACCCAATTATGGATTCGTTCAATAGAACGAACTTGTACGACTTGCCACGTGTCATTTTTTCGTCCTTTAGCTCTGAAATTGATAGAAAGAAAACTGCAGTTCATGTACTTGCAGTCACTTTTTACAGCATTCCAATCCGATGCTCAGAGAGAGAGTTATGTATAAATTAGTATACATTAGCATGCATACATCTAGATTCCCCTGATCTCACAATATTTAACTTCTTGCAAAATACAGAATCATTTCACTGTTAATTTTTTGTGGAAAATTAATTGCATACACATGTGAATCATAAATAAAAACAATCGCACATAACACAATTGTTTAATGGGAAATCCTGAAGCTGAAAACCCCAACTATCATATATTATGTATCATGGATATCATGTAACAATCCTCATACAAAGCTTAGTACATCGAGCTCTTAGTAAAATACAATATTCACACACTAATCGGGAAAAATCTGTAAATCCATGCACCAATTTCTGCTCTCCTGATAGCCTGCCTCCACTGCGCAATCCCTGCTGAAGAATAGCTCTGAATGAATTCGAATTACCCTTGCCTTGATTGCGCAATCCTCATTGGCAACTGCAATGTGTGTGTGATGCAATCAATGCATCACTATAGTCACAACAGATAGTCCATCTTGCCCTTTCACCTATCTCTCCACTGGGTCTCCACTGGAACTGCCATGCACTGTAGTTAACTGTTGTATTGTTTAGTTGATTAATGAGTTATTATTTGTGAATTAATTAAATAATTAATTCACTCCACTCTCACTAGTGTATCATTCAATTAGACTAGATACAACTAGCTCAACTGAGTTGAACTGAGTTTAACTGAATACAACTCCATAAACTACTCTTCCAACTCTGTCATAACTTTGCCACTTGAGTTCTAACTGAGTCCTCCATGCATGAACTCTAGTAAACTCTGATTATTATTAAGAGCTAATAATAATCGACATGCATCTATTTTTATATTGACGATCTATAAATAGACTTCGCCCAATATTATAAAACAAGAATTTCATCTATTTTTCCAACTTGATCAACCATCCACAAATAGCATCCTGCAACTTCTGAAATATGATCACCATGTCTAAAAATAGACTTGCGCCAAAAATAGCCTGCGGGCCCACTTAGTCAAGGCGACTCTTTTCACTAAGCTCATCATCTTGTTGAATCTCAACACTCCCTCTCAACAAGATAGGGATTATCCTTCACCCCGATCCTGCCTCTATGGTATTCGAATTTTCTCCTGGTGAGCGCCTTCGTCAGAATATCTACATCCTGATCCTCCGTAGGAATGTACTAAAGCAACATGATCTTCTGCTGCACACAATTTCTGATATTATGATACCAGATATCAATATGTTTAGATCTATCATGAAACACAGGATTAACCAAGAGTTTAATGCAACTCTGATTATCACAATGTATCACTATGGGATCTAAATGTGAACCGAACAAACCAACCAGGATCTTCCTCATCTAGATAGCCTCACATGCAGCTTGACTTGCTGCCATGTATTTCTCTTCCGCTGAACTGAGTGCCACGAATATTTGTTTCCTGATGTACCAAGAAACTTTCGTAGATATGATACTGAAAATCCCTCCTGATGTGCTATTTCTGTCTGTTGGGCTTCCTGCCCAATCTGCATCCGTGAAGCCATGCAACTTCACCTCATCTGTCTGTCTGTACCATAAACCATACTAAGATGTGCCCCTGAGATATATCAGGACATGCTTTCTTTCCTTCCAAAAGAGCTTGGTAGGCTTAACCATCACTTGTGAAAGCCGGTTCACCGCATAGCATATGTCTGGTCTTGTATTGACTAAATACATGAGCGAACCCACCAACTATCGATAAACAGTGGCATCCACTACCTCTGCCGATGTAGCATCCTCTTTCTTCCAATTTCCTAGAAGAAGAGGGTGGATAGGCTTACAGCCTTCCATGTGAAACTTCTCCAGTATCTCCCAGGCATACTTGCCTTGAGACATAAACAGTTCAACTTCCCGCTGCCATATTTCCAATCCAAGGAAATATTGAAGGAGGCCCAAATCCTTCATCTCAAACTCCTTTGCAAGATCTGCCTTGCAAGAGTGTATCAACTACTCATCACCTGTTAGTATTAAATCATCAACATAAAGAACAATGATTAAAAGCTTACCCTCCACCACAATCTGGTACAGGTTTGCATCCGCCTTACTCTTGGTGAAGCCAAGTCCAGTGAAACAGTTATCGATCCGAGTGTACCAAGCATGTGGTGCTTGTTTCAGCCCATACAACACTCTCTTTTGAGCCTGCACACATGTGACTCACTGTTGAAGATCTCAAATCCTTCAGGCTGCTCAATGTACACCTCTTCCTCAATGATCCCATTAAGGAACACAGTCTTCACATCCATCTGATGAATGTGCCAACCCATCTGCACTGAGAGAGCAAGGATGGTCCGTATGAAAGAACACCATGCAACAGGTGCAAAGGTTTCTTCATTGTCAATCCCCTCAATTTGTGAGAAGCCCCAAGAAAAAAAACTTGCCTTATACTTCTCGGCGCTCCCATCAACGGCTTGCTTTACACTGTAGATCCATCATGATCCTAAAGCTGATTTGCCCACCCGGCCTTGGAACAATCTCCCAAGCACTGTTTTTGACAATGGAGTCATACTCCTCCACCATGGCATCTACCCATGTGGGCTCCTGCACTGCTTCTTCAAAAGAAGATGGCTCTGTCATGATACACTTGCTCATAAGAGCCATGTATCCAGGAAATCGGTCAGGTGACTGTCTCTATCTGCACTATGATGTAGGGACTCCTACATTCTGTGCCGCATCAAGCTTCAGTCTCTCAGCTTTTTTGGTACGTTTTATTCCTTATCTGATGTTTAGTTCTACATGAGTGGAATCCTCCACTCCATGAATCTCCTCCTGTGGTTGATCCACATCTAGAGGCTCATATTTGGGAACAAGAAGTTCCTCCTCTACATGCAAGTATAGCTCCCTCTCAAGTGACAACTTCATGGCTTTCACCTCATTGAATTTTATATCCCGTCGCACCACAATCATCTGACTATCTGGAAAATACACACAATAATTGTGGGGTGTTTCTGTGTACCCCACAAATATCCCAACTTCTGCAGTCGGCTCCAGCTTCTTCCTGGCGTCCTCTGTCACATGAATGTAAACAGATGAGCCAAAAATCTTCAAATGAGAAATATCAGGCTTCTTACCAATAAAAGCTTCTTCAGGTGTACTCATGCCAAGTACTCTATGAGGACAACGGTTTTTCACATAAACCGCAGTGTTGCATGCTTCCACCCACAAGTGCGTCGGTAGGCCCTGGTCATGCAGCATCGCTCGTGCAGCACCCACAATCATTTTGTTCTTCCTCTCCGCAACCCCATTCTGCTGTGGGTTATGAGGTGTTATGATTTCTCTTCAAATTCCTTCTTTGCTACAGAAGTCTTTGAATTCGCCTGAGATGTATTCACCACCATTATCGCTCCATAGAGCTTTCACTTGCTTCCTCGACTCCTTCTCCACCAATGCCTTGAACTCACAGAACTTTGAGAATGTTTCACTCTTCTTCTACATGAAGAAGATCCAGCATCTATGAGAATATTCATCAACAAATATAACATAATACCTTTTTTTTACTATTGAAGAAATCGAGAAAGGTCCACACACGTTTATATGAATTCTCTCCAGGATCATCGAAGCATGGTTCTCCTTCTCATGAAAGGTGGTCTTCACAAACTTACCCATAGTACATCCCTTGCACTAATCTAATTGCGCAAGAGCACCCTTGGGAAGTCCAGTAGAAATCTGCTGCAAAATATTCAAAGCGCCATGGTGAAGATGGCCCAATCTCTTGTGCCATAATTCGCCCTCATCCCGGCTCACCACTTCTTCTGCTTTTCCTACATTGCAGTGCAACCATCTACCTCCAGCTTGTAGAGATTCTTAATTTGAACCCCTATCTTACTGGTTTGACCCATTGTTTTATGTCGAAGGAAGGCTTTTCCCTCACTGAAAACAACATCATAACCTTTGTCTTCCAGCATTGCGACTGAGACCAAGTTCTTCTTTAGACCTGGAACATGCGTAACATCCTTCAACACGAATGGATTACCAGAATCCCTCTCAAAGGTAATGGTCCCAATTCCAGTCACACTATACCGACCATCGTTGCCCATCTCTATATGCATCTGGAGGTCCTTCTCCTCCAAGTCACTAAACAATTGTTTGTCGCCCATCATGTGGAAATACGCACCACTATCAAGATACCACACCGATCCCATACAGCTTGAAACCAAGCATGCGATAAAGGAGAAATCAAGTTCAAATTGCGAGGCTAAGGCCTCTCCAACTGCAGCTCCAACAACCTTATTTTTCTTCTTCTTCTGTGGACAGTTAGTGGCGAAATGCCCATGTTCATGACAGTGAAAACACTTCACTTTGGAAAAATCCTACTTCTTTCCTTTAGCTTCGGATTTTGAAGGAAATTTCTTCCCCTTCCCTTTCCTTGCTTTGGCAGCCAAAGTGAAATTCTCTTCATCTTCATTATTCGATGAAGATCCATCCCTGGTACCTCGCCTTATCTCCTCCTGCACAAGATCCAACCAAAGTCGCTCCCATCCCGGCAGTTTCTCCCGTCCATTGACAGAGTCTTCATAGCTATGCCAACTCTTTGGAAGCCCAAGGAGATCCAATCTCACCAAGTCTTCATCATCAATAGTAACCCCCACACTTCCCAGTTCATCCTTGTAGTGGACAAACTTCGTGAGGTATTTTGGAATATTGTCACCCTTCTCCATTTTTATTTTTCTGAGCTTGTCTTTAAGCGCCAACTTCCTCTGGTCACTTCTGCTTTGGAAAAAATCTGTCAAAGCCTTCCACATTAAGAATGGAGTGGCTTTCCTATGAAGGCTAGACACAATATGGTCCTTCACACCTTCTAACATAATTCTTCTCGTCTTTGCTGTCTTCTTTTGCCATGCGTCAAGTAATGCATCATCGCTAGATCCCAGCTTAGGAACATCGCTATCAATGAACTCCTTCAGTCCATTATCCTCCAGCACTCCCTCCATCCTGTCTTTCCAGGCTATGTAATTTGAGCTCCCATCAAGGGCCTACTCCAATTTCAACCCATTGAAATCCATTTCAATGTATACTCAACTTCTGCACCAAGAATATTCTATAGAAAATTTGAATTTTCCACCAGCACAAACTCACAAATACTTCACAATGTCAATATTCAAGAATTAACAATGCTTTGATACCATGTAGAAATTAGTATACGTTAGCATGCATACATCTAGATTCCCCTAATCTCACAATATTTAACTTCTTGCAAAATACAGAATCATTCCACTGTTAATCTTTTGCGGAAAATTAATTGCACACACATGTGAATCATAAATAAAAACAATCGCACATAACACAGTTGTTTAACGGGAAAGCCTGAAGCTGAAAACCCAAACTATTATATATTATGTATCATGGAGATCATGTAACAATCCTCATACAAAGCTTAGTACATCAAGCTCTCAGTACAATACAATCGTCACACACTAATCAGGAAAAATATGCAAATCCATGCACCGATCTTTGCCCTCCTGCTAGCCTTCCAACTCGCCTCCATCATGAACTTAACCGAAGAATAGCTCTGAATGAATTCGAATTACCCTTGCCTTGACTGCACAATCCTCATTGGAAACTCCAATGTGTGTGTGGTGTAATCAATGCATCACTATAGTCACAATGGATAGTCCATCTTGCCCTTTCACCTATCTCTCCATTGGGTCTCCACTGGAACTGCCATGCACTGTAGTTAACGTTGTATTGTTCAGTTGATTAATGAGTTATTATTTGTGAATTAATTAACTAATTAATTCACTCCACTCTCACTAGTGTATCATTCAGTTAGACTAGATACAACTAGCTCAACTGAGTCTAACTGAGTTAAACTGAATACAACTCCATAAACTACTCTTCCAACTCTGTCATAACTTTGCCACTTAAGTTCTAACTAAGTCCTCCATACATGAACTCCAGTATACCCTTGGGAATTGCATAATTCCCTCAGTCCACTGATGTGCCACATCTGTGCATTGAAACAAAGTGCTCCAAGAGAATAAGTTGTTGTTTAGAGTTTGATTATTATTAAGAGCTAATAATAATCAACATGCATCTATTTTTAGATTGACGATCTATAAATAGACTTCGCCCAATATTCTAAAAATAGAATTTCATCTATTTTTCCAACTTAATCAACCATCCACAAATAGCATCCTGTAACTTTTGAAATATGATCACCATGTATTAAAATAGACTTGCGCCAAAAATAGCCTCCAGGCCCATTTAGTGAAGGCGACTCTTTTCACTAAGCTCATCATCTTGTTGAATCTCAACAAGTTATGAAGATTTTCCCATGATCACCTCTTTGAGATGAAATTCAGAAGCCTGAAAAAACCCTAACTTCCACAAATCATATCTCTGCCAATATTGCGAACCAAGATCTAAAATTTTGCGATGATGTTCCTCAGGATTTCGGCTTCGCACTCTAAACATTTTAGCTTCTAAACCTTCGTAGAAACAAATTTATAGCGAAAATTCCACGATGACCTGTTTAGGTTAAATTCAGGAGCCTGCAAAATGACCTACCTTCCACAGATCATATATCCGAAAATATTGCGAACTAAGATCTGAAATTTTGCGACAATGTTCCTCAAGATTTTGGCTTCGCACTCTAAAACTTTCATCTTCTGAACCTTCGTAGAACAAAATTTATGGCAAAAAATCCATGATGACCTGTTTGGAGTAGTGAAACCCTAGAATCCAAAAGCTTTGATACCAAATGTTGTGAAACCATCTCCAAAAGCAGAAGAAAAGAGATATCAACGCCTTAGAAATAATCCACTTCTAGGGGGAAACCTCCAATACATTACATGAATGAACAATTCTTGGATGATACAAATTACAAAACCTCTTATCTATATATAGGAGTCCATGGGGCCACAATGTAATCATAGCCGACCTAACAATAATAATTTAAGGGCACAGTAATAACAATATGGGGGTTACAGGGGTACAATAATAACAATAAGGGGGTTACACTAACAACAATAAAGGACTATACTAGTAATATAGGGACCTAACATCATCTCCATCAAATCCCATTCTACCTACGGTTCCTACGGAATTAGCTATTAAGCCTCTGAAGGGCATTGTTCATAAATCTACTTTCAACCCTCCCACAAGAGATGCTAAAAATTATAATGTAGTTGAATACTTGGCTCACTCTCCATCAGCTATTTCTACTCTCGAGGTGTTGCAAAACTACCCCACCTAGAATAAGGCTTTTCTTTCTGCTATTAGATGTGTTGATCCTTCGTATTCCAAACTAGTCGTTTTTAATAATCAGAAATACTCCAATTGACTTCCATCTCAATTGGATTTTATGATCCAAGTTGTCATCCATGGTAAAAATATCCATTGTTCTATTATGGATGAGGGAGCCTCAACCTGTATTATATCTCTGTCTTTCTGGAAAGCGATGGGTTCTCCTCAATTAAGGTAGTCACCAACCACCTTGAAATCTTTTGATGGGCGAACGTATAAAACTTGTGGTATTTTTAATTATTTACAAGTAGAATTGGGAGGTAAATATGTATCCATAGAAGTCAAATTTTTTGATGGAATTATTGAATATAATATTCTATTGGTTTTCATGTGGGTTTACGACATGGTTGTCTTCGTTTCGACGTATTTCAATATGATCACCTTTCCCCACAAAGGTGGGATTGTAGCCATCGATCAATTGTTCACTAGAAATAATAACAAGTTTAAGGACCTAGATTCAAGTATGGGGGTAAAAAAAGCTTTGTTTTATTCTAGCAAAATGACAACATTTTCACCTTCCCAAGACTGGATAAGGAGTCTCACCCGAGGCGTGTCATGACCTTAGTTATATTGGGGATCGCGATTCAATAATGGGAAGAATCCCATTAGTTATATAAGAATCAAATCATACCCAAATATTTCATTCCTAAGTTCATCCACAATAGGTCAAGAATACTAATAAAAATAGACTACTTAGATACACACATTCAAAACAAGTTTAAAATCCAAATAAATATTCAATTATAACACAATGATCCCAGAATGCCTTCCTTTCATTAAAATTCACAAAACGTCATTACATAAGGTTCAATAGCCTCTTTCCACTTTATAGGATATGCCAGAGTGAACATTACATAATCATACAACATAAAAGATAGATAACGACTCTACTAGCTTTGCAACAACATCTCAATATTCTCTATGATTTTCTCTTCCTGCCCATCCTTCCTTATCTTTCCATGCTCGATTGAAATGCCAGTTCCTTATGCTTCATTCATTGCTCATTTTTCTCCACTCCTCAACTGTTACTACTCTTTTCTCGCTCGGTTGTGACTGTCTCTTCCCGATGTTCCTCTGCAACTGCCAGTTTTCCATAAGTTCATTCCTATTTCTTCGTTGTCCTTTCCAACAATTGTCTTCACAACCTTTCATCCTTCCATCCTATCCCAAAAAAATTTAATTCTTCCAAAAATATAGGCCCCAACAGGCCTCGACCATAGTTCATTAACTCATCCCCAAGTCACTCTCTCGTGGTTGATGTCACTGTTGTTGATACTTCTTCCATTAGTGCCACTACTATTGTCGTTGGTGCTTCCGCTGGTTCTACTTGCATAGTTTCCTCCTAACTGGTTTCTCCAAACGAATTCTCCAATTTAGGGACTAAGATGATGATGACTTCTATAAATTGTTTGAATTATTTTATTGCTACCTGCCATGATTTTGTGAGTGCAATTTCCTAATTGAGGAATTGAGTTGTTGTGTCGGCTGTTGGTTGATATGGTTGTGCCATCAAGAGCGAGTTCCACTGTGTCTCTGTGTATTTTTTGAGTTGTTGCAGAGTCTTTAAGTGTTATTGTACCGATGGCCTAAGATCTCGAAGTACTTGTTTTTTTTTTCCGAACCCTCCTCAATTTGTTGAATTTGGGCTTCTAGAATGTCTACCTCTGCATATATCTGATGTCGTAGGCTTTTGTATTTCATGTTCCTAGCATCTCCCAACATCTTTTTGACCTGGTTGTGGAGTGGATAGACTGGATGTTTCTTATTTTCTAGGAATCCCAACCAGACGTGGACCTGGGGCAGAAGTGAGTGGGCTTCCTCTACAATGCTAATGACATATTCTTTAAGTGTGGCTGCATTTTCCATTTTCTACTCGATTTCATCTTCATATGTTGTTGCAGGATCCAGTAGTGCATGTTGCGTTGCCACAGGTTTCTTCTTGAGCTCATTATTAGCGGAAATAAAATCATTTCATTCTATCTATATATGGTCACAAAATTCTACTAGCATGCAAGAAAAAAATTCTCCCAGTGCGTTGGGTACTACATTTGAAGCAGAGGGCCACAATCCTTGATAATTTTCAATGATCTTCTCCAACTAATTCTAAAGGTTGTGATTGTCTTGGAGAAATTGGTCAAGCTCTAGAGTGACTGCAAGGACCTGTTGTTGTTATTTCTCATTTTTTGTTGACAAATCGTTATGCAATGCCTCTACTCAGCATGCAACTACCTGAATGAAGTTAAATAATTTGGCTACTGACTAACCCTGAAGATCATCCTAACTCATTGTGGATGGTTCTATAAATATAATTTGTAGTGGTTATCCAATGGAAATGGACTTCTTTGAATGTATGTGAGTTGATGTAGCTTGTTGTGAGGGTTCAACAGACTACAAACTGGTGTGGGCAGAAACTGTTACATTCCTTATTAGCTTTTAGCTAGTTGGAATATTAAATTTTTATTTTGTCATTTAGATAGATGAAATAGAGTGTAGGGGGGCCCATAAATCTCCTTAGTAGGAATAAAACCACTTATCATATGAATGTGGATCATTTTAGCAGTTACATAAATCACCATTAGGTATGAAAAGGGGTTAAATATATGGACAAGGTCAAGTTTTACCAAATCAACAACAATGTCATGGAGGGAGTGGAGCATTAAAAGAGGACAGTGCAGTTATGATGGAGGAGTGTATGCATGAGAGTAGCATCTTCAATGAGTGGGACCTAGGGTGAGGAAGCTCACCAAGAATAAAAGGAATAGGATGGCAGCCATAAAATTCATTCTGATTATTGTTTATGTCTTGGTATTTTATGACTTATTGCACGTTTCAGCTATTTAGCGGAGTCTGTTGTGTTGTTCAGCACAAGGGTGTTCCCGGGTAGGAATCCCACCCTCATCCTTGGGGAACTTCGAGTTCCCACTTAGGAGAGGTTTATTGAGCTGCATTTCCACCATCCAACATCAAACCAAGCTTCATCCATTATCCACATCATAGTCTCCTCCACAATTGTGTTGTTTTGTAGGGAAAAAGCAGTGGAGGATTGATAGGTTCAGTTTCTAAGCCTATTTTCCAATGGAGGGAGCAGCCCTTCATCCGGGAGGCTATTAAGGAGGGTCCTTGAGCATCGTTTTTCCATTTGGAATCAGCCCAAGCCGCTACCATCCCCTACAGCGCAGTTTCCTTCAGAAACTGTGTTATTTTATTGAGTAGTTGCAGTGGAGGACTTAGTGCCTCAGTTTGTGAGATAGATTTCTGGTGAGGGGAGCATACCTTCAGCCATGAGATATATTGGAGGAGTTTCATTCATTTCCATATCAGATCAGCCACCTCCTATCATTTGTTTAGTTGCGGAGCTTATTCAGCCCTAGGGATGCATTTCATCATTTTTGTATTTTGTGTATTTCTGAAAACCCTTTCTGGGTTGTCTTGGAAATGTGCTTGGGAGCTTAGATCTCTATTCCCGACACTTTTTAAGCCATATATCAATCGATATATATCATTATATTTTCCAGCTCCAGTTGTATTCACTGGGACTACGCTGTATTGGTCCTCCGAAATTTTGAGTAGCGTCAACATTTCATATTTGAGTGTGTTGATCATTGGAGGCTTGTCTTGCCTTGCTTGAGCGATTTGTTCCTCAAGATATTGTACTTATTTGTTGCTGATATTTATAATAAGATTTCTCTATCATTATCTCATGTTTTATGTATGGATATTCATTGCTATTTCCAGTTTTATGTTCCATATTGTTGCTTTTCCTATTTTGGAATATTACAGAAATAGGGATGGTGGAATCGAAAGGATGGGTTGAATTTGTAGTGATGATTGGTGTGTAGTGGTAGTGAGTGGAGGTGTAATTATAGGGGTGGTGATCTTTATAGGACTTGACTCCAATAATAAAGATAACATGGACCTGGGTGCAACCTCTATGTTGGTAACTACTATAACAGACTAGATTACAGAGTCAACCTCCATCTCCATTTGTGTTCTGAGCATTGTCTCAGATGGGATAGTATTATAGATAGTGGTAGAAGTAGAGGTCGTTTGTGGTGATGGATTTCATTATCTTTGATAACAAATAGGTTTGTCTAGGGTGGTCTTAGGTAAGTTAGGATGGGTCATTTGGATGAAAATAAGGTCATGAAGTTCATTAATTTTCATAAATTTGTACATATTTTAAGGGTTTAAATAGTCATTAGTCATGTAATAAAGGTCTTATCAAGTTAAAATCAAAAAAATATTATTGCATGGGTAATAAAGGTCATTCTGTGACACTTGGAAATTTTTTATGAATTCCATAGCATAGTCAATGTAAAACAGTCTGAATTCGTTACAGAAGTGCCTTCGAGATATATTTCCAATGAGGTATCATGCACGTAAGATAGAGATAATATGACCAAGTTACGTCCCCGGAAAGTTGGTTGCCCAACTAACCCCAACGGGGACCATAAACTCTTGGTGTTAAATCTCCTCATATTAGGGTTTTGGTTGTTTATGGATTTATCTTATTGTTCAATAATAAAAATAGCCTTTAGCCTCATTGTAACACAGTTCGGAGGCATGTAGCCACCACATCTCTTCTCAGAGATAAGCTACCATCACCCTAGCTAGTTTATTTCTGTTCCCTCTGTAAGCATATTTCTATCATTTGATATTAATGAAATGAAGTTTTATTTCTATTGCATCTATAAGTTTATGTTTATTTCTTTATTTTATTTTTTTCTTGCATAAATACAAATCATTATCCCCAAAAATTGATTATACATTGCAGGTCTCCAATTCTACAATTCATCGATCCTTAGATCAATGTAACAGGCCTTATAAACATTAAAATAATTAGAAAATTTTCAATGTTTTCTTTAACTAGACACGATACTAAAAATGAAATATTATCCCTGTCTAAGGATAATTTCTTAGGAAAAGTATCAAACTATTTCAAACTTCATCTTTGTCTTTAGAGTCCTTATATTCAATGGTGAGTAGATGTGGAGATTTTTTTTTTTTAAATCTTACTCAATCTGTATACACCTGAGAAATTGCAAAAAAATGAATCAAATGGAAATGGGCAATTTTATCCCCATACATTGACACTAATTTTTTAATAAACCTTTTATTTCTACTATACTTAACATCAAACTTTGAAATTAGTTTGATCTGTTCAAAAGGAAATTGCATAAAATTTTAGAAAGTTTGTTGTGTCCAAATTTCGATTTCAGTTGTCACTCTCAGATATTCTATTGTGCAATATTTTTCTAGAGTTCATTCAGAGATCTGGGGATTGTCTTCTTTATTGGTTTGGATCATGAAGATCAAATTCTTCAATGAAATATGTCCCAATCTCCCATACCTTGATGCAATGTTCAACAAATTTCTTGATACACACTTGGATTTACTTTGCTTCTAATTTTCTACGATTTAATGAAGCATAAATGAGTCTCTTGTCCTTCTTAGTGGCTTTAGGAATGTTCTTAGGTCTCAATTTATTTTCCCAATTCAATAATTGATGAAAATATTTCTTTAACACTTGTATCTTCTTCAACTAAAGATTCAATACTTTCATTGAGATTCAGAGTCTCATGATAAATTCTACAAATTTTATCCATTCTTCTGTAGAATCTAATTTGACCTTTTTCCACTATATGGTTAACTTGCATTGCATATTCTTTGAATACATTTAGGCCTTGTTTAGCATCATGATCTGTTTCACTTGAGATTGCAGAGTCTCAATTTGTTCTTTTAGTGCTTTAGTCATAATTTCAATGGTGCTTTTAACTTCTTCTTTCAATATCTTGTTTTATTTTTCAAGTGCCTCTCTCATTTTTTTTAATATGTTGTGAATGCTTCAGTTATAATTCATTCAATTGATTTTCAAACCAATTTTCTAAGTTGGATCTTTCAATAGTAAGGACTCCAACTAGGGTCGCAGAATGAGCTTGCCAATTTTCTTCAATATATGCTTTTCTCTTTTCAAGTTACAATTCTAACTCTTTAATTCTTTGCAGCTTACTTTTATAAGCTGCTCCAAGTTCATTGACATGATATTATTTACTATTAACAAACACTCCAAGGGCCTATGAATTTTCTTCAACTTTCTCCCTCACATCTCCAGTTGGTTTCCAATTATGTTCATACATTGTTTCAACGATGTCAAGCTTCCTCTTCTTAGCCCTTCTTACAATGGCTTTTGTTTGTGTATTGAAATAATATTCAGTTAAGCATGGAAAAATTTTAGATACTGGTTCCATCTCACTAACATGCTTAAAAATAAATGAAGTTGGAGGAATTTTTGTGGAGATGGGAGTCATGGAAACAATGGGGCATGTTTTTGGCACTGAAAGGTCATTGGTTTTAGTGTGTTGTTTAATTGACTCTCTCTCCTTATCAAGAGTTTGTAACTATTAAGTGAACAATTTCTTTTTCATCCTTTTTATCTCTACATCTTGTTCAACATTTTTTTTAGATTGTAAGTCCTCTTGGGTGGTTTCCTTAGGAGAATCAATAACAATAATGTCTTTAAGGAAGACAATTTTCTTGGTTACTTGCTCCTCTGCTTCTTATTTCTAGTCCTTAGCCTATGTTATTATCATGCTTTCCTCAATAATATGACCTTGTTGTTGTTTTTCTTTAACATTAATGTTTTTCCTAGCTTCTAGACTCGCTGAATGTTGGATTGTAACCGAAACATCAGACATATTTTCAATCTGAATTTCTTGAATTTGCTGACAAAAACACATTAGTTCTAAAAGCAGTTGAGTAAAATCAATTTTCATACATTCAAGAGATTTCAAATATTCAATTGCAATAGAACACAAGACACTTTTTTGTTTAAGAAAATCTTCATAAGAATTTTCTCTAAATTCCTCAAGTTTTTCCCTATCCTCAACACTCATTAGTTTTCCCATTTCAATTGCTTGATCAAAACTATCAATGTTTATGAAAACATCATTGAAAGGAGTCTTTTAATGTGTAAAAAATTTCATATAGCTCACAGCCCTATAATGATTATTTAGTTGGAAAAACCTCTATTTAAAACCTAAATCCAAAGCCGGAAAATGACTAGTTTTATTAGAGAAAAAAAGAAGAATATAAGAATAATGAAAGTCACTTAGCTCGAGAAAAATGATTATTTTATTCTCAGAGGGAGGAGCCAAAAGTTCGATAGTCGAATAGTCGGAGGTAGTTAGAAAAAATAAAATAGCTTTACCAGTTCTGATGCCAACTCAAAACCAATTCAGGGCAAGGTCCAAAGTGGGGGGTCATAGGAATTGTCAGGTTGGGAGATGAAAAGTTTTAATAAATAATCTTATTTTCAACTTCTCATGCCACTACTATAAAAGGAGCATTGATTGTTTTGTGCTAGTATGTCCCAAGCGATGTACGAAATAATAAAGACAATAACCATGGAATTTATCGTGCATGATTGTGAAATAAGGCTCAAGTAATCTAAACCAATAAGAACGTAAATAGATATAATTAAGGAATTTAAAAATATACATTTTTTTCTGTTTCCTAATGTTTAATTTAAAAATTGTTTTTTTATCTAATTTTTAGTCAATAGAGACCCAACCTCCCGACCTCATGTTGTGGGCCCAACAATTAGTCAATAGTCGGAGGTACGTGGACAAAAAAAATAATAAGAAGGCTTGATTCATGTCCTTAGGTCAGCCCCAACTTCCCGACTCATTCCAGTGGGACTCACAGTCAAGGTTGATTATAGTGAGGCTTGAAAACGATTAAGGTGCGTTAAGGAAAGTCACACACCAGTGAACC
The DNA here is from genome assembly GCA_034641835.2 of Pinus albicaulis. Taxonomy (NCBI): domain Eukaryota; kingdom Viridiplantae; phylum Streptophyta; class Pinopsida; order Pinales; family Pinaceae; genus Pinus; species Pinus albicaulis. The sequence goes on from CM076579.1 coordinate 1,524,737,506, forward strand.
CATACTCCCAACTTGTTTTTGTTGGGAACCACATTCAATGTCCACATGGAATTACCTGACTTTAAAGGATGTATGCTCAATTGCACCAGGTTTAGAAAAGTTCCTATTTTTTGAAAATACTCTCTGCAGGCTCCTTCAGGTATTCTCAATGTTGATATTCAACAAGATGATGAGCTTAATGAAAAGAGTCGCCTTCACTAAGTGGGCCCGCAAGCTATTTTTGGCGGAAGTCTATTTTTAGGCTAATATGTCTATTTTTAGACATGATGATCATATTTCAGAAGTTGCAGAATGTTATTTGTGGATGGTTGATCAAGTTGGAAAAATAAATGAAATTAAATTTTTAGAATATTGGGCGAAGTCTATTTATAGATCCTTGATCTAAAAATAGATGCATGTCAATTATTATTAGCTCTTAATAAAAATCAGACACTAAACAACAACTTATTCTCTTGGAGCACTTTGTTTCAGTGCACATCTATGGCACATCAGTGGATTGAGGGAATTATGCAATTCCAAAGGGTTTACTGGAGCTAATGCATAAAGGACTCAGTTAGAACTCAAGTGGTAGAGTTATGACACAGTTGGAAGAAGTAGTTATGGAGTTGTATTCAGTTTAACTCAGTTAGACTCAATTGAGCTAGTTGTATCTAGTCTAACTGATTGATGCACTAGTGAGAGTGGAGTGAATTAATTAGTTAATTAATTCACAAATAATAACTCATTAATCAACTGAACAATACAATAGTTAACTACAGTGCATGGCAGTTTCAGTGGAGACCCAGTGGAGAGATAGGTGAAAGGGCAAGATAGACTATCTGTTGTGACTTTAGTGATGCATTGATTGCATCACACACACATTGGAGTTGCCAATGAGGATTTCACAATCAAGGCAAGGGGAATTCGAATTCATTTAGAGCTATTCTTCAACAGGGATTGTGCAGTGGAGGCAGGCTAGCAGGAGGGCAAGATCAGTGCATGGATTTGCAAGATTGTCCCTGATTAGTGTATGACGATTGTATTGTACTAAGAGCTTGATAAGCTTTGTATGAGGATTGTCATATGATCTCCATGATACATAATATATAGTTGTGGTTTTCAGCTTCAGGCTTTCCCGATTAAAAACAACTGTGTTATGTGCGATTATTTTTATTTATGCTTTACATGTGTGTGCAATTAATTTTTCCGCAAAATATTAACAAGTGAAATGATTCAATATCTTGCATAAAGTTAAATAGTGTGAGATCAGGTGAATCTAGGACATATGCATGCTTAGTGCATATAATTTCTGCATGGTATCAAAGCATTGTTAATTGAAGATTGCAATTGTAAAGTGAGTTTGTGCTGGTGGACAATTCGAATTTGCTACAGAAGATTCTTGGTGCAAAAGTTGAGTATACATTGAAATGGATTTCAATGGGTTGTGATTGGAGTATGCCCTTGATGGAAGCTTGAATTACATAGCCTGGAAGGACAGGATGGAGGCAATGCTGGAGGATAATGGACTGAAGGAGTTCATCGATAGCGATGTTCCTAAGCTAGGATCTAGCGATGCTACATTACTTGATGCATGGCAAAAGAAGACAGCAAAGACGAAGAGAATTATGTAGGAAGGTGTGAAGGACCATATTGTGTCTAGCCTTCATGGGAAAGCCACTCCATTCTTAATGTGGAAGGCTTTGACAGACTTGTTCCAAAGCAGAAGTGACTAGAGGAAGTTGGCGCTTAAAGACAAGCTCAGAAAAATAAAAATGGAGAAAGGTGACAATATTACAAAATATCTCACGAAGTTTGTCCACTGCAAGGATGAACTGGGAATTTTGGGGGTTACTTTTGATGATGAAGACTTTGTGAGATTGGCTCTACTTGGGCTTCTGAAGAGTTGGCATATCTACGAAGACTCTGTCAATGGACGGGAGAAACTGCCGGGATGGGAGCGACTTTGGTTGGATCTTGTGCAGGAGGAGATAAGGCAGGGTACCAGGGATGCATCTTCATTGAAGAATGAAGATGAAGAGAATTTCTCTTTGGCTGCCAAAGCAAGGAAAAGGAAAGGGAAGAAACATCCTTCAAAATCTGATGCTAAAGGCAAGAAGCAGGATTTGTCCAAAGTGAAGTGTTTTCACTGTCATGAACATGGACATTTCTCCACTAACTGTCCACAGAAGAAGAAGAACAAAAAGGTTGCTGGATCTACCATTGCAGAGGCCTTAGCCTCGCAATTTGAACTTGATTTCTCTTTGATCGCATGCTTGGTTTCAAGCCGTATGGGATCGGTGTGGTATCTTGATAGTGGTGCGTATTTCCATATGACGGGAGACAAAGAGTTGTTTAGTGACTTGGAGGAGAAGGACCTCCAGATGCATATAGAGATGGGCGATGATGGTTGGTACAGTGCACTAGCATTGGGACCATTACCTTTGAGAGGGAGTCTGGTAATCTATTCTTGTTGAAGAATGTTATGCATGTTCCAGGTCTGAAGAAGAACTTGGTCTCAATCGCAATGCTGGAAGACAAGGGTTATGATGTTGTTTTCGATGAAAGAAAAGCCTTCCTTCAACATAAAACAACGGGTCAAACCAAGAAGATATGGGTTCAAATTAAGAATCTCTACAAGCTGGAGGTAGATGGATGTGCTGCAATGGTGGGAAAATCAGAAGAAGTGGTGAGCCGGGATGAGGGTGAGTTATGACACAAGAGATTGGGCCATCTTCACCATGGCGCTTTGAAGATTTTGTAGCAAATTTCTACTGGACTTCCCAAGGGTACAATTGCGCAGTCAGATCATTGCAAGGGATGTACTATGGGTAAGTTTGTGAAGACCACCTTTCATGAGAAGGAGAACCGTGCTTCAGTGATCAAGGAGAGAATTCACACAGATGTGTGTGGACCTCGATTGCTTCAACAACAAAAAACAGGTATTATGTTATATTTGTTGATGAATATTCTTGTAGATGTTGGATCTTCTTCATGCAGAAGAAGAGTGAAACGTTCTCAAAGTTCTGTGAGTTCAAGGAATTGGTGGAGAAGGAGTCGAGGAAGCAAGTGAAAGCTCTATGGAGCAATAATGGTGGTGAATACATCTCAGGCGAATTCAAAGAGAACTCATAGCGCCTCATAACCCACAGCAGAAAGGGGTCGCGGAGAGAAAGAACAGAATGATCGTGGGTGCTGCATGAGTGATGCTACATGACCAGGGCCTACCGATGCACTTGTGGGTGGAAGCATGCAACACGATGGTTTATGTGCAAAACCGTTGTCCTCATAGAGTACTTGGCATGAGTACACCTGAAGAAGATTTTACTGGTAAGAAGCTTGATATTTCTCATTTGAAGATTTTTGGCTCACCTGTTTACATTCATGTGACAAAGGACACCAGGAAGAAGCTGGAGCTGACTGCAGAAGTTGGGATATTTTTGGGGTACACATAAACACCCCATAATTATCGTGTGTATTTTCCAGACAGTCGGATGATTGTTGTGCAACAGGATATAAAATTCAATGAGGTGAAAGCCATGAAGTTTTTGCTTGAGAGGGAGCTACACTTGTATGCGGAGGAGGAACTTCTTGTTCCCAAAGATGAGCCTCTAGATGTGGATCAGCCACAAGAGGAGATTCATGGACTGGAGGATTCCACTCATGTAGAACCAAACATCAGACAAGGCAGAAAGTGTACCACAAAAGCTGAGAGACTGAAGCTTGATGCGGCACAAAATGTAGGAGTTCCTACATCACAGCGCAGACAGAGACAGTCGCTTAACCAATTTACTAGATACATGGCTCTTATGAGAAAGTGTATTGTGACAGAGCCATCTTCTTTCGAAGAAGCAGTGTAGGATCCCACATAAGTAGATGCCATGGTGGATGAGTATGACTCCATTGTCAAAAACAGTGCTTGGGAGATTGTTCCAAGGCCGGTGGGAAAATCAATTGTAGGATCAAGATGGATCTACAAGGTAAAGCAAGCTGCTGATGGGAGTGTCGAGAAGTATAAGGCAAGATTTTTTGCCCGGGGCTTCTCACATATTGAGGGGATTGACTATGAAGAAACCTTTGCACCTGTCGCACGGTATTCTTCCATACAGACCATCCTTGCACTCTCAGCACAGATGGGTTGGCACATTCATCAGATGGATGTGAAGGTTGTGTTCCTTAATGGGATCATTAAGGAAGAGGTGTACATTGAGCAACCTGAAGGATTTGAGATCTTCAGCAGCGATTCACATGTGTGCAAACTCAAAAGAGCGTTGTATGGGCTGAAACAAGCACCACGTGCTTGGTACACTCTGATCAACAACTATTTCACTGGACTTGGCTTCACCAAGAGTGAGGCGGATGGAAACCTGTACTAGACTGTGGTGGAGGGTAAGCTTTTAATCATTGTACTTTATGTTGATGATTTAATACTAATAGGTGATGAGCAGCTGATACACTCATGCAAGGCAGATCTTGCAAAGGAGTTTGAGATGAAGGATTTGGGCCTCCTTCATTATTTCCTTGGATTGGAAATATGGCAGCGGGAATGGAAATTGTTTGTGTCTCAAGGCAAGTATGCCTGGGAGATACTGGAGAAGTTTCACATGGAAGGCTGCAAGCCTATCGACACTCCTCTTCCAGGAAATTGGAAGAAAGATGATGCTACATCGGCAGAGGTAGTGGATGCCACTGTTTATTGACAGTTGGTGGGTTCGCTCATGTATTTAGTCAATACAAGACCGGACATATGCTATGTGGTGAACCAACTTTCACAAGCAATGGTTAAGCCTACCAAGCTCTTTTGGAAGGCAGGCAAGCATGTCCTAAGATATCTCAGGGGCACATCTGAGTATGGTTTATGGTACAGACAGATGGATGAGGTGAAGTTGCATGGCTTCACGGATGCAAATTGGGCAGGAAGCCCAACAGAAAGAAAGAGCACATCAGGAGGGATTTTCAGTATCAGATCTACGACAGTTTCTTGGTACAGCAGGAAACAAATATCCATGGCACTCAGTTCAGCGGAAGCAGAATACATGGCAGCAAGTCAAGCTGCATGTGAGGCTATCTGGATGAGGAAGATTCTGGTTGGTTTGTTCGGTTCACATTTAGATCCCACGGTGATACATTGTGATAATCAGAGTTGCATTAAACTCTCGGTTAATCTTGTGTTTCATGATATATCTAAACATATTGATATCCAGTATCATCATATTAGAGATTGTGTGCAGCGGAAGATCATGTTGCCTCAGTACATTGCTACGGAGGATCAGGATGCAGATATTCTGACGAAGGTGCTCACCAAGAGCAAATTCGAATACCATAGAGGCGGGATCAGGGTGAAGGATAATCCCTATCTTGTTGAGAGGGAATGTTGAGATTCAACAAGATGATGAGCATAGTGAAAAGAGTCGCCTTCACTAAGTGGGCCCGTAGGCTATTTTTGGCGCAAGTCTATTTTTAGACTATGTCTATTTTTAGACATGATGATCATATTTCAGAAGTTGCAGGATGTTATTTGTGGATCGTTGATCAAGTTGGAAAAATAGATGAAATTCTATTTTTATAATATTGGGCGAAGTCTATTTTTATATCGCTGATATAAAAATAGATGCATGTCGATTATTATTAGCTCTTAATAATAATCAGACACTAAACAGCAACTTATTCTCTTGGAGAAATTTATTTCAGTGCACAGATGTGGCACATCAGTGGACTGAGGGAATTACGCAATTCCCAAGGGTTTATTGGAGCTAATGCATGGAGGACTCATTTAGAACTCAAGTGGCAGAGTTATGACACAGTTGGAAGAAGTAGTTATGGAGTTGTATTCAGTTTAACTCAGTTAGACTCAGTTGAGCTAGTTGTATCTAGTCTAACTGATTGATACACTAGTGAGAGTGGATAGAATTAATTAGTTAATTAATTCACAAATAATAACTCATTAATCAACTGAACAATACAACAGTTAACTACAGTGCATGGCAGTTTCAGTGGAGACCCAGTGGAGAGATAGGTGAAAGGGCAAGATAAACTATCTGTTGTGACTATAGTGATGCATTGATTGAATCACACACACATTGGAGTTGCCAATGAGGATTGCGTAGTCAAGGCAAGGGTAATTCGAATTCATTCAGAGCTATTCTTCAGCAGGGATTGCGCAGTGGAGGCAGGCTAGCAGGAGGGCAAGATCAGTGCATGGATTTGCAAGATTGTTCTTGTTTAGTTTATGACGATTGTGTTGTACTAAGAGCTTGATAAGCTTTGTATGAGGATTTTCATATGATCTCCATGATACATAATATATATTTGGGGTTTTCAGCTTCAGGATTTCCCGGTTAAAAGCAACTGTGTATCTGCGATTATTTTTATTTATGCTTTACATGTGTGTGCAATTAATTTTTCCGCAAAAGATTAACAAGTGGAATGATTCAGTATCTTGCATAAAGTTAAATAGTGTGAGATCAGGTGAATCTAGGACATATGCATGCTTAGTGCATATAATTTCTACTCTCAAGTCATGAAAACTATTAAGAAAGTTGTCGGTAATATTTGGTTATTATTATTTTTATTATTTTTGTGGGGAGTTGTCAATAATAAATTACTAGTCACATAAAATAAGTGAAAATATGAAAATGTTACCCTACCTAATCGAGACTCGGTATTGAGTAGTGAAACAATTTGGTGAAAGTAGAGAAGTCTCGACCCCTGACTTGCATTGAGCAATTCTGAATACGACATAATTGTTTTTTTATTACTCTCGCAGTGGCACTATCCCCAAAAAAAATCCCTTGAGCTAATCCATTAATGCATGTGCTGCCATTGAATTGGATCAAACATTTATATTTTTCACTACATCAAAACTCTAAACAAAATAAATGCAAACATTAAAACACCATTAGTAGGGAGGTGTTGTTATATAAAATTTGGTATTTTGTACGAACAAATGATAATGCCCCACTCAAGAAGATGGAGTGTGTAATTAATGCAATGTTGCCTCTATTTACAACGTTAAGCGGGAAAAATCTTAATGACTGTAGAATATAGAATCCTTACTCATTGGAATCGTAATTAAACTATATGTAATTTATAATAAAATTATAAACATATTTTTTTAACCAATGTAGTAACAATAAAAAAAATTTGCAATAAATTCTTTCCCAAAAAAATATTGTTTATGTTAACTGATGGTTGTGGAAATTTTATTATCTATGACAAATTTACAAAGTAGCACATAGAAAAATTAATCTATTTTTAAAAATAATTAGAAATATAAAAAATAATTAATAATAATATAAATTGCAAAGTGTGGAAGCATTCACAGAGTCCATCAAGACCTAGACTAACTATGACAATGTTTAACAAATGACTTATTGTATTGCAATTAATAGGTTACATAGGGGACAAATTGTTGAACCAGTCTATGAGCTGATAAGGGCGAGAACCTCGTATTACAAAATGTGATCGTCCATTAGAAATGTTGAGGATATGCTCATCTCTTAGCTTGGAGGTTGTAGCTTCACATGAGGGCTTGTGTAGCTTGCAGTGGAATGTACTCTCTTGGGTAGGGCACAACCTCATGGGAGGAATTGAGCTGCATTGCATTGTTATTGAACTTCCTGAGGCCGAAATCCTTACCCTGGTTGGTACCTTAAGATTGAGTTGACGAACAAATCAATTCATTCCACCATGAATGATGTGTAGCACATCCCTATTCTTGGTAAGAGAGTTAGAGGCCCTTCAATAGCCATGAATTTCCCATGTAGGGGCAACCAAAATATTTCTTGCGCAAACATGTTGATTATTCCATGTCCCCAAGCGAAAAATGTTTATAGGCTGAGAGCTCACCTAGTGCATCCCTCTCCATACGACTGATGCTAGTTTTTGAACCTTCAGGATAATTTCCACATTTGCATGCTGAATGCCAATCTTCCTATGTCCTTTTCTGTACTCTAAGAACTCAGTGGGCATAGAAAGAGTAGCCTTGTCGAAGGGGGGGGGGGATAACACCATTGGGCGATTTAGTGAGTCATTGTCACTTTGGAAGGATGGTCACGCAGGTCCATTTTGAATGGCTAGAAAGTGTAATGTGCAAGAAGGAAGCAAGATCTAATAAAATCCGCCACGTCCAATTCACATAGTCACATTACGACGAAGCTAGCCAGGAGAGAAGCCTTATAGATCTAATCGAATAACCCTTATCTAACTATCCTGACGATGACTTAGTCATGGAAACTCCAATTTGGAGGCCTGGGCATTGTCTTATCACTATGAAAATATAGAACAATGAGTGACGAGGCCAGAGGAAAATTTCTCGAGACGAGCATAAGAGCAAAGCGTCAGGGGTCAGGGGTCGGGCCCAGAAATAACAAAAATGGGTGCCCTAATGGATAGGGTTGACCTCGACTGGCCTTTGACCTAAATATTTTCACATGTGCCACTAAAATGATGCCAGGTGGGAGATTAATGATGTTGTTACAATGTTATATTGTCACACGGGCCATTGACTTATATAGTTACAATGTTGTACTGCCACATGGGCCACCAAGTCGATGCCACGTGGGAGGTGAATGATAGTGTTACAATGGCACACTATATATATATATAAACTATTATATATTAATATTTTAAATTTTTTCGGTGTTGGGATTGTGCCTAAGTAAAGCAGCTTGATCTAACAACAAAGGGGACTGACCCCGACTATGTTAGAGGTTGGAGGTCGGGCCCAAAAATAACAAAACTAGCCGAGCCGATAGATACAGTCGACCTTGACTAGCCTTTGAGCTGAGTACTACCACTTGGGGTGTTGAGCCCTTGCCGCATGGAAAATGTACACGATTGTTACAATGCCAAAGTTCCATATGGGCCACTGAGACATAACCATGTGGTATATATATATTTCAAACTATTATATATTAAAATTTTAAATTTAGTTGGGGTCGATACTGTGCACAATTCAAGCAAGTTGACGTACCAACGAAGGGGACCGTCCCTAACTAGGTCGGAGGACAGGGGGCGAGCCCAAAAATAACAAAATTGGGCATGATGATAGATAAGGCCGACCCCGACTAGCCTTTGAGCTGACCACTGCCACTTGGGGCATTGAGCCACTAAAAATATGCCACATGGTATATATAATAGGTCAAACTATTATATATTAATATATTAAATTTAGTTGGGGTTAGGATTGTGCCCGGGTAAAGGAGCTTATAGTACCAAGGAAGGGGACCAAACCTGACTAGGTCAAAGGTTAGGGGTCGCGCCCAAAAATAACAAAACAAGGCATGTTGATGGATAGGGCTGACCTCGACTAGCCTTTGAGCTGGCTATTGCCACTTGAACCGATGCCACATGGAATATAAACAATGTTCTTACAATGTTATACGACCACATGCACCACTGAATTGCTACCACGTGGTATATATATTGCAAACTATTATATATTAGTATTTTAAATTTAGTTGGGGTCGAGCCTGAGTTGCTCCCATGAAAATAGAAAAATAAGAATAACTAATTATAATATAAATTGCAACGGAGGTCAGCTATGACCAAAGTCAATCTTGCACAAGAGGAAGCCCAACCATAGTCGACTGCGACTTAAAATCCGGGAACAACATCTTGGTGGATGAAAGGAACTCCCGACAATGCGGATTGTGGACCCATTGACTGTGGATAATGTTATACTACCATGTGGCACAATAAATCAAATTATTACTATTATAATATAATAAAAACAATATATATAGTAATCAAACGTCCATAGTCGGTCATCGAAATAATTGGACGTGCTCATGCATTGGCCTGACTATGGCTCGCCCTTTAGATCACTATTGCCACCTGGGACATTGAGCCACTACCACATGGGAAAATTTAACTATAATTGCGCCAAGAGGCGCTCTACAGCCCAGTATAGGGTAGATGTGTAGATGTAATGTAAGAAAGTTTGTAAACTTTTGTAATGTCGGTTCAATATAGGTTACATGCGTAGATGTAATGTAAGAAAGTTTGTAAACATTTTTTAATGTTGGCTTAATTGTAATCAATATATTTGTAATAATTATCCCTACCTTTTAACCCAAAGCTATATTTACAAACACTAAAAAAGGTATGGTAAATAAATACAAATATAAATAAACCGGAGGTATGGTAAATAAATAAAACCTATTTTTATACTTACTCCAGAAGTATGGTAAATAAATAAAACCAATTTTTATATTTAATCCATAAACCTCCTTATATATTTAAGAAAAATCAAAAAAGAAGTTTTATTTAGGTGAAGCCTATGGGCCAAATACCATGGAACAAATTATTATTAATACCATGGGCTAAATACCATGGGTCAAATACCATATGTAAATAAATAAATATTAATAAGGAGTAAATAGGTATGGTAAATATATAAAAATATAAATAAACTAGAGGTATGATAAATAAATAAACCCTATTTTTATATTTACCCCATAATGAGCTTTATAGTTAAGGATACTCAAAAAGGATGTTTTTTTAGGTGAAGCCTATGCGACAAATATCATGGGCCAAATTAATATTATTATCTAATATTCATATTATTGTGCAGATGTTATGTAAGAAAGTTTGTAAACTTTTTTAGTGTCAGCTCAATATATAAGTATATCTCTCAATCTAAATCGTGGAAACATTTGAACATTATATTCTATCATTGGTGTGTGATGAGAGGGAGAGATAGAGGGAGGTGGGTGAGAAAGTGAGGGAGAGGACTTGAGGGAGAGAAGAGAGAGAGGGGAAGAGAGATGGAGTTGGAAGGGGAAGAAAGACAGAGAGACAAAGGTGGAGAGGGAGAGGGGGTGAAAAGGGAGAAGGGGAAGAGAGAGAGAGAAGATGAAGAGATAGAGGGAGGGAGGGAGAGATACATAGATATGGAGAGAAAGTTTATATGTTTTTGGGGTGATAAGGAGAGACAATGGGAGATAGAGATATAGATGGGGTGGTAGGGGAGAGAGGGAAGAAGAGAGAGGAAAAGAGAGGGAGGGATGTAGAGAGATAGATATGGAGAAAGAAGAGGAAGAGAGACAAAGAGAGAGATAGAGGAAGAGGGACGGAGAGAGAGAGTGGGAGAGGAAAAGGGCAGGAGAGGGAGGGATAGAGAGAGATAAATATATAGATATATATCAAGAGATAGTGTGAATGCTTGGGGGTTGAGAGAGAGAGAGAGAGAGAGAGAGAGAGAGATAATGTATACAAGATGATATAGAGAGATAAAGGAGAGACAGAGGGAGATAGAGATATAGACTTAAGGGAAAGAGGGAAGAAGAGAAAGACAAAGAAAATGAGAGAGAGGGAGAGAGAGATCATGCCATGTGTTTCAGGGGATGGGATAGAGAGACAAATAAGGAGATATGGAGGAAGGTATAGATATAGATGGTATGGGGGAGAGGGAAGAAGATAAAGATAGAGAAAGGGAGGGAGAGGTGGTGAGAGAGAGACAAGGGAGAGAGGGAGGGGGAGAGAGAGAAGGAGAGAGGGAGGGAGATAGACACAGAATGGAAGGTGTACAAAAAGACACATATAAAGATAGAAGTTAGATCTAGAAAGTCATGAATATTTTGGTTTTTCACTAAAATAGATGTATTTATTTGAGTGTAGTAGTTGATTTCTAATCCAATTTGATCACTTTCACTAGATGCATTGATTTCAATGTAGATGTCGATTTTTAATCCTATTTAATACCTTACGCTAGATGCATTTATTTTAGTTAGATGTTGATTTTTACTCCTATTTCATTTCTTGCACTAGATGCATTGATTTCAGTCTAGATATTTATTTCTAATTATATTTGATCACTTGCAGTAGACGCATTGATTTCATTGTATATGTCTATTTCTAATCCTATTTAATACCTTACACTAGATGTATTGATTCCAGTGTAAATGTTGATTTCTACTCCTATTTTATTGCTTGCACTGGATCCATTGGTTTTAGAGTAGATATTGATTTCTAATCTTATTTGACTACTTGCAATAGATGCATTGAATTTAGTGTAGATTTTTCTTTCTAATCCTATTTGATTGTTTGCACTAGATGCATTGATTTCAGTGTAGATGTTTATTCTGATTTGATGCAACTAGATGTATGATGTACATCATTTTCAAATTTATTACATTAATAAAGTTCATTGATTTTAGTGTAAGCACATCTCTGCCCGTTCCATCTATATCTCTAGCTCCCATTGTCTCTCCTTCTTTATCTCTCCATCTCACCCCCCAAACATACACAAACTCTCTCCATATATATCTATCTCTCTCCCTCCCTTTTCTACTCCCTCTCTCTCTCTCTCTAACACTTCTCTTCATATCTATATCTCTTCCTCCCCACCCTATATTTGCATCTCTCTTCTCCCCTCTATGCATTGGTTTCAATGTAGATATTGATTTCTAATCCTATTTGATTGCTTGCAATATATGCATTGAATTTAGTGTAGATTTCTTTTTCTAGTCCTATTTGATTGTTTGTAGAAGATGCATTGATTTTAATGATTTCTAATCCTATATGATTGTTTGAACTAGATGCATTTATTTCAGTGTATATGTTGATTTCTAATTTGATGAAACTAGATGTATGATGTACATTAATTTCAAAGTAATTAGATTAATAGTGCGCATTGATTTGAGTGTAAGCACATCTCTGCCCCCTCCATCTACATCTATATCTCCCATTGTCTCTCCTTCTTTATCTCTCTATCTCACCCCCAAAACATACTCTCTCTCTCTCTCTCTCTCTCTCTCTCTAACACTTCTCTCTCCATATCTATATCTCTTCCACCCCACCCTGTATTTGCATCTCTCTTCTTTCTTCTATGCATTGGTTTCAGTGTAGATATTGACTTCTAATCCTATTTGATTGCTTGTAATATATGCATTGAATTTAGTGTAGATTTTTCTTTCTAATCCTATTTGATTGTTTGCACAAGATGCATTTATTTTTAGTGTAGAAGTTTATTTCTAATCCTATTCGATTTTTTGCACTAGATGCATTGATTTAAGTGTATATGTTGATTTCTGATTTGATGCAAGTAGATGTATGATGTACATTAATTTCAAAGTAATTACATTAATAGTGCACATTGATTTCAGTGTAAGCACATCTTTGCCCCCTCCATCTATATCTCTATCTCCCATTGTCTCTCCTTCTTTATATTTCTATCTCAACCCCCAAACATACACACTCTCTCTCCGTATCTCTCTCTCTCTCTCTCTCTCTCTCTAACACTTCTCTCTCCATATATATATCTCTTCCTCCCCACCCTGTCTTTGCATCTCTCTTCTCCCCTCTACCCCCCCTCCATCTATATCTCTATCTCACTCCCAAAACATACACACACAGTCATAGCGTGAGCACATAACCATTATTCATGACATGAATTGACTTATGTGTTGCAATAATTCAACCATAAATACAAAACTTGAATTTTCATCCTAAATAAAATTTCCACTTAAATGTCTTCTTCTTGAAACTATAAACCATTTGTAATTGGCTCCATCCTTATTATTCCCATTTTCCATCATTCAACATTGTTAATCACTTTTCATTCAAACATGGTAATAGAGAATAACTAAATGTGTGACAATAAGAACAATAAAATAAAATAGATCACAATGAAGATTTTTTGTAATTGACTTCATTCTTACTACTCACATTTTATATCATTCAACATTGTTACATTATCACTTTGAACTTAAAATTTTTATTTCATCATTCAAGTTAGTAATTGTCTCATCATTCATCATTAATCTTAGACATTTTTAGCATATTTAAAATGATCAAAATAATTAGATGTTCAACAAATTTTGTATGACCGCACACCATTGAAACCAGCCTAGATCCATCTTAACTTCGGATCTATCAAGTGCCGAGAGGGATCAAATCTCTCGAGGTGCAAACCTTTCCTCAAGTTTTGCACTCAAAAAATAGGTTTGCACCTCGAGAGATTTGATCCCTCTCGGCGCTTGATAGATCTGGAGTTAAGATGGATCTAGGCTGGTTTATTACAAAATTAGAAAATAGCATATATATATATATATATATATATATATATGGAAAATTATATATAGTATATAATTAAATATTTATGTTAATTAATGGTTTTCGAAAATTTGCAAATAATGGATGGTGACGGTTTTCAAAATATTATTATATTATATAAATTCTTATATAATAATAAAATTATTAATAATATATATAATAATTGGAGGTCAGTCCCAATCCTGAATAAATGTCCTATAATTTAGTCAAGAATGTTGGTGGTTGGACCCAAAAACAACAAAACCGAGTGCCCTCATGGATAGTGTCGTGATGCAGGGGCATTATTCAAAACTTATAAGACCCATGAGTCTTATTTCTCATTTACTAAAGGGAGTGGGTTCCCTTAATCATTTTATTTATTTTCCTAAAGTTTACTTGAGTTTGATGAAATTTAATTGTAAATTGATTTATGGAGAATATCTCGTGAGTTGTAAAATCTTAGGGATGAGTAAGGAATCCTAGGAATAGTGAGGATTTGAGGGATTTAGGAATATAATCTAGGATTCTATTGAATAAAGAGAGGAGATGAATAGATAATTTAGGAGACAGTGAGAGATTTTTGGATTTGAACTAAATTGGTTCATGAATCCTTTATTTTATAAATTGTGAGCTTTGAAGCATTAGAAAAGACAGAGAGGAATGAGAGTGAGATAGTTGATAGAAGGAATTTTATTTTAAAGCCTACGGGCTTTGACAGAAAAGAGGAGAAAGGCCATATAAGGGCATATCAGGCCAAAATCCTGACTGTAAAAAGGGTTTGATGGTATTTGTATAATTCATGATAAATGAAGATTTGATTGCATTGTGATTTGTTTTATTCTGCTATGCCTTGAGAAATCTGTGTATGATTATGTGTAGTAAAATTCCCAATCTAATGATCTTGAATGGATGAATGGTTGAGGTGATTAGAATTACAAAATCTATAGATATTTAGATTTCTGTGTGGGTTCTATTTATCCTTAAGATTTTGTGTTTAAGGGGTTTGGAAGATGATCACAATTCATCTGCGATAAGGGGATCATCGAAAAAGAAGCTCGTTATGTAATTTATAATCCAAATCCTTTCAGGATAGAGTGGAATCAAATTATGCATGTTTGAATGTGAATTTCGAGGTTGGGAGGAATCCTGTGAAGACGGAGTAATTGATGCCTGGAAACCCGTGATTTATAGCTCAGAGGAATTGTGTCAAAAATAAATTCGGAACCATGAGTAATGGTAGAACTATGCGATGGAACAGTGAAAGCGGATTCGGAAAACCATTAATAGTTTTCGCGCGGACTTCAAGTGGTAAATGGTTTCACTGAAATTGAATGTGATACGCTCCAAGGAATGACACGTAGCATCGACGGAATTACAATACCGCCGATTTCGCGTTGTGTTAGGTTGATTATTCACTGCAGTAAAATGAAAGCGATAATCGTTCGATGATTTGCAGTTGAGATCTGACGGCATTCGCACCTGTAGTAGCGTGGAGGTTAATACAAGGTACGTTTGAAAATTGTTGTGGGACCCGAACAAAGATTATGTTGATATGTTGGGTTTTAACCCAAAGTATGAAGTGTTAAAACTTGGTCCGGATATTATTATTATGATGGTGAATTGGGTTTTACCCAAAGTCAACTTTTGAATTAATGAAACATCCACATGGGCTCAAATATATAATTAAATGATAAGCTATGGGGCGGATATAATATTATGTTGGTAAGTATTCAGGTGTGGACTCCATAGTTTATTGGTATCTTTGGTATTTAATTAACCAAATTCGGATGCATAGATACAAATGTTCGTAAGGTGAGTTGTTATGCTGCGGGGCCGAAGATCTGCTTTGGGGTTTTAACCAAATTCAAAAGTGTGATTAAAGCGAGATTTTATTTCTGCTTCAAAGGTATATAAAAGGCTTTAACTTTGATTAAGGATCGAGAATGGCATAAAAGGTATGTTAATCAAACGTTGGGCCTGAACATAAGGTATGTTGAAAAATTTGATAAATTTTATCAAAGTCGGGAATATAAAATGTCAAGGTGGGTTTTTAAACCATAGACTATGAAATGGTAATAATTTCTGAGAATGAGGTTACCTCTATCTGAGGTCTATTTGAGATGTTAAATTTGGAAACACATATTGATATGTGTAGATGTGTTTTTTGCAGCCTTTGGCTGCATCATTTGTGGTATCAGAGCTAGACTAATGCTCTGTGGAATTGATTGACAAAGATTGTAATTTATTCTCAACATGTATATGATTTTCATTGTAATGGATCTGATACAAAGGAAGCACAGGACACAAGAGATTATATGCAAAGAGGAATTCTGAAATATTGCAGACAATGAGAACTTCAGCATTTCAGCAAAGACAGATTGTAAAAAAGACTTGAGGAAGACAGGATCAGGTAAAAGCTTTACAAAATTTTAATGATATGTGTGTGTGATGAAAGCAGCAACAGAATTTTCAGCCAAGTAGCTGTGACAAAGAAATGAATGAAGAAATCGCAACAGAGATACTATAATAAGTGAATATGGATGTACTCAGCAAGAAGGGAAATTTAGTTGACAGAAGAATTGAAGTGCAGACAGTGAAAAGTAAAGCAGCATGTGTATTTTCCAAGCCAATGGAAGCTCAAAAGAGATCAATCATTTGAATATCTCTCAGGTATGAGCCATAGTTTGATGTTGGTTTCATTTGAATTATTTCTATAAGAAATGAAATGATAGCAGCAACACACAGTAGAAGATTGTGTAAAGAGAGAGAAGAGTTGTGTTAGTGGCAGTGAACTTAAATATTCTAGCTAAAAGTTGGACAGGGAGAACAACTGAAATTTTCTCAAGAGAAGGTGAGTGGAGGATATAAGCCTAGGAAGAGTAGAAGAATAATGCTTAAGAGGTTCAAGAAATAGAGAACCAGTGCTTACCAAAAGACCAAGTCCAGAGAGGGGATTGGTGAGGTAAGTGGCAGCAAAGAGGACTTTTTGTTGCAAAGGCTTATTGCAACTCATATGAGTGAGGAGCTCATAGAGATGGAGGAGAAAGTGACTACTGATAGTCATAATAGGGGTTCAGAGAGAAGCCACAAAAAAAGAAAGAAATATGCCAAGGAAAATGGCAAAGGTAAGGGAATGAGTCAAGAAGTATTTGACAGAGAAATTGCAAAATTGAAAGCAAGTGTTGAAGTAATAATAGTGCTGCTTGAGAAGAGTATGAAGGACCAAAGTTATGATTGGACTATGAGAAGAAAGAAGATAAAATGGAAGCTATTGCAAAAGCAGATAAACAGAAGAATTTATATCAGATTACGAGAGGAACTCAGAACAGTTGAGTTAGAGATGGAAGATGACTATTATAGACTTGAGCAAGAAGATTAATTTTCTGAGGAAGGAATCATTGATGAATTTCTGAACTATTGGACAAGTTCAGATTAGCAGAGAGATGTGATGATTGAGACATCAAAGAAAGAGGAGCCTAGTATTTTTGAAACTGATGATTTTTGTATGTATGTAGGTGATGAACAATCTTTACAAGATATGTTTATGCAGGTTGCTGAAGAAATGAAGATGTTAGAAGAGGTGACTGTAATGGAATAGTTCTTGGATGAACATGTGTTCAAAGACACTACAGATGTACAAATGTTGAAAACTACCATGAAAGATGGAGGTGATGAATCTAGTGAGATTTGGCAAAGGAAGGACAAATAGTCTGGAGATAAAAGGAAATTGCAGATTGCAAAAGAAGAATCTGAAGAGAGGTATGAAGATAGCCTTATGACAGGAACAACCAAAAGTATGTGTACAGTGCAACCATTTGAGGTAATGGGATTATCTCTTTCATTTTTACTCAAAAATTATGGACTTGTATTGGTAGTTAATGGACAAGAAATTATCTTGGAAGAACATAATGGAGAATTAATGGAAAAGGATCTTACTAAATATTATATTGTGGAAGATGGTAGAATAGAGATTTATAAGAAGAATTAAGTCCAAGAAGGTATAGCTAGTGCAGAAAAGGCTATGAAGAGAAAAGAAAAAGAAGACAGTCAAGAACATGAGGATCAGTTGGCAAAGGTTGGTGCACAACAGAAATTTGAAGACAGTGTTATTTGTACAAATTGCAAACAGAGAAAAGAGGGATATAATCAGCAAACTAGAAAGAGATAGGCAATCTCAGAGGATGGAGGTAAGGATGCTTTCATGAATGATGCATTTGCATTGAGCAGCAAATGGTTTCAAAGGAACGTAATATTTATGATATTGACAGTGATTTTCATTGTAAAAGGAACTTTATCATGGAAGGAAAAATATATTGCATATGATTTTGTTTCATGTAAAGAAACAAAGAGGATTAGAGATTGGCAGATTTTGATTGAAAAGGAAGAGGCATGGAAAAGACAATTTAGTAACTTACAGATTTGTAAGGGAGAAGAAGGAAGAATGAAAATAAGTGTGAAAGGAAGGAAGGCTAAAGAAAAGAGCAGAGAACAAAATTTTTAAATTAGACAGCATTCAGAGAAAAGTGAAAACAAAGCAGAATTTTTCAAGATAAGGCAATATGGAGGAAGATATGACAATTTTGATATGTCATATGCACATCAAGAGGATGACAAATCAGGGAAATTATGGAGTAGAATTGATGGAAAATGTAATGCATTTTTTGATTTTGAATTATTAATTTTTGAATGTGTTTTCCAGGATGAAGGACAAACTGCCCTTGGAGATATGTTTTTTTATGCAAACATGAAGAAGTATGTATGTTCTGGAAATGTAAAAAGCCGTTTTTCCTTATGGAAACAAGAAGGTGATAGTAAGCAGCTGGTTGATTCAAAAGTTCAGGATGAAGGAAGGAGAGTTGGCATAACTCTTAAACAAATCATTACAAAAGAGAAAGAAGGTTGCAGAAGATGTAAAAGTACAGTCCACAGACAGATTTTGTTTTTAATTCAAAGGAGGTTTGAATGTCAAGATTTTATCTTGAGTTTACAATTAAAAATTTGGATGAACAATTCAGTCATATTTTATGTGGATATGGAAGTATTTGAACCAATTTCAATAACTGAATTAGCTGATGGACAGTATGAGGTTGACAGAATATATGTTCTTGTACCAAACAAGAAACAATTTTTTGATATTGGGAGAATGCTACTTAAATCATTGGATAAGTGGATGGTGGAACTTACATAGATGATGAGCATAAGAATTTTTCAAAGCCAACAAGTCAATGAAAGATGAAAGAATATACATGACAACATAAAGGAATTGATTTGGGGACAGAAGACAATGCTGTTGATCAGGTCAAGAATTAGAATGAACAATCAGGTATAGGACAGGGAGAAATACATAAAGTTGGAATTCAATTTTATTGAGATAATGCCAAGATAGCGGCATACCAGGGAGCAGAAATTTATATTGTTTGAGAAGTTTTTTATGTAGGATATCAGCATCCAAACATTATGTAGAAGAGATGATTAAGACAGCAAAGCAAAAGGACATTCACAATACAGATTTTGGCATCCAGGAGAAAGAGAGAAGGCAGTAAATGCACCTACAATTAAAAGAGTACAGACAGCCAGTTGGAAGATGAAATTTGATGAAGTTTACAGCATAAGCAGTTGGGTGACTCATGAACGGAGTCCATGAATTTTTTCAACCTAGGGAGTCTGATGCAGGGGAATTATTCAAAACTTCTAAGACCCATGAGTCTTATTTCTCATTTACTAAAGGGAGTGGGTTCCCTTAATCATTTTATTTATTTTCCTAAAGTTTAGTTGAGTTTGAGGAAATTTAATTGTAAATTGATTTATGGAGAATATCTCATGAGTGGTAAAATCTTAGGGACAAGTAAGGAATCCTAAGAATAGTGAGGATTTGAGAGATTTAGAAATCTAATCTAGGATTATGTTTAATAAAGAGAGGATCTGAATTGACAATTTAGGAGACAGTGAGAGATTTTTGGATTTGAACTAAATTGGTTCATGAATCCTTTCTTTTATAAATTGTGAGCTTTGAAGCATTAGAAAAGACAGAGAGGAATGAGAGTGAGCTAGTTGATAGAAGGAATTTTATTTTAAAGCCTACGGGCTTTGATAGAAAAGAGGAGAAAGGCCATGTAAGGGCATATCAGGCCAAAATCCTGACTGTAAAAAGGGTTTGAAGGTATTTGTATAATTCATGATAAATGAAGATTTGATTGCAGTGTGATTTGTTTTATTCTGCTATGCCTTGAGAAATCTATGTATGATTCTGTGTAGTAAAATTCTCAATCAAATTATCTGCAATGGATGAATGGCTGAGGTGATTAGAATTACAAAATCTATAGATATTTAGATTTTTGTGCGGGTTCTATTTATCCTTAATATTTTTTGTTTAAGGGGTTTGGAAGATGATCACAATTCATCTGTGATAAGGAGATCCATCGAAAAAGAAGCTTGTTATGTAATTTATAATCCAAATCCTTTCAGGATAGAGTGGAATTGAATTATGCATGTTTGAATGTGAATTTCAAGGTTGGGAGGAATCCTGTGAACACGAAGTAATTGATGCCTGGAAACCCATGATTTATGGCTCGGAGGAATTGTGTCAAAAATAAATGCAAAACCATGAGTAATGGCAGAACTATGCAATGGAACAATGCAAGAAGATTCAGAAAACCATTAATAGTTTTCGCGCCGCCTTCAAGTGGTAAATGGTTTCATTGAAATTGAACGTGATACACTCCAAGGAATGACACGTAGTATCGACGGAATTACAATACCGTCGATTTTGCGTTGTGTTGGGTTGATTAGTCACTAGAGTAAAATGAACACGATAGTCGTTCGATGATTTGTAGTTGAAATCTGATGGCATTCGCGCCCGTGGTTGTGCAGAGGTTAATACAAGGTACATTTGAAAATTGTTGTGGGACCCGAACAAAAATTATGTTGATATGTTGGGTTTTAACCCAAAGTATGAAGTGTTAAAACTTGGTCCGGATATTATTATTATGATGGTGAATTGGGTTTTACCCAAAGTCAACTTTTGAATCAATGAAACATCCACATGAGCTCGAATATATAATGAAATGATAAGCTGTGGGGAGGATATAATATTATGTTGGTAAGTATTCAGGTGTGGGCTCCATATTTTATTGGTATCTTTGGTATTTAATTAACCAAAGTCGGATGCATAGATACAAATGGTCGTAAGGTGAGTTGTTATGCTGTGGGGTTGAAGATCTGCTTTAGGGTTTTAACCAAATTCAAAAGTGTGATTAAAGCAAGATTTTATTTCTGCTTCAAAGGTATATAAAATGTTTCAACTTTGATTAAGGATCAAGAATGGTGTTAGCCACCTATAAAATTTGTCATATCAAATGGTGGCTAAATCATTTTTGAAGCCTTCAAGAAACAATTTTATTCCCAAAATTGTTGGTTCTTGAAATCTTATGAAGATGACTTATCCTTGAGTTAATCTTCATTGTTGTTTCCCTCTCAATTCTGAAAATTTTGTTGTTTTCCCTTAAGAGAAAGACTATTGAAAACCCATTTTTTCCCTTTCATTTTACCCCTCTTTTTACTCATTATTAACCTTCATTTTTATCCCCTTTTTCCTCATAAAATTCCTCTATTTTTCCTCATTTCCCTTATTTCCTTCATAAAAACCCCTTTGATAAGGTTTAAAACTCGTTTTTTACTTTATCGGAAGCTTCCGAAATCCTTTGAAATACTTGAAAAATCATAAAAAATAGCCTTTTTGTGCTAAGGCCTTAAGCCCTTTTGGCCCTAGCCCCCAGCCCCTTTATTTCCGCATAAAACTGGTGTTAAAGACCAAGAGTTGGGGCCCAATCGCGTAATCGCAATCGGGCGTTCCATTGAGTTTTGTTACCTCTTGCTTGTAAAAATCCCCGATTGTGATTGAGCCTTCGTATATAAAACTCTTCCCGAAAGAAAACTTTCCTTTGTATTTCATAAAAAACCCATTTTTCCTATGTTAAAAGAAAACTTGTCGGTTCATTGTTTTAGCGAATACCAATCGTTGATCTAAAAACCAATCAACGATCGACGATATCTCGCATCGCAAGTATTCATTTGGTGCATTTGAAAGGCCCTTTCATTTTTTCCGATTCCGATAAGCCCCATTTGGTTAAAACGCCTCAACCACTTCCCCACCATATAACCCACGCCCAGGACCAAGCGATTAAGTTCCGAGCGCTAATCGCATCGGAGTTTTTTTCATTGAACATATTTTAATAGTTATTTCCCCCCTCCAATTGGCCACCTTGCAATGGCTTCCCTGCCAGACCCAGATCCAACGACCTACATTGCTCTTTTACAAAGCCCATCCCTCCGCCTTTTAACCTCCGTAGTTAAATCACCACCGTCGATTTGGTCCTCAGATCAATGTTCTTTGTTCAATCGCATAGCGAAAATCACTTATGTCATTCCCCTCTCCCCCTCCGATTGCGAAACTTGCGATTCAATCTGGACTGTCGAATCCACAAGAACTAACGTCCCAGATTAATCAGAACTCTGCCCGACCCTTGCCTCATATTTTATTTTATTAAACCCAAGATTGAATCTAGGTCATTCATATTGAAGATCCAATGGTCCATATTTAACCCGGTAGCCCCAACTCATTTGGGACCTATCGCCCCCATTGATTAATCCTGGCTGTTCATTCCCTGATCCGATGGTCAAGATTAAAACCACCTTGACCCTGCCCCACTTCTTTTCGCCTGTGCATCTCATCGCCATCGCGCTCTCCTCATGACCGTCCGATCAGATGCCCCAGATCTGACGGCTAGCATGCGGTTTCGCGTGTTTTTAAGCCCGAAGGTTAACGTTTTAAAATCACACGACATAGGTGGTTTTAAAAGGCCACATGTCAATTGTTAACGCATATTGCGTTCAAAAAGGAAATACCTCCTTCCCTCCTTTTCATCGCGCGAAACTAGTGGTTTCTATGGCCGAAACCACTTTTCCCCGTTTCCATTGCGTTATCCCATTTGTAATCTCCGTCGTTGATCTCTGAGATCTAATTCATGTTTAATCGCGCCCTCAGTTCATCGCCCTCCCCCATTTGCTCCACAGAACTTCATCGATGAACCTCTGCCGTTGATCTTTGTGGACTAATCGAATCCAATGGCCCAGGATCGTTCGAAAACCCCAATTATCATTTGACCCCATTTCACCTCTGATAAAATTTTTCAATATTTTTCTTATATTTTCTGCCATTTCACTATAACATTTCCCTTCCACCTTATAAGATCTTGGGTTAATCTCGACCGTTGATCAACATGCATCGACGGCTCGGACTTAATCTGTCATTGACCCCTCCGTCCGCCTCTCCTTTTGACCTCAGCGAGAAATCCTCGTAGTTGGATGCTTTCATCCAACGGCTGCAATCTAACCTCAGCCTCCAAAGCAGTCTAAACCCAACTACGCAGGATTTTCTTAACTTTTCTTGTTTTTTGCAGGTTTTCAAGGTTTCTCAACTGTTTCAAAGAAAATCAAAGGTCGGGGATGACGATCCCCAAGGCCTTTATTCATTAGGAATATCATTATATAGGGTTCAACACCATGTTTCATCCGTGCCTCATGAGCACTGATGCCATTTTAAAACCCTCTGCGCACCTGCAACAACAATGAAAACACAACAAACACCACAAACAAAGAGTATCAGTTGGACAACATGAAATCAAAGCAGAAACATGTTTGAAGATTGTTAAACACAGTTTTGAGGGATTACAGCAATAAATCGACTATCAAAAGATTAATCCACTCAATTGAAGACAGTTTGAAGAACAAAAGACAGAAATTAGGCCTAATTAAGCCTAACACACATAATTAAACCAAATTAACAGTGATTAAAGAAGGAGAATCAGATCTATCATTCCGAGTAGCCTCCACTACCACATCAGAAGCTAATTGAATCCTCTTAGCTACCAAATGCCACCTGCAGCCTCAATGCAATCAAAGAAGGCCTAGTTATGACCAGAACAGAAGATATTTGCCTCAATACAGCTGAACAGTTAATTCAACCAAAGGAACTTATTGTAAACTGTTAGCAGAGTTATTGCAAAGATAACAAAGAGCCTTAAAGTCAACAAAATCTTCCCAGCAAGCTTAATACTTAATGTAAACCAATTAATACAGAGGAAATATCAGAAATTTTCTGCATTGAGCCCCTCAAAGGCCGAGAAGCATTAAACTGTATTAATTGAACCTAGAAGATCTTTTATCCCATCCCACCTCCTCATTTCTTCTATAAATGCTTATGTAGAAGATGAGATAATGTTGGTCACTGCATATCTGTTGTCTGTAAATAGTTTATTGAAGCTGCTGTAAGCTTTGTTTGTAATTGAAGACACCTAAGTTGAGATGAAAAGTTTGAAGCTGTAGAGACCCGCTGGATTTGAAGATTGTAACTGATTTGAAGCATCAAATACAAGCTGATTTATGAGATCCTGGTCTATGTCAACGGTGATGTTTTTCTTATTGTAAATCGTTATTTTATTTCTGTCCATCTTCTCTGATAAAGAACAACAATTATAGAGTTAGGATTTACTGTCAAGGGTACCCTTCTCTTACTGATAAGCTTTATCTACATGTTTTCTTTCAAATTTTATTGTTTAAGAATGATTTAATACAGTCCAAGCAGTTAAGGAATGCTGGTGTTCTCTCGTCATACTGTCTAAAATTTAAACATTGTTCTTGAATGTTATTTTCAGTGTCTGCTAAGTAAAGTTTAGCTAGGGAAGTCTATGGTGAGCCATGTCCTCTAGTTTTATCTCCAAAGGTTGTCTGAAAGTTTCACTAAGAGTATGTTGAAAGCAGGCTAGGTTCAAAGTCCTTACCTGATCTTAGACTATTCTTTGTTATCTTAAGTGTTTTCTTGAAAATTTTACTAAGTAAAGTAGAGCTAGGGAAGTCTATGGTGAGCCCTGTCCTCTAGTTTTCTTCTCCAATAGTGGCTTTGAAAAGTTTCCCTTAGAATATGCTAAAAGCAGGATAGGTTCAAAGTCCTTACTTGATCTTAGGCTATTATTTTTCGTGTTTTAAATGTTTTCTATTGAAGTTGCATCAAAAGCAGGCTAGTTTCAAAGTACTTACATGATCTTAGATTACTTTTATGTCTTTCTTAAGTGTATGCCAAAAGCATGATAGTTTCAAAGTACTTACTTGATATTAGGCTGCTCTTTGTTCTTCATTTGTTTAATTCCCCTTCTTAGTGTTTCATTCCATTCCATAAAATCAACTTAAAGAGATCCTTAGACATAGATGACTTGCCCCATGGACCACTCTTGAACCTTGTTGTTTCAATTAAATCCTACTATGATTCCATAACCCAATGGATTGAAGCTATTTCTTGCCTATCTTCTTAGCTGAATCAATTTTTCACTTTCATTCACCTTCACCCTTCATTTAGACTTCCTTCACCTTCACATATTTTTGCCCAACCAAAACAAACAAAAAACCTTGTTCTTCATATCTAGCCTAATATCACATTTAAAAGCCTTAAAGATAAATCAATCTTTGAACTTATAGAGATATCCCTCTCTGGATTCAGGATGGCTAGATCCTAGAATCCAAAAGTGGTTCCAATGTCCTCCCTACAGCTTTAGTCTCACCAATCTACTAGAATTACAGGGAGATAACATTTCTGGCGACTCCGCTAGGGACTGAGTCAAATTTCATCTTAGGTACCCTTAAGACTTCATAAAAACCCCTTGAGTACAAGTAGCCCTCTTCAAGCACTACCAAGCAAATGGTGATTATGATAAAACTTATTTGAATTAGTGACAAACTAAGGAAACCTTAGGATTCTCATAAGAGCTTATCAAACCTTGAAGGATCAGCTAGCTTAGCCATAATAGTAGACTTTCTTTGTCTCATCACCGTAGCTAAGTTTTGAAACTGATTTAGGACACTCTTAGAACCCATAGGACTGAAATAACTCAAAAAACCCAAAAATATTTCAGATTGGTATTCAAATAAACATGGTGGTGGACCATAAAACATTTTACCTCCAAGAGAGCTAAAAAATTTCCACCTGGTGACTCCACAATCCTAAAAAGACCTTAAGACTCCACTGGGAAAACCCATTATCATCATAACATCATTTAAACTCAATTAGAGGACTTTAGGATTAAATTTTTCTTGTTTAAAATATCAGTTAGCCTCTTAAATATTGTCATATTTTGATAGCGCTCATACCACGAGTCCCGTTTTCTCTGTCTTTTCCATCTCTAGGCAATGCATAGTGCCTTCATCGAGAATGGCTCACACTTCCACTATCCGACCAATCTCACAACATTTCGTTATTACGCCAACCCGCATATTCAAACATTATATGCATGCTCTATATCAATACATATATTGCGGCGTTCTTCATTTATTGGAAACATTACAACGAAGTCCAACGATAATCGGGCATACCTTTATTAACCCGCAGACCTTAACAACGATCGATACATACATACGCATGGGCCCCAACACTAACGGTCGTCTCCATCCAACGGCGGACAACACATTGCACAGCTTCAGATGATCCGATGGATATCGCTCAAGCTACTTGCACGAACGATAATGCGCGATGGCGTGCAATGAAAGCGGCTTTTCCAACTTGCTCAGGGACATGCGTCACCCAATCTGTGGAATCGCTCCAATTTCCTAATTACCACTTACCGCCTTTACACCTCGCGATATACCCTGGTTTAGCTCTGAACCACGTTCACTGTTTATATTTCGCGATTCCGCTCTCAAGGTTCCGTCTATACTTCTCTGTCCTCAAGGTTCCATTCCTTTCGTCCAGGTTCCGGTTCAAGACTTCAACGTACTGTCTCACTTTAACTCCGCTCCATTAACAAGCTCTTCCATACGACTGCAAATCACTCTCCCTTGTGATTCTTCTTCCACGTAGAGGTTAAATCCCTCTTCCTATGACCCGCGCTACAGAGTTCTACACGCTGCAATCAACTCGATACAAGGCACATATAAACCAGCAATTTCAAAAGAATCAACCTCTCACTCACACAGCGAACACAGGAATTCAACTTGCCCTAACCTCATACCCAAGAATTCTTCTCTCTCTGAATCGATCCTTACAGTGATCGATTTGCCTCACCTTGCAAGTCAATCCCTTAGATAACTCACGGAAGACGATCTAAACTCCAATTCCAACTCACTGACAATGCTTGCACAGAGGTTCCTACTCTCAAAACCAGGACCTCTAGCCATACTCTCACGAAGGGTTCGAACGATCAAAGCAAGCAATTCAATCAATTCATAACTCAGAATTCATAGTTATTCTAGAGTCTCAAACCTTTTTCAAATAGATTCTACCAAGAACACATGTTATGCGCACAAAACTTATGAACAATTATCCATATATATATATATAGGTGATCAATCTCAAAAGAAAATTCTTACAATTTCATGGCAGGCCAGATATTCGGTTCAGTGGCCATAACCCTCCTATTCTGTTGCTGAAGAAGTTCTCTACCTCTCCTCCTCTCTCTCCCTTTTTTTTTCTAACTCTTCAGGATTACATTTATACCACAAGGATGACCTGAATCAATTCAGGTCTCCAAATAGTTCAGCAACTCTCAGCATTCCCAATTCCTAAAATCAGACTCAATAACTGAACTGATCCTAACTGACTCTTCATATTCCTATCTTAACCAATTTCTCATGTTCTCAAAGTGACTTGAGAATAATTACAATTCCCTACCAAAATATTCAAAATATTAATATTTACAAGAAATTGAAAGAACATGGGACCCCCTATGTCTACTTATGTACAAAGTAACTTTTGAGCCTAATGCCCCTGCATCAGACTCCCAAGCTTCAAATTGTTCATGATCTCCTAATCATGTGCTCTTCGTCTCTGCCTCTAGGATCCCATACTTGGTTTTTTTGATGTCCATCAGTTGTATCATCCTTCAACTGATCTTCTCCAGGCTTCCAGACTTTGTTATGTAAGTCACTTCCAGCTATACTTTCACAATTTGCTTTTGTTTTTCCTATACAAAAATCCTTTTGTTTCCCTACTTCGGAGACACCCTTACCATCAGTCTTCTGATGTATTCAATCTCCATGTCCAGCTTATCCTCTAGCTAGAAATTATCTTACCCTCTGCTGCTGCTTTCAATCTCTGTCGCTGCCAATATTGCTGCTCTTGCAGTCTCACATGCTATTAACATGTTTACTACTTCTGCAGGTGTCATCATCCATGTTGTGTCTGCTGCCTCCCCTTCCTGTCCCTCTACAACACTTTTCTTTCGTTCAACATCTGCAAATTCATTCTCAGAAAAAAATTCACTACTTAATTTCCTACCAGTAGTGACATACTCATCTAGTATACTAGTAAACAGAATTAGATTCTGCAAGCTAGTATCTGCTCCTCTTTTCTTCACAGCTTCAGGCATCCTTGCTCCAGGGTCTGCAATCCCTTTCTCTTCTCCAAATGCTCCGAGCAAATAGTTCAGCCAGATTTCTTTTACACATTCAACATGCTGTAAGTTAGACTCAGCATTTTCTTCTTCTTTGTGGGCAATCTTCAGCAATTGCCTCTCATCCTCCTGATGGATTTTGGAAATCCAATCAAGTTCTCGGAGCTTTTCTTTCTCATATTCTGTCAGCATGGAATGCTGATTCCTCCTCACTTCAGCAACTTTTAAAATCTTCCCTCCAGTCTGCTCTTGGCCCATCAGTCTAGCCAATTCTTCCTTGTCGATGACAGTGACAAATCCCTACATATGAGACATGGTTGTCTCATCCTCCTTCAGCAACAGTTTTTTCGATCCCAAGACAACTTCAAAGGATGAATTGTCTTCTGCATCACCTGTACACATAAACAAATTGTCAGTGTTAAAACCATGAGACCCAATGGTCTCAATTGATGACCCGGTCACCAATTCTTCTCCCGGAAATTATAAGTCTGGTTCAAGGCTCACAAATTCTTCAGCTGCTAGAGTCATCTCCACTGCTCCAATCATCATGCCCAGATGCTGGTCCTTCACTATGTTTTCAGTGAACATAGTTTCCTTCTCATTCATATCTCTAACAACTTCCACCTGTTGTTCTTCCTCTTTCTCTGCATGATTAACACATGAATCATTAGCAGTAAAGTTCCAGTGCTTCAATGTCTCCTTTTCCTCTGACAACACATCAGTATGTTGTGCAGAACTCCCTTCCAAACCTTTTTTCAGCACCCTAGCATGTTGATTTGCATCCTTCATGAGACTGTCAGCTAGTCTTACTTTTCTTCCATCATCTACTTCATGAACTCCATCCATGAAGATCTTCCTACCTTGCTTTCCCAGCAACTTATCCAGTGCATAGGTCCTCTGCTCTTCCAAATCTCTTCTTTGAAAATCTAACCTCCTATACAATTCAACAACTTCAATAGGATTAGATTTAGGGAACCTTACACAACCTTTTATGCCTTTGCTTGTTCTTGACCAATCCTCTGTTGGCCCTTCCCTCTCTGCTTCATCACTCTGTTGAACATCTTCATTGGACTCTTCAGTCTCCAACTCTTCCTGAGATCTCACTATCTCAGCATTGATCTGAACAGATTTCAGATTCAATGTCTTCTTCTCACCAACAAACTCTGAAGCTTGTTCATCTTTTAGTAGTGTACTTGCAAACACACACAACTTTTTAGTTTTCAAATCACAAGACCTTTCAGCCTTGGCTGCTTCCTCAAACACTTCTTCTTGAACAGGTCTTCACATGGAATCTTCAATTTCCATCTTTGTCTCAAGAACTCTGGGTTCTTCTTCCTCTGTGGAGTCTGTCATCACTTCAGATTTTTCAGATTCAAGGACACACGCCCCTACATCATCTGGACTTGTCCAATAACTCAGGAATTCCTCAATGACTTCCTCCTCAGCAAGACAGAATTTTTGCTGCCTCAAGTCTTCATCATGTCCTACAAGGTCTCTTGCAGATCTCCACTCTTCATCTGTGCTCTGTTCTGCTTCACAGGTAGAAATTTCTTCTTTCAACTCAGCTGCTCTGAGTTCTTCTCTCAACAAGGCAATCTTCTTCTGCCTCAACCTCAACTGTAATGGTTTCCATTTCACATTCTTCCTCATGAGCCAACCAACTCTCTGGCTTTCTTCTATCCTCAGTTTCAATCTGTTGAACTCTTCCCTCATCTCAGCAAATTCCTTCCAATACTCTTCATATGTGAGTCTCTTCCTCATGCCAACTGCCTTGGCATCTTCCGTCATTCTTCTATTGTGGCTTCTCTCAGAACCTCTGCAATCTCTGTAGTCTCTGCTATGGCTCTCAGTAGCCATTTTCTTCTCTAGGAGTTATTCACTCACAAGCTGCACTAAGCCTCTGCAACAACAAGCTCTCTTGCTGCAACTTACCTCACCAAGCTTCTCTCCCGAGCTCCGGCTTTTGGCATGTAATGGTCCCCTCTCTCTGGAACCTTCTAAGCACTCTCTTTTTCTCACTAGGCTTCACTCTACAAATTTCTCAAGAACACCTCTTTTCTTCTGTCATCCAACCTCTGTTGGGAATATTCCAGGTTCTGCCACACTTTTATTCTTTACTCAGAGTCCCTTGTTTGACTCTTCTACCACTGCTCTCAAAGCTGTGATCTACTTCTACTGAGATGTATTCAATTGTCTACACTCTGACTTCTGCAAACAATATTTCAACCAGAGTTAAACACTGCTCACCTTCTCTTGAGAACACTGCAATTGTCCTCTTTATCTAGCCTCTAGATAAATATCAGGCTCACTACCTTCACTATCAAACTCTGTCTGTACTTTCAGAAACCATACTTCTGCAAACATAGAATACACATCAGATTTAGATTAATTACCTGCAAGATCATGATCATGTCCTCCACTCATCCTGCAAATCATTTTCACTATAATTCTGTGTACTTTGTTGCCTGATCTTCCTTCTTCAAATCTGTAGTCTTCAAAACTCTTGTCCTCCAATTGGACTCTACAATTCTGCAATCACCTTCACTATATCTCTGTAGGCTGCAATCTTATCAGTTTCACAAGTCTAGTTTCCTTGCATTCACCAAACTTGGACTTTTCAAAAAGAGCTATTCATGAAGCTCTGATACCACTTGATAGCGCTCATACCACAGTCTCGTTTTGCTCTGACTTTTCCATCTCTAGCTGTGCATAGTGCCTTCATCAGAATGGCTCACACTTCCACTATCCGGCAATCTCACAACATTTCGTTATTGCGCCAACCCCGCATATTCAAACATTATATGTGCTCCATATCAATACATATATTACGGCGTTCTTCAATTATTGGAAACATTACAACGAAGTCCAGCAATAATCGGGCATACCATTATTAACTTGCAACCTTAATTTAACAGTCCCGATCAATATAATTTAGACTGGGGCCCAGCGCTGACGAGCCTCCCATATCCGACGGCGGAGAGCACGTTGTCTTGCTCCATACGATCCGACGGATATCGCTCGAGCTACTTGCACGAACGATAATGCGCGATGGTGCGCAATGAAAGTGGTTTTTCCAACTTGCTCAGGGACACGCGTCACCCAATCTGTGGAATTGCTCCAATTTCCTAAATACCACTTACCGCCTTTACACCTCGCGATATACCACCGGTTTAGCTCTGAACCACGTTCACTGTTTATATTTCGTGGTTCCGCTCTCAAGGTTCCGTCTATACTTCTCTGTCCTTAGGGTTCCATTCCTTTCTTCCAGGTTCCGTTTCAAGACTTCAACATACTGTCTCACTTTAACTCCGCTCCATTAGCAGGCTCTTCCATACTACTGCAAAATCACTCTCCCTTGTGATTCTTCTTCCTCGCAGAGGTTAAATCCCCGTAGGATGACTCACATAAGGAAGCGAGTCCCTCTTCCTATGACCCGCGCTACAGAGTTCTACACGCTACAATCAACTCGATACAAGGCACATACAAACCAAAAATTTCAAAAGAATCAAACTCTCACTCACATAGCGAACACAGGAATTCAACTTGCCCTAACCTCATACACAAGAATTCTTCTCTCTCAGAATCGATCCTTACAGTGATCGATTCGCCTCACCTTACAAGTAAATCCCTTCTATAACTCACGGAAGATGATCTAAATCCCAATTCCAATTCACTGACAGTGCTTGCGCAGAGGTTCCTACTCTCAAAACCAGGACCTCTAACCATACTCTCACGAAGGGTTCGAACGGTGAAAGCAGGTAAATTCAATCATTCCATAACTCAGAATTCATAGTTATTCTAGAGTCTCAAACATTCTTCAAATAGATTCTACCAAGAACTTATGAACAATTCTCCATAAATAGAGATATATATTTATATATATATATACAGGTGATCAATCTCAAAAGCTATCACTTACAATTTCATGGCAGGCCAGATATTCAGTTCAGTGGCCATTATCCTCCTACTCTATTACTGAAGAAGTTCTCCCCTTTCTCCCTATATAAACTCTTCAGGATTACATTTATACCACAAGGATGACCTAAATCGATTCAGGTCTCCAAACAATTCAGCAACTCTTAGCATTCCCAATTCCTAAGATTAGACTCAATAACTGAACTGATCCTAAACTGACTCTTTGTATTCCTATCTTAACCAATTTCTCATGTTCTCAAAATGACTTGAGAATAATTACAATTCCCTACCAAATTTATTTAATATTTACAAGAAATTTAAAGAACATGGGACCCCCTATGTATACTTATGTACAAAGTAACTTTTGAGCCTAATGCCCCTGCATCATATTTGGTTAAACTTTTCTTGTTTAGTTGGGTATGAAAAACATAGCATAGTGGCTCCTAGAAGGATTCATACTAGAGCCTACCCTGATCCAAACCCTCCTGAGATAGTTAATAACCCTGAAAGAATCCTTAGGAAGTCTCCTGAGGTTAAATATTCAACTGTTTTCATATCACCCCATAGAGCTAATTCTGTCCCAAATAATCTTACAGCTCTACAACAATCACAAGTTGACTTAAGAAATCCATTTAGAACTAGGTCACTTGATGATATAATTCAGATAAACTCTGAATCTCCACTTTCATCCCAAGACAGAAGTGAACATCCTAGTAGCAGAGAAACTACACCACCTGATTTACATTTCCTTCATAATTTTGGTTTCTCTCATCTTAGATCTGCTCAACAAACTCTTGCTGGTCCATCCACATCTGTTATCCATACATCCACTGTCTAAACTACACCATTCCATCAACCTCCTCCACTTGTAAACCCCCCACTTTTTCCACAACCTCCTATCATGGCAACATGGTATGCTCCCTCAGTCCTTCCTTTACCTTTAGTAAATCTCCCACAGGACTATCAGTCCAAGATACCATTGTATGATGCCAGTAATGCTACTACTGCTTCACAACATGTGGATAAGATGAATGACTACTTTGATAGAAATGAGATTGATGATGAAACTGTCAAACTTAGATTATTTGCTCAGAGTTTAGGGGGAGAAGTAAGAAAATGGTTCAAAGGCTTAACCCCTCATAGTATTAATGATCTCCAAGCCTTCCATCAGTTATTCTTAAACAAATGGGAAGTCAGGAAGAACCCTCTCCAAATACTTTCGGACTACAAGAATCTCCACAGAAACACTGGGGAAAGTGTACAAGCTTATTGCACTAGGTTTAACAGTGTTTATAATGCCCTTCCCCCAGATTTATAACCCCCACAAGGCTCAACTTTAAACAAGTTTCCTGAAGGATTCGATCCTGAAATGGCTTATCAACTTAGAGAAAGAGGCCCTCTGACTCTAGAAGATATGCAAAAATGAGCTCTTGCTGTGGAAGTTAATTTAATGGAGAAAAGAGCAAGAATGAGGAATGAGAAGAAAGTGTCCTTTAGAGAGGAATCCACACCTTCCACATCTAGCTCAAAGATGGAGAGAATGATGGAGGAGATGATGAAAAAGATGAGCATACTTGAGAGAGCACAAGCTAGTCAAAACCAAACAGCTCCTCAAAACATAAATCAAAACCAAAATCAGAATTTTAGGAGAAACCAGCCTCAAAACAAACCAAGGGAGGATGATCAATAGATCACTCCTCATTTTCATCAAAACTATGTAAGTGAGGTTGAAGAAACAAGTGAACAAACAGAGGAAGATGACATCAACATGCTGGGAGTAGACAATGATGTTTTTGAAGTTCATTACAATAGGAAACAAGGTCTATACACACCCTATGATGACAAAAGAGCAGAAGATGAATATTACTACCAAGAAATGGAAAATTTCATCATAGAAACTCCAAAAGAGTATGACCTCAGAAGTAAAAAGAATCTGGAAACTCCCAACAACAAAACCTCTGAAAATTCTGCAAAAAACAACCCTTTAAATAAACCCAAGATTGTAAAACAGAAGGACAAAACAGTAGCTGGAAATTCTGATAAAAACAAAGAGAAAAACACTCAAAACAATGAAAAACAGAGTGCAAATCTTAGCAACGCTAGTACCTCAGCTAGTGCTCCTGTTAAAACAATTCTAACCAATGTGAATAGAGAAAATCAACAAGCTGATCTTGCTGATAAAATGGTGGTTAACAAAGCTGAAACAAATCTTGTAAGAAGTCAGCTACCTTTCAGTTTGGAGCAGGAAATTTCCAAGATAAAGATCTTTGTTCCCCTTACTGTATTAGCCACCCAAAATGTGTACAGATCCCAAATTTTGAAGGCTTTTAACATAGAAGAGAATAATGACACTATCAATCTTAATGATGATCAACCAGAACTCATTTTTGGTCCTAAGATTGAGGGTAGATATCAAGAAGGACCGATTCCTCCTTTTTATGTAATTTTACAGATTCATGACAAGATTTTGCACAACGCTATGCATGATTCAGGGGCCTCTCACAATTTAATGCCCAAAGCTGTAATAGAGAGCCTAGGCCTTGAAATCACTAGACCATACAAAGATCTTTACTCCTTTGACTCAAGCAAAGTGAAATGTTTAGGATTAATCAAAGACCTCTGTGTTAACTTAGCACAAATTCCAGCCAAGTGTTTAGTCATGGATATTGTTGTGGCTAATGTACCCCCAAAATATGGTATGTTGTTATCAAGATCTTGGGGAGCTAAGTTACAAGGAAATATACAGATGGATATGACATATGCAACTATCCCTGTATTTAATCAAACTAGAAGACTTTACAGGGAGTTTCATATGCAATACATGGTTACTAGCCAAGAGAGACTGCAAAACTCTCCCCTTTATTCTGTAAATACAGGCCTTGACTCATTTATCTTTTTCAATGATGAAACATTCACTAAACAAGTGGCCTTAACTGAATTAATGGCAGATAGAGAGGAGGAGGAAGACAACACAGAAGTGTCAACACAGTTTTCTAAACTTGAAAACTACATCAAACAAAACACAGGTCTAGAGCTACAAATCACTCATCCATTGCTTTTAAACCTTGAGAGTCAATAAACGAATCCTCAATACGATGAAAAACATGAGGAAATAAAACAAACTCAATATAGTGCTGATCTTCAAGAACAATCCAAAAGCACGCTAGATGAAGAGGATAGTAACCAAACTAGCGAATCTGAAACTAGTCCTCTTTGGAGTATGCACTTTGATGGATCTTGTACTAAGAGTGATGCGGGCGTGGGAGTGTGGTTTCACAATACAATGAACAATCATACTGAAGGGTGTTCTTACAAATTAAACTTTCAGTGCACCAATAACATAACTGAGTATGAAGCCCTTATTTTAGGCCTGCATTTATTGAATAAATTAGGGGCAAAGGTGCATGGTGATTTTGAATTGATAATTAAGCAAGTGAATGGGGAATATACTGCAAAACATCCCAGACTTAGAGCCTATCGAAATGATGTCATGGATTTATTGAAAAAATTCGAGAAATTTAAACTAATTTTTGTCTCAAGAAACCAAAATATCCAAGCTAATGGTTTGGCTTTTGCTGCTAGGACGTGCCTAACTCCTTATGAAACCAAACAATGTACAACTCAAATCAAATTTAGACCGACAGTTCCTGATAATGAAAAATATTTGCAAGTGTTTGATGGAGACAAACAAATAGAAGATTTCTTGCAGTCCAGAAATGAATTTGAACTACCAAGTTTAGGTTCAGATTATGAAGATGACTGTTCTACTGAGGAAAATCTACTTGATGAAGAAGTAAAATCTCTAGAGATTGCTGTTATAAATCTGTTAGCTAATAAACCTGAACATAACACAGAAATTAGTGCAAATTTAGGAAAAGAAGACTTAGAAACTTTGCAATCTGACACACAAAGTTTGCCAAAAGGTTTGGTCCCCTTAGAAGAGTTATTTGATTTCAATGATGTTGCCAAGAAACCAAAGTTGAAGCCTATTGAATCTGAAGTTGAAGAGTGTAATATAGGCAGTGAACTAAAACCAAAGATGATCAAACTGTCTAAAACTTTACCAGCTCACATCAAACTGAAATACATAGAGTTATTTAAAGAATTTTCTGATATTTTTGCATGGAGTTATGAGGATTTGAAATCCTATGACACTGAAATAATTCAGCACAAGATACCTCTCAAGGAAAACCAAAAGCCATTTAAACAAAAACTGTGCAGAATAAACCCTGTTCAGTTACTTTTGGTTGAGAAGGAAATCAAGAAAATGTACAAAGATGGTATTATTGTCCCTATTAGATATTCAGAGTGGGTGTCTAATCTAGTGTCAGTTAGGAAGAAAACATGAGAGATAAGGCTTTGTATTGACTTTAGAGACCTAAAAAAAGCATCATTAAAATATAACTACCCTTTACCTAAGATGGATTATATTTTACAAAGGGTAGTAGGGTCTAAAAGAATTTCTTTGCTTGATGGTTTATCAGGGTACAATCAGATTTTAGTACATCCTAATGATCAATTAAAAACAACTTTTACTACACCTTGGGGCACTTTCATGTATGTGAAAATTCTCTTTGGTTTAATGAATGCTGGTGCTACATTCCAGAGAGCCATGGATATTGCATTCTCGGAAGAATTAAGCTACTTCATCATTATTTACCTTGATGATGTCACTGTTTTTTTCTAAAACAGATGAAGAGCACTTAAAACACTTGAGAAAAGTCTTCCAGAAATGTAGGAAGTTTGGGATATCTTTAAATCCAAAGAAAACATTGTTTGGTCTCCAAGAAGGTAAACTTCTTGGGCACATCATATCAAAGGAGGGAATAAAGATAGACTCAAAAAGGATTGAGGCTATATTACAAATCACTCATCCTAGAAACATCAAGGAACTCCAATCTTTCATTGAAAAGATTAATTTCTTAAGAAAGTTCATACCCAACTTAGCTGAGCTCCTTCGAAACATAACAAACATGCTCAAGAAGGAAGAGGGGGTTAAGTGGACCTTAGAAGCAAATAAATATTTTGAGCTGGTGAAACAAGCATTAACCAAAACACCAGTTCTAATAAGTCTTGATTTTTTAAAAGAATTTACATTTTTTCATTTGCATCAAAACATACAATAGCTGTTGTCTTATTGCAGAAAAATCCACATGGACAAGAGCAGTCCATTGCATTCTTCAGTAACGCATTGAGAGATGCACCTCTGAAGTATAACGTTATGGAAAAACAAGCCTTTGCCTTAGTCAAAGCCTTAAAATACTTCATAGTTTACATTTTGCACTCCCACATCATTGCCTTTGTCTCAAATTCAGTTGTGAAAGACATTCTAACACAGAACCCAGATGGCAAGAGAGGTAAGTGGATAGCTCTGATACTTGAATATGATTTAGAGATCAAACCCACTAAACTCATTAAAGGCCAAGGACTAGCTAGATTAATGGCTGAATCAAATTTTGAAGTTCTTGATATAAATATGATAAATACTTTAGATAAACAAGAGAAATTTTCAACTCCCATTATTGAAGACCATTTTATGAATTCCTCTTGGTATGCTGATATTATATATGTTTTGCTTAATTTGAATACCCCTCCTAGTTTATCAAAAACAAAGGCAAGGTTTTTTAAGTTAAAAGCTGTAAACTACTGCATTATAGGTAAATGTCTTTATTGGAAAAATGCAAGCGAGTTATTGCTTAAATGTTTGTCTGAAAATGATGCAGAGAAGGTTAAGCATGAGTTCCATGAAGGAGAATATGGAGGCCACCTCTACTAGAAGACTACAGCCAACAAAATCCTTAGAGCTGGTTACTATTGGCCCACCCTTTTTTTAGACGTACACAAGATGATAATTGTCCGTCATAAATGTCAACTCTTTGAAGGCAAAAAAAAATCGCTTCCGTTATCTTTGCATCCAATTGCTGTTGAAGCTCATTTTCAACAGTGGGGTTTAGACTTCATAAGAGAAATCCATCCACCATCATCTGCCCAACATAGGTGGATTCTCACTGCAACAGATTACTTTACCAAATGGATAGAAGCCATCTCTTCTAGGCAAGCCAATGACTCTGTAATCATAAAATTTATTGAGACTCATATCCTCTCTAGATTTGGTTGTCCTAGCAAGATCATCACTGATAATGTTGTTGCATTTGGATCCAAGAAGATGGTTGATTTTGTCACAAATATCATATAACATTGGGTCATCCTACTACTTATTACCCTCAAGGAAATGGGCTAGCAGAATCCTCAAACAAGAGTTTGGTGAACATAATCAAGAAGTTGATGGAGGACAACAAGAATTCTTGGCACATAAAGCTAGTACATGCACTATGGGCTGATAGATTAACACTTAGAAATCAATTGGAATGTCACCCTAACAACTTGTGTATGGAATAGATGCAATTTTTCCAACTAGCCTAGGTGTACCAGTTATGAAGTTGATTCAAGAAGTGCAGTCTGAAGACAATGACAAAATCAGAAGGATTAATCAAACTATACATCTTCAGCAAACCAGAGAGGAGGTTTACAACAGAGCATTACAAAAGCAAGATAGCATCAAAAAGCTTTTTGATAGAAGAACAAAGGCCAGTGATTTCAATGTTGGTGACAAGGTGTTAAAGTGGGATTCAAGAAGAGAAGATAAGGGAAAGCATGGGAAATTTGATAACTTATGGCTTGGCCCTTATCTCATTCATTCTATTGTTGGTAACAATGCTTATTTCTTGCAGGATTGAATGGAGCTGAACTGTTTGGGGGTCCTGTTAATGGCAGGATGCTCAAACATTGTTTCTCTTGACCCTACCATGTTTGGAAGCCTTTTTATCTTTTTTCTCATTATAAATATTTCATCCATCATTGCATTCAAAATTAGAAAAATCAAAAATACAAAAACAATAGAAAGAGAAAAGAGAGCATATTTTAAAAACAAGGAAGGTACAGCCCCATACCAAAAAAGAGAAACAAAATCTGAAAGTGTACAAACCCAAATGCCATTCCTAAGAAACACACTCCTAGTTAGTCATACAAGTCTAATCATGACTAATTAGTTTTAAATTTACCGCTGATAGGTTAGTGAAATTAGATTTGCCAAACATATTAATCTTGGCTTATCAGTTAGATAGATTAGGATAGAAAAATAAAGGTTCAAACAAGCTCAAAATCCGAACCTAAGATTCAAAAAGAAAGAATGACTCTAATCTGTTGAAATTTTGAGTCAAAGATATAAGTAAATTGGTTCTAATAAGCCCAAAACTTGAACCAGATAACAAAGAAAAACAGCTCAAACACGCCTAAAAACAGAGTTGAAGAAAAGAGAAGGATGTTCCTAAAACTTTCAGATCTTAAGCCTTCAACATTTTCATTTAAATTTTTGTAAATAATAATCTATTTGCAGCTTTTTTTTATGCCATAGATCAACAATAAGTTAGACTGATCAATCCTGACTTGTTTGCTTTTAAATTTCTTGTTTTAGAAGTTAGAGAATAAAAATCTGTTAAACAATCTAATCATAATAGATAGTAGTTAGGTAGATAAGCTTATGAACTCAACCGTTTAATCCAAGTTCATGGAGAAATAAGAAGTAGACTTAGATTAGTTTTGTGCTTTCAAAAGAATAAAATGTTTGTAAAAAGAGTTTGCCAATCCAAATGCACTCTTAAAGAAGAAAAAATGTTAGATCAGTAGGATTGGGTAGGTAGAAAGCTTGTTTGATAGAGTTCCATTGTTTTCATGGTTGCTAACATTATGAGAACAGAAGATCATCCAAGTGAAGAAAGTTGCGGCCCAATGGATGAGGCATTGATCAACCCCCAAAAAATACAAGTCTGAAGTTTTTGACACCTTCAAGAAAGTGTCATCCACATGTGGAGCCACTGTTAGCCACCTATAAAAATTTTCATGTCAAATGGTGGCTAAATAATTTTTTAAGCCTTCAAGAAACAATTTTATTGCCAAAATTATTGGTTCTTGAAATCTTATGAAGATGAATTATCCTTGAGTTAATCTTCACTGCTATTTCCCTCTCAGTTCTGAAAAATCTGTTGTTTTCCCTGAAGAGAAAGACTGCTGAAAACCCATTTTTTCCCTTTCCTTTTACCCCTCTTTTTACTCATTATTAACCTTCATTTTTATCCCCTTTTTCCTCATAAAATTCCTCTATTTTTCCTCATTTCCCTTATTCCCTTCATAAAAACCCCTTTGATAAGGTTTAAAACTCCTTTTTTACCTTATTGGAAGCTTCTGAAATCCTTTGAAATACTTGAAAAATCATAAAAAACAACCTCTTTGTGCTAAGGCCTTAAGCCCTTTTGGCCCTAG
Source organism: Pinus albicaulis (assembly GCA_034641835.2). Classification (NCBI taxonomy): domain Eukaryota; kingdom Viridiplantae; phylum Streptophyta; class Pinopsida; order Pinales; family Pinaceae; genus Pinus; species Pinus albicaulis. The sequence continues at coordinate 1,524,778,188 of CM076579.1, forward strand.
CCCCCGGCCCTTTTATTTTCCGCATAAAACCGGCGTTAAAGACCAAGAGTTGGGGCTCGATCGCACAATCGCAATCGGGGATTCCATTGAGTTTTGTTACCTCTCGCTTGTAAAAATCCCCAATTGCGATTGAGCCTTTGTATATAAAACCCTTTCCGAAAGCAAACTTTCCTTTGTATTTCATAAAAAACCCATTTTTCCTATGTCAAAAGAAAACCTGCCGGTTCATTGTTTTAGCGAATACCAACCATTGATCTAAAAACCAATCAACGATTGACGGGATCTCGCATCGCAAGTATTCATTGGGCGCATTTGAAAGGCCCTTTCCTTTTTTCCAATTCCGATAAGCCCCATTTGGTTAAAACCCCTCAACCACTTCCCCACCATATAACCTGTGTCCAGGACCAAGCGATTAAGTCCCGAGCGCTAATCGCATCAGAGTTTTTTTCATTGAACATATTTTAATAGTTATTGCCCCCCTCCGATTGGCCACCTTGCGATGGCTTCCCAGCTGTTGATCTTCCCTGCCAGACCTAGATCCAACGGCCCACATTGCTCTTTTACAAAGCCCATCCCTCTGCCTTTTGACCTCCGTAGTTAAATCTCCGTCGTCAATCTGGTTCTCAGATCAACGGTCTTTGTTCAATCGCATCGCGAAAATCACTTATGCCATTCCCCTCTCCCCCTCCAATTGCAAAACTTGCGATTCAATTTGGACCGTCGAATCCACAAGAACCGACGACCCAGATTAATCAGAAATCCGCCCGACCCTTGCCTCATATTCTATTATATTAAACCCAAGATCGAATCTGGGCCGTTCATATTGAAGATCCAATGGTCCATATTTAACCCGGTAGGCCCAACTCATTTGGGACCTATTGCCCCCATTGATTAATCATGGTCGTTCATTCCCTGATCCGACGGTCAAGATTAAAACCACCTTGACCCTGCCCCACCTCTTTTCGCCTGTGCATCTCATCGCCATTGCGCTCTCCTCATGACCGTTCGATCAGATGCCCCAGATCTGACAGCCAGCGTGTGGTTTCGCGTGTTTTTAAGCCCGAAGGTTAACGTTTTAAAATCACGCGACATAGGTGGTTTTAAAGGGCCACATGTCAATCGTTAACACATATCGCGTTCAAAAAGGCAATACTGCCTTCCCTCCTTTTCATCGCGCGAAACCAGTGGTTTCTATAGCCGAAACCACTTTTCCCAGTTTCCATTGCGTTATCCCATTTGTAATCTCTGTCGTTGATCTCTGAGATATAACGGCTCACGTTTAATCGCGCCCTTAGTTCATCACCCTCCCCCCTATGCTCCACATAACTTCATCGATCAACCTCCATCGTTGATCTTTGTGGACTAATCCAATCCAACAGCCCAGGATCGTTCGAAAACCCCAATTATCATTTGACCCCATTTCACCTCTGATAAAGCTTTTCCCTATTTTTCTTATATTTTCCGCCATTTCATTATAACATTTCCCTTCCGCCTTATAAGATCTTGGGTTAATCTCGACCGTTGATCGACATGCATCGACAGCTCGGACTTAATCTGTCATTGACCCCTCCGACCGCCTCTCCTTTTGACCTCAGCGAGCAATCCTCGCCGTTGGATGCTTTCATCCAACGGCTGTGATCTAACCTCAGCCTCCAAAGTAGTCTAAACCCAACTACGCAGGATTTTCTTAACTTTTCTTGTTTTTTGCAGGTTTTCAAGGTTTCTCAACTGTTTTAAAGAAAATCAAAGGCCAGGGATGACGATCCCCGAGGCCTTTATTCATCAGGAATATCATTCTACAGGGTTCAACACCATGTTTCATCCGTGCCTCATGAGCACTAATGCCATTTTAAAACTCTCTGCGCACCTACAACAACAATGAAAACACATCAAACACCACAAACAAAGAGTATGAGTTGGACAACATAAAATCAAAGCATAAACATGTTTGAAGATTGTTAAACACAGTTTTGAGGGATTGCGACAATAAATCGACTATCAAAAGATTAATCCACTCAATTGAAGACAGTTTGAAGAACAAAAGATAGAAATTAGGCCTAATTAAGCCTAACACACATAATTAAACCAAATTAACAGTGATTAAAGAAGGACAATCAGATCTATCATTCCGAGAAGCCTCCACTGCCATATCAGAGGCTAATTGAATCCTCTCAGCTACCAAAAGCCACCTGCAGCCTCAACACAATCAAAGAAGGCATAGTTATGACCAGAAAAGAGGATATTTGCCTCAATACAGTTGAACAGTTAATTCAACCAAAGGAACTTATTATAAACTGTCAGTAGAGTTATTACAAAGATAACAAAGAGCCTTAACGTCAACAAAATATTCCCAGCAAGCTTAATACTTAATGTAAACTAATTAATACAAAGAAAATATCAGAAAGTTTCTCCATTGAGCCCTTCAAAGGCCGAGAAGCATTGAACTGTATTAATTGAACCTAGAAGATCTTTTATCCCATCCCACCTCCTCATTTCTTCTATAAATGCTTCTGTAGAAGATGAGATAATGTTGGTCACTGCATATCTGTTCCCTGTAAATAGTTTACTGAAGCTGCTATAAGCTCTGTTTGTAATTTAAGATACCTAAGTTGAGATGACAAGTTTGAAGTTATAGAGACACGCTGGATTTGAAGATTGTAACTGATTTGAAGCATCAAATACAAGCTGATTTATGGGATCCTGATCTATGTCAATGGTGGTGTTTTTCTTATTGTAAATTGTTATTTTATTTCTGTTTCCATTCTGTCCATCTTCTTTGATAAAGAACAACAATTATAGAGTTAGGATTTACTGTCAAGGGTACCTTGCTCTTACTGATAAGCTTTATCTACATGTTTTATTTCAAATTGTGTTGTTTAAGAATGATGTAATAAAGTCCAAGAAGTTAAGGAATGTTGGCGTTCCCTCGTCCTATTGTCTAAACTTTAAACATTGTTCTTGAATGTTATTTTCAGTGTCTGCTAAGTAAAGTTGAGCTAGGGAGGTCTATGGTGAGCCCTGTCCTCTAGTTTTATCTCCAAAGGTTGTCTGAAAGTTTCCCTAAGATTATGTTGAAAGCAGGCTAGGTTCAAAGTCCTTACCTGATCTTAGACTATTCTTTGTTATCTTAAGTGTTGTCTTGAAAAGTTTACTAAGTAAAGCAGAGCTAGGGAAGTCTATGGTGAGCCCTGTCCAAAGTTTTCTTCTCCAACAGTGGCTTTGAAAAGTTTCCCTTAGAATATGTTGAAAGCAGGATAGGTTCAAAGTCCTTACTTGATCTTAGGCTATTTTTTTTCGTGTTTTAAATGTTTTTATTGAAGGTGCATCAAAAGCAGGCTAGTTTCAAAGTATTTACTTGATCTTAGATTACTTTTATGTCTTTCTTAAATGTATGCCAAAAGCAAGATAGTTTCAAAGTACTTACTTGATCTTAAGCTGCTCTTTGTTCTTCATTTGTTTAATTCCCCTTCTTAGTGTTTCATTCCGTTCCATAAAATCAACTTAAAGAGATCCTTAGACATAGATGACTTGCCCCATGGACCACTCTTGAACTTTGTTGTTTCAATTAAATCCTACTATGATTCCATAGCCCAATGGATTGAAGCTGTTTCTTGCCTATCTTCTTAGCTGAATCAATTTTTCACTTTCATTCACCTTCACCCTTCATTTAGACTTCCTTCACCTTCACATATCTTTGCCCAACCAAAACAAACAAAAAACCTTGTTCTTCATAACTAGCCTAATATCACATTCCAAAGCATTAAAGATAAATCAATCTTTGCATTTATAGAGAGATCCCTCTCTAGATTCAGGAGCGCTAGATCCTAGAATCCCAAAGTGGTTCCAATGTCCTCACTGCAGCTTTAGTCTCACCAATTTGCTAGAATTACAGGGAGATAACAAATGGCATAAAAGGTATGTTAATAAAACGTTGGGCCCGAACATAAGGTATGTTGAAAAATTTGATAAATTTTATCAAAGTCGGGAATATAAAATGTCAAAGTGGGTTTTTAAACCATAGACTATGAAATGGGAATAATTTCCGAGAATGAGGTTACCTCTATCTGAGGTCTATTTGAGATGTTAAATTTGGAAACACATATTGATATGTGTAGATGTGGGTTTTGTAGCCTTTGGCTACATCATGTCGACTCCCACTAGCCCTTCAACTAACTACTACCACCTGGGCCACCAAACTGGTGCCATGTGGAGCATGAACGGTCTTCTTACAATGCTATGCTGCCAAATCATACATTGAGTCGCTACCAGTAATTGAAGGTCGGCCTTGACCTGGAATAAACATCCTACACAACAGGAAGCTCAACCATAGTCGACGCTAACTTATAGTTGACGAACAACACATTGGTGAACAAAAAGAAGTCCCGACCACAGGGAACAACACGTTACAATAGTTGAGAGTAGTTAAAGCACTGTGACACCGTCACATAGTTGGTAATCAGTCATCTAAAGTAAAGCTAATACCACATAAAAAGGTCGACCAAAGTTGCTTCCGACTTTTAACATGGGAAGTGTTCTAAGCAAAAATTCATACACACAAATATCATGTGAACTTGAAATAAAACGTCCAACACAACATTCAAGGTATGTAGGCTCACACAAGTTTGTTTATTGCACTGTCAAATAATAAATGTCATAGTAAATATTATGCAAATAATTGTACATTACATGAGCTCTATTTCCGTGCAAATGGATGATCCAACAACGGTCTACCCCGCTCATCACACATTGAACATCTCTGCAAAATAAGACTCAACGTCTCTTGAATCAAAACGTAGATAAATATAATTCAAAAAATTTAAAAAATAAATTATTTTTGTTTTCTCATATTTACTTTGAAAATTCTCTCTTTAATTTTTAGTCATCTAACCATTAATTGAAGAGTCAACCCAAATCAATTGCGTTATATCGTGCCAGCCGCCATGATAATAATAAAGTGGCAAATTTCCCTGTAATAATAACTATGTGCTAATCCTTATCTGAGTGCCAATTTCCAAACTTTATATACTAAGACATGAATGTCATGTATTGTGCAAACCCATTGTCCTCCTCTGGTTATTTAAGTGCCATTTTCCGAATTTGTGGACCATTTATCTAAATTATTTTAACCCTGAAACATCAGCATCCATGTGAAAATATTCTCCTAACACAAAAATCCAATGGTTTATTGAAAAAGCTTTACCTATCAAATCGCCAACATTTGTGGTGACAAATAAGTTTCAAATTAAAATAAAATACGATGTCACGGACAATGTTTCTAGATTAATTTGCTAAAATATTGGATCATTTGAATTTTTGTAATCAGCCACAGGTCAATGGTAATTGAAAACAGAACCACAACAATTTTCAATTAATTTGCTAAAATATTCAAAGATGAGAGTATTTTTAATCAGCCAAATCACAAACAGACGCACGAACAATCTAATTATAAGAATCTTTGTAATCAGCCACGAGTCATCAGTAACCACAAATAGACCAACACTTCAAAGCGGATTAATGGTGGATCCAATAGGGACTTGAGCTCGTGAAGCTTGAGGAATGCATATGTCCAGTTCAAACGACTGGGATGTCTACTTGGACATATCCAACCTCCAGTTTCTTAATCTTTAGGTGCATATCAGACCACATGCATCTGATGCTCTGTTAGTTATGCTGGTTTGTCCTGCAATAATAACAATATGTGATGTGCTATTTTGTCTTGCGTTCATATGATGGTTTAGTTTTGAGGAATGAATGTGATTGATCTGGTTTTACTGCAGCCGAGAGATTGGGTTTGCCATATTTGAGCCCCTATCTGCAGTCTGTGGGTTCAAACTTCAGCCATGGAGCGAACTTTGCAACGGCTGGATCCACCATTCGTCAACAAAACACTTCATTGTTCCAGTCTGGTTTCAGCCCATTTTCCCTGGACGTGCAGTCATGGCAGTTCAATCAATTCAAGGCTAAGGCCCTTGATGCCTATAATGAAGGTATGATTTCCAATTTTAAAGGAGAAACTAAAAATATATAGGGCTGATTTAAGACTCTGAAAATTGCAGATTGTGAATATTAGATAATGTGTATGAATTTATCTTGCAGCTTTCCTCAATAGTGAATGAATAAATCTTTCTCTTCAACACCAATCTGATCCTCCTAACTTGACGCGATCTCTATCTACTGATTGAATATATTCCTTTCAGTAGGGCATTGCTTCTCTTTTGCATGCTCAGCCCTGTTTTCTTTTCTTTTATGGTTTGCAATGCGAGCGTTAATTTATCGCTTGCCACCACTTTGTGCAATTACAATAATACCTGGTAGCTGAAAACATAGATGATACTAAACTCCAAGTTTAAAGTTGTTTTTAGTCTTGAAAATCTTGGAACGATGGATCACATGGCACCAAGCATGGTCATGCAGATCCAGAAATAAAGAAGAGATCTGAAAAATAGGAAACTCGAGTAGAATATTAATTATTTGGCATGAACTCCCCCAGCATAGCAATGGTCCTGAAAGTTCTTATCGTCCTCTGCCTCTCTATTACTACACACTTGGTCTAAACCAATGACACTTCGACCCCTCGATGGAAAGGAATATTAAACAAGGTACACCCACTATGTGGAAACTGTAATTATGGGGAATTTCAAGTGTCCCACTTATAACAGAGTATTCATACAAAGCTATAGAAATTTAACACAATAGACCGAGAGTACGATTCAACTATCAGTATATTACTTACAATAAAACAATTACACAAAGCTCACAGATTTGTAGCGCAGAGCCAGACAACTGCGTAGGGTACCATGAAACCTTCTCCTGGTCTCGCCTACTTCTTTCTGACTCAACAAAAACATCACCCGAACCAAAAATGTCCCATTGTACAATTTAGAGGCTGTAACTAATAGGCCTCGTGTACATCCTATAGTTGTCTCCATTCTAGAAGCTTAAATGCCATTGCAGTAAATAATTTTTTTACATCTGTCCCATAAGGACACTTCAACATAACAACCTGACAAACAAGTTCTCCTATATATCACGATTGCAGTAATTACAAAAAAAGAGGAAACTGTCCATGTGGGAAAAAAATGAAATTCTTTGCTAGGATGCTCCTGCATCAGACACTTGCAAAACAAAAGGTTTTCATGGACTCCTATCCATGAGGTCTTCAATTGTCTTGCCATACTTCCGGAGGCCGCACTCATCCAAGTTGCATCTTCTGTTAGGAGGCCCTTCCAAATTAACCAAGTACTCCTAGTACTCTTTCTTTCTAGTTCTTCTGATCCTCTTCTGCTCCATCCACTGATCTTCCTCCTAATCATTCTCATTGCCAGCTTCAGGTTCTCTATAAGGATACAAATCCACAACGTTGAATATCGGCGAAATTTGGATATCAGGTGGTAGTTCAATTTCATAGGCATTAACTGAAAATTTCCTCAAAATTCTGCACGGTCCTATCTTCTTCAACTGCGATTTGTTATATCCATTTTTTGGGAATCTCCCATTCCTTTAATGTGCCAAAACCAAATCTCCAACCTCATAATTGATCTCTCTCCTCTTTAGATTTTCCCTTTGTTTGAACCTCTAACTGTTATCTTGTAGTTTCCCTTTGACTTTTTCATGTAACATTTGCATTGTTGTAGTGAACTCCTCTGCATTAGCACTCCTTACATCTTCCTTTCTCATATTTATTTCAGAAATTCCCCTTGGGTGCATACTGTACAATATTTGGAATGGGATTTTTCTTGTACTTCTATTATGAGAATCATTGTAACCAATTTCAGCGTGTGGAAGAACTTGATCCCACTATCTTCTATGCTCACTTACTAAACTCAGTAAATTTCCCAAGCTCCCGTTTACCACATCAGTCTACCCATCTGTTTGAGGGTGATAGGATGAACTAAATGAAAGACTTGTCTCGATATTTTTCCATGATGTCCTCCAAAAAATTCGTACAAACTTAGTGTCCCTATCTGAAACTATACTTCTGGGCAATTCATGTAACCTTACAATTTCTTTGAAAAACAAATTTGCAATATGGGTTGCATCATTGGTCTTAGAACAGGGTATAAAGTGTGCCATTTTGGAGAATCTATCAAAAATTACAAAGATTGAATCATTTCCCCAGGGTTGTAAGTAGACCCAAAACAAAATCCATTCTTATGGCATCCCATTGTCTACTTGATATGGGTAATGGCTGATGTAAACCAACATTTTGTTGTTTCCATTTGTCATAGTGAAAAATTTGACATCTATCCACAAATATTTTAACATTAGATCTCATACCTGGCCATCAATAAGAAGAGCTTAGTTGAGAATAAGTTTTGTCATGTCCAAAGTTGCCAGTCAATCCTCCACTGTGCTTTCCTTTCAATAGGTTATCCCTCATTGAGCACTTTGGAATGCACAATCAACTGCCTTTTAACAACAGTCCCTCCTGAATCATATACTCGATCCAAGGAGTTCTATCTCTCATCACTGGATTCTCACATGCTTCATAAGCTTCTCTAAATTTTGTGTTCTCCTTGTACATTTCCTTGAGATGTTCAAACCCCCCCAGCGCACTCACTTGGAATTCCTGCAAAACCAAACACCTCTTGCTCAAGGCATCTGCAACTTTGTTAGCATTCCCACTGATATTTAAGAACAAAGGTAAAATTCTGCATAAACTCTACCCATTTGTCATACCTTCAATTCAACTTCTCTAGCTTGGTTATAAACTGCAAGACGTGGTTGTCAGTATAAAGGATAAACTCTCTAGGCATGAGATAATGCCTCCATTTCTTTTAAGGATTGTATCACTGCATAGAACTCTGTCATAGGTAGAATATTTTTTTTTGGCTTCATTTAGCTTTCGCTGAAATAAGCAATAGGCTTATCATTTTGATTTACAAATTACAACAATGCCAATGGCCATTCCACTTGCATCACACTTAACTTGAAAAGACTTATGAAAATATGGTAGAGTTAAAATTGGTTGTTTTGTTATCTTTTCTTTCAACAATCTAAACATTTTTTCATTTGTCGCTGTTCACTTAAATGGATAATATTCCTGCTTAATGGTTTCGACTATCAATGCACACACACACACACACATATTTGTCCCAGAGGAACCCAACGGCCCGCCTATCACATAGCTACTAGTCAACCTATGGGGGTATATGGTCTGTCCTCCTCTTTGTAAACCAGGTCACAACTGGGGGATTTGAACCTTGGATCTCTCAGTTTTCTTAGGACTCACATTACTTCAATCACCAATTGAGTTGCCCCCCTGGGATGACTATTGGTGCACATATATGGCTAAAATTTCTTATGAATTTTCTGTAAAAACTAGCCAACTGTCAAAGCTTCGTACCTCATAAATATTATTCATACCTCATAAATATCTTTTGGCAATGGCCATTCCTTGATAGCTTTCGCCTTCTCTAGGTCTATCTTTAATCCTTCTTGAGAAATTACAAAACCCAAATAGACTAGTTATGTTTTCATGAAGGAACATTTATTTAGATTTATTCAAAGTTTCTCCTACTGCAGCTTACTCAGTACCAATTTCAAAAACCTTAAATGTTCTTCCTTGGTTCTGCTGTAAACAAGAATATCGTCTAGATATAAAATTGCAAATTTACCAATAAAATCCTTGAGGATTGAATTCATGAGCCTCATGAATGTACTAGGTGCATTTGTCAAGTGAAAAGGCATGACAAGCCATTCATACAAACCATCATTGGTTTTGAAGGTCATCTTCCATTCATCTCCCTCTCATCCTAATTCGATGATATCCTCTTTTCAAATCTATCTTTGAAAAACAATTTGCACCACTTAAAATGTCCATTAAATCATCCATGTGAGGCAAAGAAAATCTATACCTTATGGTTTTCTTGTTTATTTCTCTAGAGTTTACACATTCTCCAACCTCCATCCTTCTTTGGACTCAAAACTGCAGGTACAACACAAAGGCTTAGACTCTCTCTGATTAGTCCCTTGTCCAATAGCTCTTGGACCCGATTTTTGATTTCTTCATTCTCCTTGGGTGTCATCCTGTAGGCAATTTTATTTGGAAAACTTGCTCTTGGAATCAGGTCTATGTGGTTCCTGATGCTCCTTATAGGTGGTACTGGTAAGGCATTTGGCAACTCATTAACAATGATGTCAGCAAACTCATCTAACAATGCTTGAATTTCGACAGGTAAATCATTTAAGTTAGTATTAGTAGGTACAAGTCCTAGGCTTCAGCACATTAGATTTGGACAACTAGGTCCAAACTCCATGTTATGATGCTCGGAGATAAGAGGCTAATATTTTTGTTGGATTCCTCTTTCGAGAGGTGTAAAATCCATATAAAATATATCTTAATCCGATGAGCGAGAACTATATTTTGAATTTATTATTCTTAATGAATTATATGTGCAAGATCGGCAGTTTTGTAATAATAGGCTCGCCATGCCCAACGGATGTGTCACACACCCTCATTGATGGATATAAATACGAGAAGAGTTGAAGAGAATTTCATCATCAACACAACTCACATCTTCCTCTCTCATCGAAATGGTACGAGCTACACGGAAGGGCCAATTTCGGCCACGATGTGAAGGACGAAGAGGACGGGCCGTCTGGAGACGAAGTGGAAAGTACGACTTTACTGGCACGCTGGGAGTTTACATGAGAAAGTTTGACAGCGTTGACTTTGGTCAACGCAGATCTTGAAAACTTGTGGAAAGGTTCGATTTTGAAGGCCGTACTACCTGGCACAAAAATCGAGGTCAAAGGGATTGTGGATTTCTTCTTTGCGTTGACTTTTAACTAGCGCCTCGTTGGCTTTTCCGGAATGACGTTGACTTTTGTAGAGTTGAGTTGACTCATCTGATTGGAGAATTTGTTGTGACACATGTGAGGTAGAAGCCGACCAAAGGAGACTTTCTTTGGTTGAAGCATCTGTTCAATGGCAAGAAGCAGACACACATTTTCTTTGTTTTACGATTTGTCTTACGTAAGATCTACTTTTGTATGTTCTATACGCATTTTGCTTAACTACTTGTATGATTCTTGTAAGAAAAGTGAAATTGCTCCTAGCATAGAACATCTACAAAACTACATGGTATCAGAGGTGAGGTGAAGACAAAGCTCTATCTATTGCAATCATCACGGAAGAAATGGGTTCCACTAGTCTTGAATTCAAGGAGAATGACAATTTGTGGAAGTGATGACTTCATGCACGGAAGATGATATTGGATCTCAAATTGGAAGATCATGATCTCTGGATCATGTAATGGGAAGAATTCAAGAACCTCCATCCAATGCCTGCTGATGCAGTTGCCTACATATACGACCCAGGTACATCGAGGAGATGTATGACAAATTGATACTTATGTTCCAAGTAAAACAATGTGAACCAAGTGCTATTCCTCGAGAACAAGTTGAAGAATATGAAGAAGGGCCGAGACGAGTCTATTCAAACTTTCTTTATAGAGAGTTGACCGAAACCGAAGAACAATCTGCTAGCTATTGGGGAGACAATAGGCGATCGTGAAAGATGGTTCTCACCGCACTTGGAGGACTTCCATATAAAATGGCAAGTATTCACAACTACCATTCTCAACAATAATACCATTCCTAACTTTGATGGAGAGAAACCTGTCAAGATGTATGCAAGAAGAAACAAGGATATGAAGGAATTTGATAATAGAAGAAATGCGCCTATGGTGCTCATTCCCTGAAAGAACTGCGAGTGGTTCTAAGGACAAAGGAAGGACTAAGACTCAGAAGAAGGGTAAATGTTTCACCTTCTCGCAAGTGGACACTATGCTAGAGAATGCCCCTTCAAGAAGGATTCTCCCAGGTGGTGACGATAACAACAACAACCGAAGGAATGGGAATCGAAGAAATGACCAAATCGAAAAGGAAAGAGAGGAAGCTCACTTTGGAGGAAACAATCAACCTTCTAAGAGGTCCGGAAATACCCGAGGTATGAGAGTCTAATGTTGTTGATAGTAGGTATATTCGAGTATACGCTCTCTCGGTACATCTGCGCGACACTATGGATGTGGCTAATCGATAGTGGTGCCTCAGACACATCTCGGATTCAGGAAGCACTTTCGACATGGTTGAAAGGGATACTAATCTAGAAATTATCCTTGGGGATAATGCCACTTATCTGTGAAAGGAACCGGGGGGCTGTGACCCTCCACTTGTCCCAAGGACAAGTCCTCCATTTGCAGATGTACTCTATGTACCTAAATTGAAGAAGAACCTTGTGTTGTATACGCCATGGAAGACAAAGGATTCAATGTAACTTTCTCGATGGAAAGGTGCTCATGTGGAAGAAAGAGCTTCAAGGAAGCTATCTCTCAATTAGTTTTAGAGTTGGTACCTCTACCGGGTTGGAGAGTCCGTTGGGAGCTATGACTTGTGATACTATTCGACAAACCGAACTATGGCACTTAGAGATTTGGACACCTTCATTACAAAGCCCTTGGAGAAGCAGGAAGGTGGTGACGAGGGGATGCGATTTTGGAAATAATCATGAAGGTGTATGTAAAGAATTTGTCTTGAAGGAAAACATACAAGGGGACCTTTCCCCTCAAGTGTCACAGACATGCGAGATATTGCAAGCTGGTCCATTCGATCTTTCTGCCGTTATGTTGCACCCGTAACATCCACGGGGGGATGTTCTTACTATATGACATTCTTGATGATTTCTCTCGCAAAACTGGATATACTTCTTGAAGAAGAAGGATGAAGAACTCATGTGGTTAGTACCTTCAAAGCCTTGGTGGAAAATATGACCGGGGAAAGAAGATCAAGATTTTGAGAGATGACAATGTACTTGAATATGAGTCAAATGAGTTCAAGACTTTTTTGCGTGGCATTAAGAGGGGAGACTACCACTTGCATATACTCTGACGAGAATGGTGTTATTTGAGAGCATAAGAATAGGACTATTGTGACCGCGTGCCATGCTATGTGATCGGGGGTCTACCAAAGTTTACGTGGGAGAAAGTACCAAATCTTTACATGTACATTCAAACCCGTGCCCTCATTCGCACGGACTCCAAAACTCTAGAAAGAGGTTTTTCTACGTAGAAACTACGATGTCTCACATTTAGAATTTTTGGATGTCTGTCTATTTTCATGTGCGAAAGAAAAGAGAAGTAAAATTTGGATCTCTTGGGAAGAAAGGAATGTTTGTAGACTCTGATGAGACTTCTAAGGCATATAGAGTCTGTACCTGGTCAAAGGGAAGTAGAGATAAGCCATGATGTCACTTTTGACGAAGGAAATGCTTCCATTTTGAAGAAAGTAGTAGATCTTCCTAGATCGAAGAAAATCATGAAGAAAGACACGTCAGGAAGAACCCCGGGGATGAGACTATGCACACGATATTGAAGGGCCAATGGGTCTGATGATCCACCCTTCACTAGGAAAGAGACCATCATGGCTCGAGGACACCCTCGAAGATCTTTGAGGGTCATGCTGCCCAAAGAGGGACATTAGGAAAGCAAGAGCGTGTAGATACCAAGGGTATCTAGGCTTGCCATAGTACTATTAGCCTGTCCCGAACTGGATCTTTTGAGGAAGCTGGTAAAGCATCAAGTTTGGAAGGATGCTATGCACGAAGAATATGGAGTCCATAATGAAGAATGATGTCTGGGATGTGGTCTAGAAATGAAGGACAAATGCATTGTCACATGAAATGGCTCTACAAGATCAAACATGGATCCCGATGGGAGTCTTGAAAAGTTCAAAGCAAGGTTTGTTACTGATGGCTTCTCTCAAGGAAGGAATTGACTATGATGACATATTTGCACTGTGGCACGATATACCACCATCCGATCAATCATAGCCCTTGCGCTACGCAAGGATGGAGTCTTCATTGGATGGATGTCAAGGCAAAGCACTACGCATGGTGCAATAAAGGAAGAGGTGTATGTGGAACAACCTACGGGATTTGAAGTTAAGTTCCGGGAAACACTCCATGCGCAAGTTGAAGAAAGCCCTCATGGGTTGAAGCAAGCACCCGAGGCTTGGTACGAAAGGATGGATAGTTACTTGATGAAGGGCCGGGCTTTACTCGAAGTAATCACGTCCGAACCTTTACTTCAAGGTTGTGAAAGGCGCCTCTCATTCTAGTACTGTATGTGGATGACCTCTTCCACGGCCGTTGATGACCCACCTCTCATTCATCAATGTAAGAGGGAGCTCGCTGCTGAGTTCGAGATGAAGGACCTAGGACTGATGCACTACTTCCTAGGCCTGGAGGTCTGGCAGAGACCTGGAGAGATTTTCCTTTCTCAAGGAAAATATATTGTGAAACTTCTGGAAAGATTTGGTATGGTGGATTGCAAGTCTGTGTCAACACCAATGGAACTCAACTTCAAGAAGTTGAGTGGCGGCTGACTGAGCCGGTCGGGGCTTAATCCCTGCGGGTATGGTACTGGCTTAGAGGTTGATGTTCTTAGTGAACACCGTCTGGGACATATGTTTTGCGGTGGGTGCTGAGTCAACGGATGGTTGAGCCTCATTTTTTCAACTGGGTTGGTGTTTTTAAAAATCTTTTGAGATATCTTCGGAGGCACGATAAACCAAAGTTTAAAAGAGATACACTGGCAGGAGTGTGATACTCGTGGATATCACGATGGGGGTGGGGTGGCCGGTGTGGTGGATCGTAAGAGCACATACGGATCTTTGCTTCAATCTTGGTTACGCCGATCTCATGGATGGCCGGGAAAGCGAAGTCGGTGGCTTTGAGCACGCGGAGCGGAAAGCTCATTCCTCTTAGTATGGCACATTGTAGACGGTTGCGAAAGCTCTTCAGTGAGTTGTTCGGGCATGTGCTAAATACCACCATGATACTCTGTGATAACCAGAGTGTGATTCAGTTGTCTGAGAATCCCGTGTTCCACGATCGATCCAAGCATATTGATATCAGGTACCACTTTATCCGAGATATACAGCAAGGCGCCGTAAGGCTCGATCATATAGTAACTAATGAGCAGGTCGTGGATAAAACAACAAAGCCCCTGAGGAAGGTCAAGTTCCTAACCCTCCGTGAGAATCTTGGTATCATGGGACGACCCTATTCTGAGGGTCCTGTTGGACGATGAGCTGCAGGAGCTGCAGGGGCTTTGGGGACAGCTACCGAGCTATAAGCACTCATGTCATAGCACGCCCCACCCTTGTGATTATTGGGGATTCAGTTCGCCACTCATTTATCTGTGCCCCGTATGCATCCTACCCATTGAGTTCGGGGCTCATGGGAAGTACCTCTCATTTGGCCAATGAGGTGTGGAAAAGCTAGAGACTATTAGCAAAGACTGATGGACGCATCAGAGATTGCCGTACTCTCTATCTAGGATGGCACGGTCCAACCACTTGATCTGGGATCAAGATTTGTGAGGTCTGGGACCTCTGGACTAACTATGTCAGTCGGGGATGATGTCTTTGTGACTAACCCACTTCTGTTCTGAAATAAAGAAGCCAGCAAAGCAAGTTTCGGCGGGATGACGCACGATGTTGATTGCACTAATAGATGGAGTTCTCCCTAGTTGAGAGGGAGTGTTAAATTTGGACAACTAGGTCCAAACTCCATGTTATGATGCTCAGATTAAGAGGCTAATATTTTTGTTGGATTCCTCTTTCTGAGAAGTGTAAAATCCATATAAAATATATCTTAATCCGATGAGCAGAACTTATATTTTGAATTTATTATTCTTAATGAATTATATGTGCAAGGTCGGCCAGTTTTGTAATGTAGGCTCGCATGCCCAACAGATGTGTCACACACCCTCATTGATGGATATAAATACAGGAAAAGTTGGAGAGAATTTCATCATCAACACAACTCACATCTTCCTCTCTCATCAAATAGTACGAGCTACCTGAAGGACGAATTTCAGCCACACGTGTGAAGGACGAAGAGGACAGACCGTACGGCTGAGCTGAAGTACGACTTTCTGCTGCTAGGGTTTCGCAGAAAGTTTGACCAGCGTTGACTTTGGTCAACGCATGGTCCAATCAACTTGAAAACTTGTGGAAGGTTCGATTTTTGAAGGCCGTACTACCTGGCACAAAAATCGAGGTCAAAGGGTTGACCGTTTTGCTGCTGCGTTGACTTTTAGCTTGCTACCCCTGCGTTGACTTTTCCAGGACAGCGTTGACTTTTGTAGAGTTGACTTGAGTTGACTCATCTACTGATTGGAGGGATGTTGTGACACATGCTGGGCTGACTGACCAAAGGAGACTTTGCTGGTTGAAGCATCCTGTTGACCGCCGAAACGAACACACACATTTTTCCTGTTTCTGATTTGTCTTCTGTAAGATCTACTTTTATGTTCTATCTGCATTTTGCTTAACTATTTGTATGATTGCTGTGAGAAAAGTAAAATTGCTCCTAGCATAGAACATCTACAAAACTTTACACTTGCCAATCAAAGCAAACCATACATTTTCTTCTTTCTTGATTTCCTGCAACAATTCTTTCTGATCTAGGTGGATAGTGGTGGCCACCCGCCTATTCCATTTGGACCCCCACCATTGTTTCTTTCGGTTTCCTTAACTGTAGCATAGTTTACTATTTTTGGCAGTTTTTTGGGTCCTAAACTTCTAGAGCCAGTCTGAGGCCCTAAACAACTTTTTTTTTGGAAACGGGTAGACCTATAGTCGAAAACAGGAGTTTGTAGTCGAAAGTTGGTCCCCAGATAGATCTTTCTAATGAGGTATCATACACGTCAAAAAAAGATAGTATGCCAAAGTTACGACCCCGGGAAGTTGATGTACCAACTAACCCCAACAGGGCCCACAGACTTTTGGCACTTCATCTTCTAGGGTTAGGTTTTTGGATGTTTAGGGTTTTCCATTATTTCTCAATAATAAAAGGACCTCTGAAGATCATTGTAACACAGTTTAGAAGCCATGTAGCCACCACATCTCTTCTCAGAGATAGTTACCATCGCTCGAGCTAATTTATTTTCTTTCTGCATGTAAACAATTTTTAGTGTTTGTTTTAATGAATTGAAGTCCAGTTTTCACTGTAGCTCTATGTTTCTGCTTAAATTTATATTTCATTTTTGTTCTTGCATAAATATGGATCAGTGGTATCAGAGTGGTCTGCTCTTTCTGTGTTTTTCTATGCATGTCCCCAACGAGGTCAGGGTATAAGGAGTTAGGACTTGAATGGGTTGAACCCTTGCAAAATCGGCCTCATCGACCCCGACAACTTCCCATGGCGGAAGAAAAGAACGACGAGGGAGAAGGAGATCCTTTAAAAATATTGCTTGAAGAAGCCCTCAAGCGACAAAGGAATAAGATGATGGATAACTTTTCCTAGATCCTTCAGTGTGTATCAGCGGGTGAAGCATCTTCATCTGGAAACCACCTTGGAGGCGACACTCCCTTCAAGGTACAAGTTAACTTTGACATTCCTACATTTGAAGGCCAAATATATGAAAATGTCGTAGATAAATGGTTAAATCTACTAGAAGGATATTTTTTGATTCATGATTTTTCCAATAGGGAAAAGATTTCTTTTGCACTCCTCAAATCTGCCCCCCATGTCAAGGACTGGTGGGAAACCTACTGTCAGCAGAGGAATGAGAATGAACCCTCACTGTTTTCATCCGCACACACTTGGAATTCTTTCTGAGGCACCATCAAGGAACAATATTACCTTTGTGGGAGTTGTGAAGATAAGGACATAAAATGGACCACATTGCGGTAGGGAAGGGACCAAGACAAGCCGGAGTTCACAAATATTTTTCATACACTTTGCACGAAGTTGGGTATCAAGGATTCTAAGTGGCATCTAGTACTCAAGTACTGTGACTGTCTACACAAGTACATCTAGGACGAGATGGAGTTCTTGGACATCTCCTCACTTGGCGCTGCATACCGATATGTTGTCAAGATCAAGCAGAAATTTAAACAAAAGAAGCGAGACTTTGGATCTGCGAATCCAAAGCAAGGAAAAGGCGCCTCCAAACCACAGAATAAGGGACAAATCCAAGGCGGCATGACCCAGGACAACCCATCAAATCCATAAGCAAAGAATAACAACACGAAGACGAAGAAGGACACAGGGAAGTGGTGAGTTCCACAACAGCCCCACTCACCACACAAGTGAGTGTCGCGCCAAGCAGTCACTGGTGGCTGAGCTGAAGACTTCAGAGTCAGATGCATGTTCCGACTCTGAGTCAGATCCAACAAGGGAAATGACAAAGGGAAGTAGATTATTGATGCAGAGCCGAGTGCCATCATTGCCACCACCAAGGTCCAAGATATTGAGCCCGAAGATCCAAAGGAAGGGGTGCATCTCTTCCACTCACAGATGTGGGTGAAGGGGTCTCTGTTGCAATTCATTGTCGATAGTTGGAGCCAAAGAATCTCATCTCAATAGAGGCCGTTAAGCATTTGGGCCTACCGAACACACCACATCCGTAGCCATACACCATCAGGTGGCTCCACCAAAGATGAGATCTCTGCATCAGCCATCATTGTCGCCTTCCCTATAGCATCAAGCCCTTCACGGATGAGGTACTATGTGATGTTGCTCCTCTTGAAGTTTGTGATGTGTTATTGGACCAACCATACTTATGGAAGTGCATGCTTTGTGTGAGTCCAAGCCTCGCACTGTCATTATTACTTTGGGAAATAAGTTATATAGGATACTGGGGGTAGCCCTGCCTACAGTCATTACTTTGATATCTACTTAGCAATGCAGTAAGATCATCTCCCATACCGAGAAATTTGTTTTATTTCTAATTCGCTCTCAAAGTAAGTTGAAGATCATGGCCACACCCATGTCCCCTAAGAAGGGTTCCTCCACACAAATGTGGCTGTGTGGATAAGGTTGTGGAAGAATACAAGGACATATTATTCTCACCCATAGGGGTACCGTTGCATTTTCATGTCAAGCATTTGATCAATCTAACACTTGGAGAACCTCTACCTAATGGGCCGATATACCATCGCTCCATTATGGAAATAAAAGAAATCAAGTGGCAGATCTAGGAGTTGTTGCAAAAATAACGCATCCGACCAAGTTCCTTACCTTGTGAGAGCTCGATTGTGCTTGTACAAAATAAATATGGAACCTGGAGACTCTGAATTGATTATCAGGCACTAAAAAAAATCACTGTCAGGAATAAGTATCCAATCCCAGATATTGATGGCCTTCTTGACCAACTCAAGGGGGAAAATTATTTCAACAAGATCAATTTAAAGTTTGGCTATCACCAAGTTCCAATAGAACCCATAGATGTATGGAAGGTCATCTTCAAATCCAAGGAGGGCCTTTTCAAGTGGTTGGTCATGCCTTTCGGGTTGAAAAATGCCCCTGCAACATTTATGAGGTTGATGGATGAAATATTGCAGCCCTTCACCAACTCATCGTGGTTGTATATCCGGACAACATCCTCATCTTTAGCAAGAGTTGAAGAGCACTCGCAACACATTCAAGAGGGTCGTTCGCACCGCAACAACACAAATTATGTGCTAACTTAGAGAAATGCTCCTTTGGCATGGACCAGGTCCAATATCAGAGCTACATAATTGATGAGCAAGGCATGCATGTGGATCTAGCTAAGATCCAAGTCATTCAGGATTGACCAACCCTGACGGCTCTAACAGAGCTTCACAAATTTCTGGGCCTTGCCAATTTCTATCGACAATTCGTGTTGGGGTTCTCTCATATCACTTGGCCTTTAAGTCAAGTTACCAAGGGCATAGCGAAAGCAAAGCTTTTCCGGGTCCGAGTCCCAACAAAAGGCATTCAATAACCGAAGCTAATCGCTCGCTTCGCACTGCATCACATTACTGCACCTCGCAACAAGCATTTCAAATTGAGATGTGATGACCTTTTACTATGTCGTTGGTGTAGTCCTCACCCAAGGGCATCCGATGGCCTATCATAGTGAGACACCTTCCGATACAATTTGTATTTCCGATACAATTTGGATATACCCCAACTATGATAGATATATGTATTCTATCATGTAGACATGGCGACAATGGAAACATTACATTCTGGGGAAGGAGACGGTCATTCACACAGATCATCGACCTCTTCAATTTGTACAAACATAAGGAAAGTTGCAGAACAATAAGCATCAGAAGTGGTCTACATATCTGCAACAATTCCACCTGAACATTAAATACAATAAGGGCAATACCAATCATGTTGCAGATTGCCTCAGTCAGCCCCCAGTCACAGCATTGACTATTGTTCTCAACTCTTGTGGCCACGAGATCTCTGGATGCCCGCAACTATACAAAAATGATCTAACATTCGCCACCACATACCAGATGCTAGTGGATGGCAAGTAAGTTCCATATTTCCACCTTTAGGACACATTATTATGCTACCTGGGTCACCTTTGTGTTCCTTCAAGTGAGAGTTCCAAGTTGATTTGGGAGGCGCACTACAGTCAAGTCGCAAGACACTTTGGTGTGGAGAAAACTATGGTTGCACTGCAAAAGTATTTTATTGGCAAAAAATCTGACAAGATGTTGGAAAATATATCAAATCCTGCACTACCTGTGCCATCGCCAAGCCAACCATCAAGAAGCAAGGCCTGTACACTCCTCTGCCTACTCCCAGCTAGCCCTGGGAATCGATCTTCATGGACTATCTGTCAGGCCTCCCTTCTACCAAGTATGGTAATGGCTATGTATTTGTGGTCATGGACAAATTCTATACGATGGCTATATTGGCGGCCTACAAGAAGAGAATCACAGCAGACGACACTACCAAACTCTTCTTTGAACGAGTATGGGTACATTTTAGGATCGCACGGACCATTATATCAGATCTGGACAACAGGTTCCTTAGCACATTCTGGTCGAGCCTCTGGACATTATTGGACACCAAGTTCACCAAGTCGATTGCATTCCATCCCTAGACTGATGGACAGACAGAGGTCGTCAACAGGATGATAGTGCACATACTATGCATGTACAACTCCAAGCATCCACAAAAATGGGTGAGGGCCTTTCTTATGTGCAACACAGTTAATATACAGCTCTCCATAGCTCAACTACACAGACAAAATTCGCACATGTATAGTCCAACGCTGATAAAGCAACCAGGTTTATCAAACACATCCAGCACATTCGCCAGCAGTTGCACGACATCTTGGATAAGTCCAATGCCAAGTGCAAGCAATGGTATGATCAACATTGGGTGCCACATAAGTTTCAGGTGGGCGACAAAGTTTGGTTGCATTTGCAGAAAGAACACCTTGCTGGAGCCCATTGGAAGCTCCGACCACTTTGAGACAATACTTTCGAGCTCAATATTTCCCCATTCCTTGGCGTGCACCCAATATTCAATGTGGACGACCTTCGTCCATACTTTCCACCTTTGTTGGACACATCAAACATTGCAGAACGACTAACACCAATAGAGTTCAACCCAGACTACATGGAACATGTCATAATTGATTGGATCATTGATACACAGATCAAGAACACTTGCATCCAACTATATCGGGTCATCAAAGCTAGCCAGCCCTTGCACCAAGGCAAGTGGCTCACTAGGTACCAAGTTTAACAGAAGTTTCCCCATCTCATGGAGGCACTCAATGCAATGGGGACCATTGCTTCCTTTGGGGGGGGGCGGGGGGACTGATCCAGGTGGATATTGGTGGCCACCTGCCTATTCCACTTGGACCCCACCATTGTTTCTTTCAGTTGCCTTAATTGTAGCATAGTTTATTATTTTTGGTATTTTTTTGGGTCCTAAACATCCAGAGCTGTTTTGAGGCTCTAAACGACATTTTTTTTTAAAACAGGCAGACCTGTAGTGAGAGGTAGGGGGGTTGGAGGCAGAGGTCTAGAGTCGAAATTTGTTGTCCTCAAATAGATCTTTCTAATGAGGTATCACATGCGTCAAATGGAGATCGTATGCTAAAGTTACGACCTCAGGAAGTTGATGTACTAACTAACCCCAACGGGGCCTATAAACCTTTGGCGCTTCATCTCCTAGGGTTAGGTTTTTGGATGTTTAGGGTTTTCCATTGTTTTTCGATAATAAAAAGGCTTCGAGCCTCATTGTAACACAATTAAGAAGGCATGTAGCTGCCACATAGGCATGATATCACATAATATTTCATCTTTGTAGCTACCAATCTAAAGTTCTACCTTACCCTGTTCACTTACGAAAATCTGGTGTCCTTTCTGTAGCTAAGTCACTCGGTATGGAGTAGGATGTTTCATCCTCTATAATCCCAACTTCTCCACCATCTCTATAAAAACTAGATTGCTAGTACTACCACTGTCATGACCATTTTGCAACATTTCCCTTTTGATTTGCATACTATCCTAAACAAACTTCTTCTTTATGTTGTTTCATGAGCTCCTTCTTCAGCTTTAACCAAGACTCTCTTCAAGATTAATGATTCACCCATCTCAGGAGTTTCTTCTTTTACCTCTACATTTCTTGTCTCTTCCTTAGCTTCTGCATTATGAGCTCTTTTGGGGTTTGCTGACTTGTTCTCAGGACAATCCCATGACATATGTCATGTTTTCCCACATATATAACACATGATTTCTCTTCCTCTGCTCCTGCCTCTTGAGAAGAATCTTTTGCCTTTGGACTTTTTTCCTCTAAGTGACTGACTGTAGAACTTCCTGCATCTTCATTTGAAGCCAGGAACATTCCTCTACTCTTTTAACTTTTTAGCCAATTTTTCTTCTCCCCTTAAGGTTGCTTGATGGGCATCTTCCATTGTCTTTTGGGGTAAGCGACCAATTCATCATGAATATCATTCTTTAGCCCATTTATATATCTAGCAACTTTTTCAGCGTCCTCTTCTATGTGACCCACCCCAATGTTCAATCTATAGAACTCTTTAGTATATTCCTTCACTGTCATGGCCTTTTGTCTCAAATTTTGCAGTTTCCTGAAAAGGTCCAATTGGTAGCCCGTAGGCATGAATTTTCCCTTGAATTTAGCCACCATTCTGTCCCAAATTTTGATTTTTTCCTTTCCTTTCCTTCTTCTATTAGCCTGTAGTTCATCCCATCATAAGGCTGCATGCCCCTTCAACCTAGTCACTATATTTAACCTTTTGGTCATCTTCCACATCTTCATAATCGAAGTATTTGTCCATTGCGTTGACCCAATCAAGCAGTTAATCCACATTTAAGTTGTCATTATACATAGGCACCTCCATCTTTGGCATGGATCCTACCTTTGTAAAGTGTAACCAACTTTATTTGTCGTTCCTCTATCGGTCCTCCGTGTGCTCATATTTCTTCTTTAGAGCTTATATCTCCACTCTCACTGATGTCTCCTGCGTCAAGTTCCCTTCTCTGAGTTTCCTGCATGGCTTCCATTCTCGCTTTGATGCACCTCAAATCTAATCGTAACTCATCAATTACCTCGTTTCTGCCTCGATCTCCTCGACTAGATGACATGTTCGTCTATTAAATATGGTTACTCTATTGAAAAACTACAAGTGACTTTGTTGAAGACAATCACTTGTCTTCTTTTTCTTGTGCTTGCTTTCTCCGATTTTGCAAAGTTTCAAGGTCTAACACCACTTGATGTCCTAAGACACTGAGGTTGGTGCTTTGCATTCGGCGTTAGCCCTCGGCCTCCAAGCTACCTTCACATGACCTAGGGCCTATTGGGTTTGCATGTATTTCTTGTCCAACTTCCTTTATACGATGCAATTGACACGCTACTCGATTGACAGCTTACGAGGCCTCAAGTCCTGCCGAGGTTTAACGTTTTGGGCCCTCGTTCAAGTGCGATCACCTTTCATCGGTACAATCACAGGGCGGCCAAATCTAACAGCCCAACAGGGTTGCGGGTGCCCCTAGGTGTGCTGAAAGTTAAGGATGGGGAGGGGGGGACATGTAAAAACCCGCTAGTGGTTCCATCTGCGTATGTGGGTGGCTCAGATCAATTTCGAGGGGTCCCTTCTTGTTAACACTTACCACTTTCGCACCCCCCGGCAATACCACTCAGTTTCATAAAACCTTGAACCAGTGGAACCCCGTGCTGGGTTAGTCTACAGCGTGGTTCCAGGTGAGGGAATGTTGTGTTTATCCCGAGAGTCAAGGCTGAGACTTTAAGCAAGAACTCAACGAGCAACCATGACTCAATCCAAATAAAATTAACCAATGAACCCCAAATGGTTGAATGGATTCGAATCATCCTTTGCCTCTTCGTTATTACACACTTGGTGTAAACCAATGATACTTTGACCCCTCGATGGAAAGGTATTTTAAACAAGGTACTCCCATTGTGCAGAAACTGTAATGATGGAGAATTTCAAGCATCCCACTCATCACAGAGTATTCATACGAAGCTACAAAAAATTAATGGAGTAGACAAAGAGTGGGATTCAACTATCATTATATTACGTAGAACAAAAGAATTACACAAAACTCATAGATTCGTGGTGCAAAGCCATACAACTTCATAGGGTACCATGAAACCCTCTCCTACTCTCACCTATCTTCCCTTTGACTTAGACAAAAACATCACCCTAACCAAAAATGTCCCAATGTACAATTTAGATGCTACAACTCACTGGCCTCACGGATATCCTACAGCTGTCCCCATTCTAGAAGCTTAAATGCCACTGCAGTAAATAAAATATTTACAACTGTCCCATAAGGACACTTCAGCGTAACAACTAACAAACGCAGAGTCTTCTATATATCACGATTGCAGTAATTACAAAAAGAAAGGAAATTGTCCATGTGGGAAAAAATGAAATTCTCTTCTAGAATGTTCCTGCCTCACTTTGCAAGCTTTTCAGCAATTTCACGAACTAAATTGAAACCTATACTTTCATCTATATCCATGAAATCCTCAATCTTGTTGATCTTGAGCTGAGAGACAAAGTCCTTTAAATGAACACTGGCATGCATTTCAAGTGACAAAGGGATTTTCCAAATCAAATGATGCTTCACTTTTTTAGGGGACCATTAATTACTTAATAGGTGCCTGTCTGTATCCCTAGTGACAAAGGGATTCTGTGAATGAGATGCTTAACTTTAATATGGGGCCATTGATCTCTTAATAAGAACCTGTCTAAACTATATAAGCCATTGAACATAACTTAGCAGTTTTGTATGTCTTATACAGAGTGTTCACTGTTCCCTCGATAGGAGGGTCTGAAATCATATTACCCTTAATATGATGATATTTTGATTTTGAGATAGTTAGACATAGGGAACAAACATAACTCTGCACTCACTATGTAGTATGAACCCATGTTCTTGTTTGGGAGGTCCACACGAGCTTTAGTCTGTAGTTAGTTTGGTACCAGGGCATGCTCGAAGTTACCTCTTGTAAGGACAGACAAGCAGTGAAAGCCTGTGTGTTCACCCTGGCATCTCATGCCATTGATAGTTGTCCTTATTTTGCTGCTCGATAAATTGAGACAAAAATAAGCTATTGAGTTTGCGTGATACCTTTTTCTGGTTCATATAAGTTTTGAAGCTTGCAAAAATTTCAAGCAAGGGGCTGATGAAATTTAGAGATCCCTCCTATATAATAGGAATCTATGACACCTATGGTTAATGGAAATAATTGATCTTTTCCTTCATTCCTTTCTTCCCGATCATTAAATCAAATTATCCATAGTTCTCTTTGAAATAAGCGAAATTCTTTGAAATTTTTGCAAAAATATAATAAATTTCCTGTAAGATTTCAAGCTTTTACAAGGCAAAGGTCAGCGGTGTATTTTTTTGACATAGATGCTGATGTCTGTGTATAACCAATAATGGAACACAGGAGCTTCTTACAAAGAGCTACTACCGAAGTCAGATTATTTCAACAAGGCACTCTATACTTTTGACATTGGCCAGAATGACCTTACTGCTGGCTACTTCCTCAACATGACTGTAGACCAAGTAAAAGCCTTTATTCCTGATCTTATCAGCCAGTTTTCCACCATCATCAAGGTGAGCAAAACATTAGCCTGTAATTCCATTTTATCATGATATTGGGACTTGATTCACAGTACACAAATCTCATGAGTTAGAAAAATTCCAAAACAAACAGATTATCTATTTTGGAGGAGGAAGGTCATTCTTAATACACAACACTGGTCCAGTAGGATGCCTGCCTTACATTCCGGACAGGCTTCCTCACACCACATCTCAGATGGACAAGAATGGGTGTGCCACTCCGTATAATGAAGTTGCTCAGGACTACAACAAATTACTTAAGGAAGCAGTCATACAGCTGAGGACAGATCTTCCAATGGCAGCAATAACCTATGTTGACATGTATTCAATCAAATATGGTCTAATAACAAATGCCACCAAGGAAGGTACACCATTTAACATCCTCTTCTGATTGTATTGATCTCGGTATAATGTCAAATATTATTTGGAGGAGGTGATTCCTTTTCCAACAGCGTTTTTATGCAAAGAAAATATTCATTGATTGGATGTGCAGGTTTTAAGTATCCTCTGAGAACATGCTGTGGATATGGAGGTTTGTACAATTACAACAGACATGTGGGCTGTGGATCCAAGGTTACGTTGAATGGAACCCAAGTGGAAGGAAAATCTTGCAAGGACCCATCTGTTTATGTTAATTGGGATGGAGTCCATTTCACACAGGCTTCTAATCACATATTTTCCGGCCATGTCATATCTGGAGAGTTCTCTGATCCACCTCTTCCTATATCTCAAGTCTGTCACAGATCTTCAACTAGGTGACAGTTTTTGTGCTTCTTTCGTAGTTCATCAAAGAGGTCAATTCAGTCAACCATTGGCAGTGATGTATTAATCACTTGGATAAGTATTAAAAAGCAATGAATAGATCCATTGTGGAACAGTGTCTAAACAATATTTTTATGTGCCTCAGCTAAGAATTGATATATGCTTAAGAATTGACATTTATACATGACTGTAATGTGCATTGAGGTTTTATTTTCATAAAATAATCAAAACAAATTCAGTCTCTTTTCACTGCATTGCAAAGTAAGGTGAGGACAATATTATTTCATGGCACCACTAGTTGCAGAAACAACTGACTACAGACCAACCGCAAAAATTCCAACAGAAGGTAAAGACATAGGGGATAGTTGTAGACACCAAAGTTCTTGGAATATGCTATAGAAGTAAGACTTGCATAATGCATATACACGTCAAAGTCACAAATTGAGGTTATTTTCACTGCATTGCGAAGTAATGTGAGCACAACATTATTTCATGGCACCATTAGTTCCAGAAGCAACTGAATATATAGTTGACAGTAGTAGACCAATCACAAAGTCACAAATTCAGTCTCTTTTCACTGCATTGCAAAGAAAGGTGAGCGCAATATTATTTCATGGCTTCACTAGTTGCAGAAACAACTGAATACAACGTTGATAGTAGTACACCAATTGTCAAAAATTCAGTCTCTTTTCACTGCAGTGCAAAGTAAAGTGAGTACAACATTATTTCATGGCACTACTAGTTGCAGGAACAACTGAATACATGGTTGATGGTAGTAGACCAATTATAAAGTCACAAATTCAGTCTCTTTTTCACTGCATTGCAGTAAGGTGAGTACTACATTATTTCATGGCACCACTAGTTGCAGAAACAACTGAATAAATAGTTGATAGCAATAGACCAATCAAAAAAATCCCAACAGAAGCTGATAAATACATAGTACATACTAGATAGTTGTGGAAACAACTGAATACATAGTTGATAGGAGTATACCAATCACAAAAATCCCAACAGAAGCTGCTAAATACAGAGTAGATAGTTGTAGAAACAACTGAATACATAGTTGATAGCAGTAGACAAATTTCAAAAATCCCAACAAAAGCTGCTAAATACATAGTAGATAGTTGTAGACACCAAAACTCTCGGGATATACTCTAGTATTAAGACTTTCAGAGGCACCTCAAAGTTTAAAACTAAGCTAAATACATAGTAGATGCCTGTAGATGCCGAAGTGTTGGGATATACTATAGTAGTAGAAAGACCTGCAGATGCACCTCAAAGTTTAAAACTTTGATGATTGACAAAGCTTTGGCTGTGAGCAATGCATTATAACATAAACTGTTGGGATATACAATGGTAACTGTTGGGATATACAATGGTAGCAGGACTTGCAGATGCACCTCAACTCAAAGTTTAAAACTGTGATGATTTACAAAGCTTTCAGTGTGAGCAATGCATTATAAACCACTTTTGTCTCACAAATGTTAGAGAGTTGGGATTATTCACAACAAGCATACCCAACACACGCAATTAAAATAAGGGAAGCAAAGAGTGTTAGTCTGGTAGAAAATAAATATATGAAAACATGAAATATTTTAATTATAGTGATAAAAATAATACCTAAAATCCCACAAAATAGACTACTTAAAAACAAAAAATTGCCACTTTCAAAGGAGCCCACTGAGATTGCTTTAGCACCTAAGATAATCGTTGATTCCTTACCAACTAATGTACAGATCGAAAGCAAAGTGGGCAAAGGCTTCTAAAAATTATTTTTCCCACTTTCAAAGGAGCCCACTGAGATTGCTTTAGCACCTAACATAATCGTCGATTCCTTACCAACTGATGTAAAGATCGAAAGCAAAGTGTGCAAAGGCTTCCAACTCTGTAAATTGCCTAATCCTAATTTCAATTTTCCTGCTACCTTTTTCGTAACTCTAATTGTCGAAATACATCCATACCCACATTAATAGCCTTTAACTACGCCACAAGGCGTTTCTTCTGTGTGAATTGCATGTGTGGATGTCAGGGGGACTCGGAAGTTCGCTCACCGCCATCAAATCCATCGGACGACGGTCGGTACAGTACTGGCAGTCCATCCTGGCACCACCCTTCCACGGAGATCTGGCATCGAATTCTGAGAGGAATTTCGTGGTTCTTGAATCTGGTATTCGGATCCTCGCGTCTACCCATTATGGAGCCTGGAGTAAAAGGCCCAATTTCTTATTTCCTAATCTGTTGTTAATTTTGTTCCTTTGCCTGTAATGGGTGACGATTTTTCCTCCTGTTTCTAGTTCCCCTCGCTGTCTTCATCCTTTCTGGCAAAAGAATCACAGCTCTCTCTGAAGATACTGTGCATCAGTTCCGACAAGCTCATATAGCTCATATCTATCCATTGCTGAAACCGACTGTATAGAAACAGAAATGCTATGAATCTAATCTTGAAGGAGTTTCTGGTTGCATACAGGCAAAGAGTGTTTTATAGGAATCCGACTTGTATGGAGGATCCAGTGATCGGATTTTACTTAATTTAGTGACATGGCAATTGGGTAAGTATCTTATTATCATAGTATGGCTTGACCCCAGATGGTATTCTGATGGCATGACCACTCATCAAATGTAATCAGAACGGTTACTTCTAATCTTTGGTTTGAGTTTATGCTGATTTGGCTATTAAATCTGTTGACTTTGCTGGGTTTATTAGATGCCCAGACTCTGTAATCTAGATAAGGATGTCTCACTATAAGGATGTCCCATTATATATAAGGATGTCTCACTATAAGGATGTTATAGTAGGAAAGATAAGGATGTCCAATTATATATAAGGATGTTATAGTAGGAAAGATAAGGATGTCTCACTATAAGGATGTTATAGTAGGAAAGATAAGGATGTCCCATTATATATAAGGATGTCCCATTATATATAAGGATGTCTCACTATAAGGATGTTATAGTAGGAAAGTTTATTATAATTAAGTTGGAGATGATTATTATTGGTAGTTATTTTCTAATTTAAGTTGATTTATCATTGTTCTGTTATTTTTTAATTTACTGATTTATTATTGCTATTCAAGAAAAACTACATTATTATTATTTAAAAAAAACTACATATAATCTGGTATTATCTTTGCTAATCTATACATAACAGAAACAGTGAACATGCGAAATGCTTCTGAGACTTGAGCTTCTAACTTGAGTTTCTAAATCTTTCGTCAACCTGTTTGCTTCTGTAACCAAATATAAACTATTTTAGAATAATAAATAACTAAATATAAACCATTTTAAAACATACTTCGAACCCAATTTTTAATATTTTAATACATGATTAAAAAAAATTAAAATAAAATATTTGGTAATTTGAATAGCGCCATGTAAATTCCATGTTGTGTTTGTTATTCATGATTATTTCTCGCAAATTATATTTCATACAGGCTGCATATACCAACAAGCAGTATGAAAGACAAGTTAAAGAGACTGAGAGTATGTATGTCTATTAGAGTATCGTAAAAGAAATTGAGCCACACAAAGGAGGCCAAACCGCACAAAGACTGAGCCATGTTGAGAAAAGGTCAAGTTGTGTGGCCGTGTAGACATCTGCGCAGCCGAACTGGATAATAAAGAAAAGGGTTGCATTCTACCCACAAATGGAGGAACCCAAGCCGGTTTATGGGGCCATCCTACAGAGGAGAAAGCCGCCGGAGAGACTAGTGGAGGTTGTGCCACAACAGTCCTAAAACTGTTCGTTCATCTTTTGGAGGAAGTCGGGCCACGAAAGCCTCATCCTGTTTGCAGTGCCGAGAGAGCTAGATCTATCATATTATTAGGAGTCTAGCCTTAGGGGGTTATCAGCCGCGGCAAGGAAAATATTAACAGAGTAGCGGCCCTTGTTTTTTTAAAACCCTAGTTACAGAGGAGGAGCCCTACAACCGTAGAGGGTCCAGGTTATCGGATCACGCAGAGAGGACAAGTGATTCACAGTGTAGAGAAAATCTCCATGGAAGAAGCCGCTCTTAAAGGAGTTAAGTCAAGTCTATATAGAAAGTTCAGATAAAACTAGCTTAGATCTATCTTAACTATAGATCTATCAAGCTTTGATAGGGATCAAATATTTCCAGGTGCAAACATTTTCTCAAGTTTTGCAGTGAAAAAAGAGGTGCAAGGTTAACATCTCTAGAGATTTGATCTCTCTTAGATTGGTAGTTAAAATCAATCTAAGTTGGTTTAAAAAAAAAAATAGTTTTTTATTTTATTTTAGCTTCCCACATACTTACACATCAAAGTCGTAATGCGCTGTACAATGCGCCTCTCGACGCAACTAGACTTTGATAGTGATGTGTGTAATGATAGTGCCATTTTTCACACACACACACACACATATATATATATATATTTCTGGGCATATGTAATTTTTTTATAAACAAGTGGAAAGTGGTGAATGCCATGGGATCTAAAAATTTTTGGTGGAAATATATATATGAATTGATAGAGAGAGAGAGAAAAAAAAAAAAACTCTTAATTTGGAGGGATGCGGATGGATTTCAAATTTGAGGTAGAAAACTTTAATGGTAAAAATAACTTTAAATGATGAAAGATCCAAAATGTGATATTTATTTGTTAATACAATAAGGATTTTATAAAGTATTAGATCAAAATAGGAAGGAACTTACAAATATGACCGATAAAGAATGTGAAGATATGTATGTAAGAGCTATCAACACTTTTTGGGTATTTCTTGCACATGATGTCATGTTTAACTTTATTAAATAAGTAACAACAATAGGCTTACGGCATAGGATGGGGGGCTTTTATATGAGATCCTTGACAAACTGAGTTTTCTTGAAGAGACAACTGTACAGTGTAAAAATGAACATAGGTCCGAAAATTACACATCATTTAAATGATTTTATTACTCTTATATGTCACTTACTAGTATGGATGTTTAAAATGATGGGGAAGATAGGAAAGTTACATTGTTGTGTTCATTCCCAGAATCATGGGATCATTTAGTCACTTCCATTAGCTTTAGTACAACTGATACTCTTGAATATGATTTTACTTTTGGAACATTTTTATCTAATGAGGCATGAAGAAAATATAGTCTTGAAAGTTCCATACTAGAAGAAATGGTGGCTTGAGGTCGATCCACATAAAAAGGAAAAAAGTTAAGAGGTGCATCCAAATCAACGTCGAAGGATGGAAGAGTAAACTTAAATGTTGGTATTGTAACAAGTTAGGACATATCAAGAAAAATTGTTGGAAGAGGTGGGAATGCAAGAAAGGCTCCAAAAAATAAGAAAATCTATTTGAAGTAGGGCCAAGTATGATTAATGAAGTTCTACGTATTTGTAATGTCCATCAAGACTATGAAGAATGGTTGTTAGATTCTGGCGCTTTTCATCACATGTTGCCACATAGAAGTTGGTTTTCTTCATATCAAAATGTCTGTGGAATTGTTCTTATGGGTAATGTTTCTTGTAATATTGTTGGAGTTCGAAGCATCAAAATTAAAATGTTTGATGGCATTATAGGGACATTAACATAGGTTATACATGTGCCTAGATTAAAGAAAAAATTAATTTATTTGAGAGCTTTAGATTTTGGAGGTTACAAATTTACAGGTCAAGGTGGAGCAGTAAAGGTGTCTAAGTGGGCATTAGTGGTTTTGAAGGATATTGTTGGAGCCCTGAAAATTTTCAATTTTTTTGGCATAATGGGATTGCGCATCAGGGACGAGGAGCGCGAAAAGGACAAGGAAGAGCACAACATAGGGCTATTGCAGGAGGCAGAGCGTAGCGAAGGGATGGCACAGTAGATTGGGCACGACGAAGACGGATGCTGCGCAGTAGGATGACAACAATATCTAAGGAAGGACGTGTGTAGGGAATATCGACAGTTATGATTTTACATGGGAAGGAGTCGACCAGGAAGATCGTGGCTAGTAGACGGTTGGAGATATTTTGGAGAAGGGAAAGACAAGGCAGAGTGGAGCCGAATAGGGAAGGAGATATTTTGGATAGTCGTTAGCATGCATGGGACAACTCAAAAGGATACAAGAAATATCTTGACGACCTCTTAGGGAAGCTAGACTGGTTGGGCGGGAAATCGAGAGGGTTCCAAACAACTATAAGACAACCCGTTGAAGACGAAGCAGGGGTTGGATGAGTTGGTTGGAAGTGTTCGCATGAGTAAATGGTCCGTGGAATGCTGAGCAACTATTAGTCGGTCGAGTTCATAAGGTACTGAGCCCAAAGTCAATATAGGTGCTAGTGTTTTTAGATGCAATCTGTGGGTTGAGTCTGTTGCTGCTTCACAACCTAATTGTAATGGGTTTAGTCTTTGATTATATAAGCTTGTTATGGATGGTTTATAGTGTGGTTTTTGATGAATTATATAATGTTCTTATGTATGGTCGACGACCCTATTTGATTAACTCATGTAATTTTGGGTATTATGCCTCTTCCATTAATATGAATATAAAATGGTGTTTGGGGAAGTTGTTTTAGCCTTTTGTTGCGTATCTATGTGAATGTTTTTGCATTAGCTTACAATATTATTCGTACCAGGCCGATGGTTGATAATGTTGTTAATGGTTTGTACCTTTGATTATTAATCCAAATGTTGATATTGTTAATGTGCTTTGGAATGGTGGTTTATGGTGATGATCTGGTTTGGCATGGACCTGTAGTGTTATGTTTGTTAAATATGTTTGGATAAGCGTGAAGTGCCATTTGACTGATAAGGTTTGAAGTGTCGGTTGGGGTCATGTGTTAGCTGCAAATATGTTAGAGTCTATAGTCGACTTGATCTTCGTTTGAGGGAGTCCATGTCATAGTTCTTGCACCGCACATAGTTGCGTGTGTGCAGTGGGTTGAATAAACAAAGTACAACTCCATGTGCAGTCACCGTGGGGTGTTGGAATAGGTGTCGGTCAATAATAGTGCATCACAACCAAAAGACAATTCTTCCATATTGCAGAAACATGGTTCCGATAGTCACACATTAGTGTCTCGGGTGATACCATGGTGATACTTCACTCAGTTCGTGGATGTTGCTAAAAGGGTCGATGCTAAGCGGGTCTTCGTTGGCCACTGTGTCACAAATCCTAGGTTTGTCAGAATCTCACGCGGCAACAAATGGTTTTGTTGTCGGGACTAGGATGGTTGTGTGATGAGATTATCTCTTAGGCATGTGGAAGCCATGGAATCATACTAAAAAGGAGATCACCTAGTAGCTTATGCAAAAGGAGCATGAGTTTGCTACGAAAGAAATAGGAGACAAGGGTTAGAGCACAGAGAAATGACTATAGAAATATATGTATACTGATTTTCATGAAGCCTTATTTGCAGAGTTCCCTAACATTTTGATGGAGTGCGTCCTGTTACTATTGAGATTTTGAGTGTTTGGGTAGCATCAGATGTGCTCTAGCTCCCAAAATTTGTGGAGGAACCAGAATATATCAGATCTCCAAGACTCAGAAAAGAATTTGGGAAATTCCATCCAGTTTGGGAGATAATTAATTAATTAATATTTTTAGTTAAGGACCTTAAGTCTAACTTAGGAAAATTAAAATATTAAAGGTAATTAATTAAAACATGTGATGGAATTGACTTAAGTCACATGGATCAATCTTTCTTTTAATCCGAGCCATCGATTCAAGATCTTATCATGGCTGTTGGTTTCTCAACAAGAAAGTATAAAGGAAAAGCTTGGGGTAAATTGGAGAATACACACACAGAGGCAGAGCACTGGGACTACGCTGGAATTCTAGGGTGGGTTTGCTAAGAATTTTCAGAAGTGTTTCAACTGTAGAGAGTAGTATTGACAAAGGGGATGGTCTGATCCCAGTGCCAAGAATCAGCAAGAGGTAGAGAGCAGCAGTTACACAGCAGCTGTGCAACGCAGAGAACATATTCAGCTACACAGACGCAGAAAGAGTAGTAGGGGACCCTCTAGGGTTACACAGAGACCCTTCTAGGGTAGCTTAGGGTTTGCGTCACCCATTATGGAGTTACACAACCCTCTCCTGTTGGGTATGTGTTATATTCTTTCCATGATTAGTTGCATGTGCGAGGGGGTTACAGGGGGGCGAAAACTACCCCTGTACATTGTGTTGGGCACAGCAGGGGAGTCACATGGGGGGTAGTAGCCCCCCCTGTTCGGGGTGCCCTGGAAAAAAATTTTGGACCCTATTTTTCGATGGGCAGACCTGCCCATGGTTTTGTGCATGGGTTTTTTACATGGCTTTAGGGCATGCTGGTTTTCGACCCCTGGTATTTTGTAGATCCGTTCAAGGGAACTACAATTATGTTCTAATCCAGGTTTAATGGATTGGGGTTTATGAATTCTTCGACATGTATATATGTGTTGGAACACTAAAAGGAATATAATGAAAAATCAAGCTGGTAGTCCCGATTTGAGATGAAAATATCTGTGTATATTATTTTATGTTTTATGCTTTCACTATTGTTTATTTTTTGTTTTTAAGATTTGTTTGCAGATAATTTCTGTACAGGGTTAAAACCTACATTTGGTATCAGAGTTGTTTCGGCTTCAAGGGACGCCTTTGCTGCTGAGGGGGTTTTTTTTTTGCTCAGGCCTGTGGTAGACCCTGTTCAGTGGGAGATCTGCAGGATCGATTCTTGTGGTGAAAGAAGATGGCGAGCAGTGGAAAGATAAAGGTCGAGAAATTTAATGGTCATAGTTTTGAGTTGTGGAAGCTCAAGATGGAGGATCTACTGGTGGATAAAGATCAGATGATCGCGGTAGATTCGGGTACTAAACCAACGACAATCTCAGATGAAGACTGGAAGAAGTTGGATCAGAAGGAAAAGAGCACAATACGGTTGTGTATCTCAGATTTGGTATTGTTGAATGTGTCTGGGGAAGCTACGACGAAGACTTTGTGGGACAAGCTAGGGACTTTGTACCAATCTAAGTCTTTGGTGAATAAATTGTTCCTGTAGAAAAAGCTGTATACCCTGAAGATGAAGGATGGAGACTCGGTGATAGAGTATCTAAACGCCTTCAATATTGTGGTAAGTAAGTTGTCATCTGTGAATATTAAAATCTCAGATGAAGATAAGTGCATCAATTTGCTGTGTTCTTTACCAGATTCATGGGACTGTCTGGTTATTGAAATAGGTAGCAATGCAACTACCTTGAATTTTGATGAAATTGTCTCGGCCTTGCTGTCGGAGGAAATGAGACGGAGAAATATGGAGGGCCAGAATGGATATACCTTATCTATACGAGGAAGGTCCCAAAACATAAACAAAAATAAGGTTTCGAGTGGGAGATCTAAATCTAGAGGGAGATCTAAATCTTCAGGGAAGTTTGTAAAGGTGTGCTAGAAATGTGGAAAGGAAGGGCGCTACAAAAAGGACTGCAGATCTAAATATCTTGAGAAAGGAAAGGGATCTGATGATGCTCCTTCTACAAAGGCAAAAACCACCTCAGATGAAGGTGGGGATATGTATTTGGCTTCTTCTTCAAATACACATGTAGATCATGAGGCATGGTTGATTGACTCGGGTGTATCCTTTCACTTCACTCCCCATAGGGAGTGGTTATGCGAGTATGAGAAGTATGATGGTGGTGATGTCTTCTTAGGGGATGATAGGAAGACCAGAATTGTCAGACGTGGAAAAGTCAAGCTGAAGCTGCAAGGTGGAAGGATTAGAACACTTCCTGGTGTTCTGCATATTCCCGCATTGGCCAGAAATCTGATTTTTGTAAGCAATATGGATGATGCAGGTGTAAAAATAGCGTTCAAGAAATATACCTACAAGATGGTTCGGGGAGAACTGGTATTAATGCGGGGAGTTTAGATTGGAACTCTGTACAAGCTTCAGGGTAGCACTGTTATTGATGGGTGCAACAGTTTTGTGGTTCCTGAAAGTGGAGCGCAAAGCCTAGCGATCTCTGGAGAAAAGACCATGCTATGGCATCAAAGGCTTGGACATATTGGAGAGAAGGGCCTTCGGATACTGCATGGTAATGGTATGGTAGAAGGTATGTCCAATTTCTCTCTGGATTTCGATTTTTGTGAACGTTGTGTATATGGGAAGCATAATCAAGTGAGTTTTCCTTCTGGTGCTAAGAGGGCGAACAAGATATTAGAGCTTGTGCACAGTGATGTGTTTGGACCTTTGTTGGTTCCATCACTGGGTAAATCTATGTACTATGTTTCATTCATAGATGATTTCTCAAGGAATACATGGATATATTTCTTGAGGAAGAAATCTGAAGTCTTTGACAGATTTAAAGAATTTAAGGCTCCGGTGGAAAACGAGACAGAGAAGAAGATAAAGGCGCTGAGGATAAATAATGGTGGAGAGTTCGGAAAGAAGGAATTTGAAGAGTTCTGTAAGAAGTGTGGTATAGCACGGAAAAATAATACTCCATACACACCTCAGCAAAATGAAGTTGCAGAAAGAATAAACAGAACACTGATGGAAAAGGCAAGAAGCATGCTCAGTGGTACCGAGTCAGGACATGAATTCTGGGTAGAGGCAGTGGAGACTGCATGTTACCTAGTTAACAGATCACCTTCATTAATGTTGGAGGATAAGACTCCACATGAGGTATGGACTTGTAAGAAACCCTCTCTTTCACATCTGAGGACATTTGGATGTGATACATATGTTCATGTTCCAAAGGAGAAAAGGACCAAGTTGGATAATAAATCTGAAAGGTGCATCTTTATTGAGTATAAGGATGGTTTAAAAGGTTACAAGCTTTGGAATCCAGAAACAAGGAAGGTTGTGTACAACTGAGATGTGGTGTTTGGAGAGGTGAAATATGTTGTTAAACATGAAGTCCTACCAGAGGAACCTGAGAAGGAACCTGAGGAGGATGAATCAGACTCTACAACAGAAGAAGATTCAGAAGAGGAAGAGCCACAAACTCCAGCTATGAGAAGATCAGTTCGGGAAAGAAGGTAGCCAGAAAGGTATAGTCCATCTACTTTCTGTTCAAATTTTTCTTTAACTATCACTAATGATTATCCCAAAAACGTTAGGGAGACAGTGGATTCAGAGGATGGAAAACTTTGGAAGGAGGCCATGGTTGATGAAATGGAATCCTTGTACAAAAATGAGGCATGGGATCTGGTGGAGTTCCTGGCTGGAAGGAAGCCCATCGAGAGAAAATGGGTTTTTGAGAAGAAGATGAATGTCGAAGGCAAGGTGGAGAAATACAAAGCTCGGTTGGTAGCAAAGGTTATTCCCAGGTGTTGGGAATTGATTTTGTGATATTTTTTCTCTTGTTGCCAAGGTTACTTCTATAAGATTACTTTTATCTGTTGTTGTTGAATTTGATTTTGAGGTAGAACAGATGGATGTGAAGACAACATTTCTTCACAGGGATCTGGAAGAGGAGATCTACATGAAGCAACTTGAAGGCTTTATGGTGAAGGGTAAGAAATAACTTGTATGCAAGTTAAAAAAGTCTTTGTATGGGTTAAAACAGTCACCAAGGATGTGGTATCAAAAATTTGATACCTATATACGGGGACTTGGCTTCACCAGAAGCAAAGAGGATCATTGTGTTTATTTTAAATTAATTGGTAACCGTGTTATTTATTTGGTCTTGTATGTGGATGATATGTTGCTGATATGAAATGACAAAGAAATTATCCAAGATTTGAAGACCCAATTGTTCTCCAAATTCGACATGAAGGATCTTGGTGCTGCAAACTATATTTTGGGCATGGAAATTAAGAGAGATCGGACACAGAGGAAGCTCTGGTTAAACTAGAGGAAGTATGTCGAGACAATATTGCAGAGGTTCAATATGCAAGATAGTAAACTGGTGAAGGTTCCTATTCCTGTAGGTGTAAAGCTATCTGCTGAACAATGTCCCAAGGCACAAGAAGAGGAGGAGGATATGTCCCGTGTTCCATATGCAAGTGCAGTGGGTAGCCTGATGTATGCAATGGTCTGTACTACACCAGACATTGCACATGCAGTGGGAGTATTGAGTAGGTTTATGTCAAAACCAAGGAAGGAGCATTGGACAACAATGAAGCGGGTTTTCAGATATTTGCGTCGCACTAGTGATTATGTTTTGTGCTACCAGGGAAGACCATTATTGGACAGAGTTTTGGACATTCGTGGTTTTGTTGATGCAAACTGGGCTGGAGATCTGGACCAAAGAAGATCTACAAGTGGGTATGTATTTAGCCTATTTGGAGGTGCACTCAGTTGGATGAGTAAAAGACAGTTTGTAGTGGCTCTTTCAACTACATAGGTAGAATACATGGCAGCCACTCATGCAAGCAAGGAAGCAGTTTGGTTGCAGAGATTGTGTTCAAGTATGGGGTTGGTGTAGCAGGCTATAAGGATAGACTGTGATAGCCAAATTGAAATTTTCTTGGTTAAGAACCTTGCCTATCATTCAAAGACAAAGCACATTGATCTTCAATATCACTTTGTGAGAGATATGGTTGAGGATAAAAGGGTGCTGCTGGTAAAGGTGGACACTTTGAAGAATGTTGCAGATGCATTGAGGAATTTTGTGAGTACTTAGAAGTTCTCTTGGTGTAGAGAAACAATGGGTGTTGCAGAGGTGGACTAATGACTAAGCTCTCCTGTGGCCCCCTATGGAAAGAAAACAACAAGTGGGAGAATGTTGGGTATGTGTTATATCCTTTCCACGATCAGTCGCACGCGGGGGGGTCAGGGGGGTGCGACAACTCCTTTTGTATGTTGTGCCGGGTGCAACGCCCCAGGAAATTTTTGTTGGACCATATTTTTTGGTAGGCGGACCCGCCCATGGTTTTGTGCATGGGTTTGCACATAGTTTTTGGGCATGATGGTTTTTGGCCCCTGGTATTTTGTAGATCTGGTCAAGGGAACTACCATTATGTTCTAATCCGGGGTTAATGGATTGGGGTTTATGAATTCTTCGACATGTATATATGTGTTGTAACACTAAAATGAATATAATGAAAAATCAAGCTGGTAGTCCCGATTTGGGATCCAGGGGAAAATCTTTGTGTATACATGTTTTATGTTTTATGTTCTCGTTATTGTTTATTTTATGTTTTTAAGATTCATTTACAGATAATTTATGTACAGGGTTAAAACCTACATCTCCAGGCCAGCGTAGAGGCATGCAGAGGCTGACAGGGCTGACACAGGGGCTTCAGGGGCAGCGTTGGGGTTTCTAGGGCCAGAAATTGGCTGAGTCTTGTAAATCTCATTTGAGTGTGTGGATCAATCATTCTTTTGGTCTCAGAACAACAGGTTAGCTGTAGATCTATTTTTCTCTATTGGGTTAACCAGTAAGGTGCCCAAATTTGCTGTATTCAGAAACTACTTAATAAATAAACCCTCCAGCAGCCGAAGACCGATTTTCCCACATTGGGTTTTTCCGGGGACAGTTGTCAAGAGATTATTGTGTGTCACTTTGTCTATGTGTGCATGTATTTATGTTTTAGATCTGAATCAGTGAAATTATGTTATGTGTTTACTTCAATGTTAATCTGAATATTTCAGCATTAATAACTTGTTTAAGTAGGAGAATTATAACCAGATCTAATAGTATAATTTTTGCATAAGGTAACATTCGGAAATTTTTACACGGTACCAGAGAGATTGCAGATCTAGCAGGGTCACTAGCAAAAGATCGAAGAATATTTCTTTAAAAAGAAATAGAGAGAGTTGTATCAGCCACATAAAGCCAGATCTGAAGGGACAACGCAACAACAGAGGGAGCAGAGCCACACAGAGGCCAGAGTGACATAGTCCTACGCAGTCTCCATGCAAGCCCACATACTTACTACACAGAGGCAACACATAAACAATGTTGGGACTGTCTATTCACGTAGAGGCCAGCTAGGGTGATCTAAAATAGCTGTATTAGTTTTGTTTTTCTAAGTGTCTTTTCAGTTTAAAAACATGTGCATAATCAATTCATTAGTTTGCTTAAGGATTGAGGTGTTTGTCCATGAAATGTAGATGAATTTAGGTGAATTAGAAGCATAAAAAAAGCTTAAATAACATTGAACAACAGTGTCAAACAGAGAAATAAGTCACCACATTAAATTTACACAGCAGGCATGACGAAGCAGTTCACCCCTCCTGGGCTACATTTGTTGGTCCAACTCCCAATGACATGTCCATCTTTCATTATGCTCAAAAATTTTCAAATACATGTAGTTACAGTGCTCTAATGGTTGTTTTCTCTACACCAATGGCTCCATAATGCTCCAATTAGTCAAAAATGACTCTTCATTCACTCAGAATGGGCGAAAATTGAGTCTCCTACTCTTTTTCCCAGTTACACCTAGAAAAGCTCCACTAAAAGTGGAGGACTCCACTTATATGGAGTTAAATTAGGTAATTCTTCTCAAAAAGGCGCGCTTGCCTAAACCGCCGCCGAATTTAATTGTAACACTAAATGTTAGTGGTTGGGGTGGCCACATGCCAACCCCAAAACCGCGGGTTACTAACTTTAACCGTCAGAAACCCACATTTAAACATGCAGTTGAAAACTTGTTACCGTGGTTAAGCTGTCGGAGTTTGCATAGACCGTTACATAACCACACAGAGATAACATCGCCATGTGACATATGTTGCAGAAACGGTTTAACGTTGCAGTTTTATCGCCGTCGGGTTTAACACTAACTGCACAGTTGGAGTTTACGCTGCCATCGACATGTGATACCACCGGGGACCGTTGGTTGGTTGGGACCGCCGGCGGTCCCCAGTCCCCAAATTCCACTGCAGTCAACAATAAATTTAACCCACAACCTATAGTTGTTAAGAATCAACGTGTAGAGCTGTTGGAAACTTGTTCATGTGTCTGGAGGGAGGTCGCGGGGTCGAGCCCTGCGAACCTCACCAAAATTTTACACTGTCATTCCAGGGACACGTGGTTGCCTCAGGGATGGCCACATGGCACCTTGTCATTGGCCCTCCGAAAACGTACCAAACTCATTCGACCAATAATGAATCGAAACTTGTCAAACCCTGATTGGTTATGAGGAAAGGAATATTCCTCAAAATATTCCCTTTTGCTGATTGTTCATCCATCCATTTGTTGACTGTGCATCCCAGTCAAATTTGGTCAAACTGTCGCAAATGTACCTGTTTGGCATTTCAATCAGAATGCGATATCTCCCTCATACGATATCGATATTTCGAACCATTCACAATGCCAGAATCAAGAAGATGAGATCTATACAACCATCCTGGTTTCAACCCAATCCTGTAACTTTGAATTTGAGAAAAATTTATGAACTTTTGATCACTCCTCCCCATTGGGAAGCTTTTGGACCCCAAAAGACTTGATTACCTATTCAGTAGATGAGGGTACAACTCCCTCACCTTTCCAACCTCCATCCATTTTGTCTTTCTTGGTTTAGTGCCTTTGAGCGCAACTCGAAAGTAGTCAACACTTCCCCTGTTGGATGCTCTTGTCCTCCTGTCAAGAATTGTCTCTTCTTTGAGCTCATCCAAAAATTATGGCGAGAAATATTTAATAGAAGGTAGCTGAACACCACTTCCTTGATCATCTATTAAAGGTGGCCCATACAAACGTAATATTTCAACATTAACAACTAAATACATTTGCATATAAGAAGGCAAGTCAAGTTCAAATGCATTATTACCAACTTTCTTTATGATCTTGCATGGACCATAGCAAATGGGTTTGAGCTTTTTACCTCCCCCTTGCATCCTTCTTTGCTAATGTGCAACCATACCTCATCCCCCTCTTGAAACTTGTGATCAATCCAATGTTTGTCATGCCTCTTTGTATTTCTTTGACTTTTCTCAAGCTGTTCTTGAACTTGTTGCTGTATAATCTAAATTTGCTCAATGAACTTTTGAACCTTGTCAATATCACTATGGACATCAATTGCAACATCCTTCCCAAAGATGAATTCTAATAGTGATTTTTGCAAATAACCAAAGCATACTTCAAAAGGTGAGGTTTGTGTAGAAGAGTGCTTTGCCCAGTTGTAAGTGTGCTGAATGTAATGTAGTTGTTCATACCACAACTTAGGATGTTTGCTGCAATATCCTCTCAATAGATGCACAATGGTTTTATTCACCACCTCGGTTTGTCCATCTGTTTGTGGTGAAAATAAGTACTCTTTTTCAACTTTGTGTCCATCATTCTCCATAAATTTGACTAAAAATTCCTAATGAACCTGGAATCCCTGTCACTAACAATAGAAGTTGGTAATCCAACATGAACCCAAACATGTTGAAAATAAATTTCAACAGTTTGTTCAGCAGTAATGGTTTTCTTACATGGCATAAGTATACGCATTTTACTGAATCTATCCACAACTACATAAAGATAATTATGCTGCTTTTTTGACATAGGTAGACCTCCAACAAAGTCCATGGAGACACTCTCGCATGGCCTTGATGGTACCGGTAGTGGCGTGTACAACCCAAGCTTCTTACTACTAGGCTTACTTGTTGCACACATAGAACAACCTCTTATAAAACATGACACACTATCTATCATGCAAGGCCAATAGCAATACCTCTGTAGATGTGCCACTGTTTTGCTTACCCCAAAGTGTCCAACAATAAGAGATGAATGAGCTTCTCTCATGACACTCAACCTCTCTCCTTGTGGAATACACAACTTTCCCAAATGAAATAGAAAATTGTTATGCATGTGATAATATTTTTCTTCAACTTGATTCCCTTCACTCAAACTAGCATACACATCTTGAAAATCAATGTCATGTGCATATTGTTCTATGTGACTCTCATGTACAACATAATCATTTTTGGGTAAATTAGATGCACTAAAGATTGGTCTTGAAAGCATATCTGCAACTTTATTGAAAATACCTTTCTTGTACCTTATAACCAAGTGAAACTGTTGAAGAAATCCCATCCACCTGAAATGTCTTGATTGCTGCAATTTTGTTTGTGACTGCAAGTACTGTAATGGTTAGTGATCAATATGCACAATAGTCTCTTTACCCATCAAGTAGTGTTTCCACTTCTTGACACTTTCTACCGACGCATATAGTTCTTTGTCATATGTAGGATAATTTGTCACAACACCATTAAAAGTTTCAGAATGAAAAGCGATAGGCTTACCATGTTGCAAAAGAACTGAACCCATGGCATAATCACTAGCATCGGTTTGAATCTCGAATGGTTTTCTAAAATTTGGTAATGCAAGGACTAGAGCTGAACTGATCTTATCTTTTAAAGCTTTGAAAGCTTGCTGTTGTTTGCCTCCCCATTGGAAGCCTTTCTTCACACTTGTCACTGCATGCATAGGAGCTGCGATGGAAGAAAAGTTAGCAATAAAATTTCTCCAATATTGAGCTGCACTTAAGAAACTTCTTACCTCGATTACTGTTTTGGGTGTGGGCCAATTCACAATGGCTTCCACTTTAGAAGGATCAATCCTCAATTCTCCTCCTCCTACAATATGTCCCAAATAGACCAAAGAATTCTTTCCAAATTCACACTTTGACATCTTAAGAAACAATTTCTCTTTCTTCAAAACACCAAGCACTCTATTCACATGCAAGACATGATCTTCTCTTGTTTTGCTGAAAATCAAGATGTCATCTAAGTATACAATCACAAATTCATTAAGGAATGG
Organism: Pinus albicaulis; assembly: GCA_034641835.2. NCBI lineage: Eukaryota > Viridiplantae > Streptophyta > Pinopsida > Pinales > Pinaceae > Pinus > Pinus albicaulis. Next base: position 1,524,822,453 of record CM076579.1, read on the forward strand.
ACACAAAACATTATCCATAACACGCATGAAAGTTGCCGGTGCATTACACAAACCAAAAGGCATAACTAGCCACTCAAAGAGTCCTTGTTTGGTTTTGAATGCAATTTTCCATATATCACTTTCTACAATTCTTACTTGATGATATCCACTTCATAAATCTAACTTGGTGAAAAAATTTGCTTCTTTCAGCTGATCAAGCAAATCATCTATTCTTGGGAATGGGTAACGATTCTTTACCGTAATCTTGTTCAAAGCTCGAAAATCTACACACATGTGCCATGTCCCATCTTTCTTAGGTATCAAGACTATGGGTGAACCGCAGGGCGAGGTGCTTGGCCTTATGATTCCTTTATCCAACATCTCTTTTATTTGCCTCTTTATTTCAGCATTCTCCATTATCGACATGCGATACATACCGATGTTTGGAAGAGGACAATCTTGCCACAACTGAATCTCATGTTGAATCTCTCTTTTTGGAGGCAATCATGTTGGCTCTTGAAACATCCCATGATATGCATTAAATACATCATATAAATACGATTTCAACGTAGGACCACATCCCTCAAACGATCCATGATTAACATCAGCTTTAGGCTTAATCATAAGAACAAAATTCTTACTTGAATTTACCAACCTCTTTACCTATCCAACATTTACCATAGCAATGTTTGTCTTCTTGCGATGTGCTCTAACAATGAACTCCTTGCCATCTTTGAATAAATGATACTTGTTCTCATGGCAATGGAAGATCGCTTTCCTGTCATACAAGCAAGGACTCCCCAACACAATACCTTTTATGTCAAACGGAACCACATCTAATTCAACTGTGTCAACAAAATTTGCAGTGATTACAAACCACAATATACATTTCTTTGAAACCTGTAGATTCGCGTCCTTAGAAATCCAACCCAATGGATACGGTTTTAGATGTGGTATGGTCTCAAGATTAAGTTTCTTGACCAAGTCTTCAGAGATTAAGTTTTCTTGTGACCCACTGTCAAACAATGTGTCAATCTTGGTATGCGTGGATATGACCTTCGCATGAAACAATTCTATTCTTTCTTCTTCATTTGGAGTGTTTATGTGACAGTTTGATGTACTAGTACTAAGTTTAGTATCAATTTATTTTCTCTTCATGTTCTTCAATCCCATGGTTGTAATCTTAGATTCATCACATGAATTAGATCCTAAATCATGTTGAGTTGTAGCAGCAGTTTTTTGTTTCCCTTTGTTATTGGGTTTCTTTGGCCTCATTTCAGGATGTAATTTCTAACAATAAGTTTCATCATGGCCTTCTTTTGAACAATGTTTACAAACCACTAAGGTAGTCACCAACCACCTTCAAATCTTTTGATGGGCGAACGTATAAAACTTGTGGTATTTTGAATTATTTACAAGTAGAATTGGGAGGTAAATATGTATCCATAGAAGTAAAATTTGTTGATGGACTTCTTGAATATAATCTTCTATTGGTTTGCATGTGGGTTTACGACATGGTTGTCTTCGTTTCGACGTATTTCCATATGATCACCTTTCCCCACAAAGGTGGGATTGTAGCCATCGATCAATTGTTCGCTAAAAATAATAACAAGGTTAAGGACCTAGATTCAAGTATAGGGGTAAAAAAAGCTTTGTTTTATTCTAGCACAATGACAACATTTTCACCTTCCCAAGACTGGATAAGGAGTCTCACCCAAGGCGTGTCGTGACCTTATTTATATTGGGGATCGAGATTCGATAACGGGAAAAATTCCATTAGTTATATAAGAATCAAATCATACCCAAATATTTCATGCCTAAGTTCATCCACAATAGGTCAAGAATACTAATAAAAATAGACTACTTAGATACACACATTCAAAACAAGTTTAAAATCCAAATAACTATTCAATTATAACACAATGATCCCAGAACGCCTTCCTTTCATTAAAATTCACAAAAAGTCATTACATAAGGCTCAATAGCCTCTTCCCACTTTATAGGATATGCCAGAGTGAACATTACAGAATCATACAACATAACAGATAGATAGCGACTCTACTAGCTCTGCAACAACATCTCAGTATTCTCTATGATTTTCTCTTCCTGCCCATCCTTCCTTATCTTTCCACGTTCGATTGAAATGTCAGTTCCTTATGCTACCTTCATTGCTCATTTTTCCCCGCTCCTCAACTGTTACTACTCATTTCTCGTTCGGTTGTGACTGTCTCTTATCGATGTTCCTCTACAACTGCCAGTTTTCCAAAAGTTCATTCTTATTTCTTCATTGTCCTTTCCAACAATTGTCTTCGCAACCTGCCATCCTTCCATCCTATCCCAAAATAATTTAATTCTTTTGAAAATATAGGCCCCAACAGGCCCCGACCATAGTTCATTGACTCATCCCCGAGTCACTCTCTCGTGGTTGATGTCACTGTTGTTGATACTTCTTCCATTAGTGCCACTACTGTTGTTGTTGGTTCTTCCACTGGTTCTACCTGCATAGTTTCCTCCTAGCTAGTTTCTCCAAACGAATTCTCCAATTCAGGGACTAATCTAATGATGAATTCTATAAATTGTTTGAATTATTTGATTGCTACCTGCCATAATTCTGTGAGTGCAGTTTCCTGATTGAGGAATTGAGTTGTTGTGTCGGCTGTTGGTTGATATGGTTGTGCCATCAAGAGCGAGTTCCACTTTGTCTCTGTGTCTTTGTTGAGTTTTTGTAGAGTCTTTAAGTGTTCTTATACCAACGGCCTAAGGTCTCGAAGTACTTGTTTTTTTTGCCAAATCCTCCTCAATTTTTTGAATTTGGGCTTCTAGAATGTCTACCTCTGCATGTATCTGATGCCGTAGGCTTTTGTCTTTCGTGTTCCTGGCATCTCCCAATATCATTTTGACCTAGTTGTGGAGTGGATAGACTGGTTGATTCTTCTTTTCTAGGAATCCCAACCAAACATGGACCTAGGGCAGAAGTGAGTGGGCTTCCTCTACAATGTTGATGACATATTCTTTAAGTGTGGCTGCATTTTCCATTTTCTACTTGATTTCATCTTCATATGTTGTTGCGGGATCCAGTAGTGCATGTTGCTTTGCCACAAGTTTTTGCTTGAGCTCATGATTAGCGGAAAGAAAATTGTTGCATTCTATCTATATATGGTCACAAAATTCTACTAGCATGCAAGCAGAAAATTCTTCTAGTGCGTTGGGTGCTACATCTTAAACAGAGGGCCACAATCCTTGAAAATTTTCAATGATCTTCTCCAACTAATTCTGAAGGTTGCGATTGTCTTGGAGAAATTGGTTGAGCTCTAGAGTGACTGAAAGAATCTGTTGTTGTTATTTCTCGTGTTTTTTTGACAAATCGTTATGCAATGCCTCTGCTCAGCATGAAACTACCTGAATGAAATTAAATAATTTGGCTACTGACCAACCCTGAAGATCATCCTAACTCATTGTGGATGGTTCTAGAAATATAATTTGTAGTGGTTATCCAATGGAAATGGACCTCTTTGAAGGTATGTGAGTTGATGTAGCTTGTTGCGAGGGTTCAATGGACTACGAACTGGTGTGGACAGAAACTGTTATATTCCTTATTAGCTTTCAGCTAGTTGGAATATTAAAATTTTCTTTTGTCATTTAGATAAATGAATAAGAGTGTAGGGGGACCCATAAATCTCCTTAGTATGAATAAAACCACTTATCATATGAATGTGGATCATTGTAGCAGTTACATAAATCACCTTTAGGTATGAAAAGGGGTTAAATCATATGGACAAGGTCAAGTTTGACCAAATCAACAACACTGTCATGGAGGGAGTGGAGCATTAAAAGAGGACAGTGCAGTTATGATGGAGGAGTGTATGCATGAGAGTAGCATCTTCAATGAGTGGGACCTAGGGTGAGGAAGCTCACCAAGAATAAAAGGAAGAGGATGGCACCTATTAGCCATTAGTAAATTTTGTTAGAGCAAATGATGGCTAAAAATAAGTCCTGAGCCTTCAAGAGATTGTTTTCATGCAAAACTGCTCATTCTTGAAGTATTCTTGTGCTGCCTAAACTCAGCAGGTCATCTTCACTACTGTTTTATTAAAAAACCCACAAAAAACCCATTAAAAACCTTTAAAAACTTCTTTCGCCCTTTTAAAGGCCTTAAACCCCTTTTCCGCCCAAGTACTGGACCTTTTCCGCATAAAACCGTATGCCCGCAACTAGGCGCTAGCCCCATCGCATCGGGCGTTTTCATCGCATCGGCCTTTTTGCTTCCCCTCATCTCTCATTTCTTTGTTTTTCCCTCGATGCGATATCCCGATGCGATAAGCTCCCCCCTCCTCGGCCCTTGGTCACCTTATTCCTCCACAAGACCATTCCCCAGCCCTTGCGCTAAGCCCCCATAGCATCGGCGTTTTCATTCGAAACCTGCCTTTTCCTTGTATTTTTCCCGCTCCGATAGCGATATCACGATGAGATCAACACCCTTGATCCATAAGGATCTGACGGCCCACATTTCACCCTGTGATCTCCCAAAACCTTTCTGTCTGTCACCCTCCACACCGATCTCCACCGTAGATCCATAAGATCTAACGGTCTTCATTAATCCCGATGACCCAACTCCACCAGGGCCTACCATCCACCACATACAATGCTCGCCCTATCGAACGCTGCCACCTGTCTTCCACTTTCATTTTCGCCCGAGTAACTCTTCGCGCTCCATCCGCACCGTCGGATCTCATCCCCTTCATCCGACCGCTGTGGTGGCGTATCACGCAATTTTTGCGCCAAGAGTTTAACACTTCAAAGTCACGCGATACTGGCGGTATCGAAAAAGCCACACGACATAATACGACTGGATCACGTTCGATTTGGCTAAAACCACTTACCACCCGAATCGAACGCGATAACCGCTCGTGGTATTTCCAAACCGCCTTTGCCCATTTTCACTCCAAAATTCAAATTTAAACCTGTTTTTGCAGGTTTTTCCCGCAGAAACCCTTTGCCTGCATATTCACCCCCTCCGCATCGCTCCGCCAGCCTCCTAAGCAGTTTTTCCCAAACTTGCAAGTTTTTTATAACGTATCTTATGGTTTTTGCAGGTTTTTGGTGGTGGTTTTTAAGGCAGAAGCCCTCACAAAGTTCACAAAGAAACATGGTCGGGGATTGCCTCATCCGAAGCCCAGACAACACAGAAAAGGAGTCGCAAGGTTTTATTTTACGGTTAATCAGTACTATATGAACACTGTTTGTACTATTAAACCCTCAGCGCACCCAAAGGAGACCCTGCACTCTACAATACAAAGAAAATCAGTAAAGTAAACCAAAGGAACAAAGAGTTAAAGGATTAAAGGTTTAATCTAACAGCTTGAAGGATTATACACAGTGTCTGGGATTAAATATCAAAAAGCCAAAGATTAAGGATTTTAAACCTACGGTTAAGGAAACCAAGAAAGGGTAAAAGGCAGATGACAAAGCCCAAAACAGTCAACACAGTCAGAAAAATCACAATTGAAGACCGAAGTAGGATGAAAAGGCATAATCAGCCTTAAAAGCATAATCAAAGTCCTAAGCAGTGTTTAAAGCCACCAGATCAGCATAAAATCAGTGAAGGAGCCTTTGAATGCTACATCAGTGAGGCAATAAAAGCCAAAACTACCACCTACAGATTTATTTTCTCAAAAGAATATACAATGAATGCACAGTCAGAGATATTTTGCCAAATACAGCTCAACATTAATTGCCAACCTACCAAAAACCCTCAAAGTCAACAAAGGCAACTGAAGGTGATGAGATTTAATGTAAAATTGATTAAAACAGAGATGATCATTCGAAATCTTCTCCCTTAGGCCTCCCAAAGGTCAATACACCATTACTCTGTATTAATTGAGCAAATGAGCTCTTCTTACACTCCACCTCCTCTTTCTTCTATAAATAATGAATCTGTAGAAGACAGTTTAGGGGTTGGTCTCTGGATATCTGTTGCATGTAAATAGCTTTTGAAGCTATTGTAGCTCTGTTAGGAATTGAAGATACATAAGCCAAAATGAGAAGTTTGAAGCTGTAAAAACCCACTGGACTTGAAGATTGTAACTGGTTTGAACATCAAATACAAATAGTTGATTTATGGGATCCTGGTCTATGTTAATGGTGATGTGTTTCTCACTGTAATTGTCAATTTTCTTTATGTTTTCATTCTGTCCACTTTTCTCTGATAAAGAACAACAAATATAGATTAGGATTTACTTCTGAAGTACCCTAAATCTCACTGATAAATCTTTATCCTTTATGTTTTCTGTTGATTGTTAATTTGAAGGTAATTCAATAGAGTATAACCAGTGAAGTGTTGGTAGGCCCATATTTCCTTAGTACAACTTGAGATTTTGTCTTTAAATGTTCTTGAGAAGTCTGCTAATTAGAGCTGAGCTAGAGAAGTCTATGGTTAGCCATGTCCTCTAGTTTCTTCTCCAACAGTAGCTTTGAAAAGTTCCCTTAAGAGTATGTTGAAAGCAGGGTAGTTTAAAAGTACTTACCTGATCTTAAACTGCTCTTTATGTTTATCATGAATGTTTTCTTTGAGAATATGCTGAAAGAAGGCTACGTTAAAAGTCTTTACCCGATCTTAAGCTATTCTATGTTTTTTAATGTATTCTCTTGAAAGTATATCAAAAGCAGACTAGTTTCAAAGTACTTACCTGATCTTAGATTGCTTTGTGTTTTTTTTCCTTAAGTACATGTCAAAAGCAGGCTAGTTTAAAAGTACTTACTTGATCTTAGGTTGTCCTTTGTTCCTTCATATGTTTGATTTCCCTCACTCCATTTCTTAGTGTTTCATTCCATAAAATCAACTTAAAAAGATCCTTTGACATAGATGACTTGCCCCATGGACCACTCTTGAACCTTGTTGTGCAATTAAATCCTCTTATGACTCCATAGCCCAATGGATTGATACTGTTCCTTGCTTATCTTATCAGCTGAACCATTCTATAATTTATTCACATCTTCACCCTTCATAAATACTTCCTTCATCTTCATGTTATCTTGCCCAACCAAACAAAAACAAACACCCTTGTTCTTCATAACTAGCCTAAAATCATACTTGAAGCCTTAAAGATCACATCTTTGAACACATACAATAGAAATATCCCTCTCTGAATCTAGGATGGCTAGGTCCTCAGATTCCAAAGCGGTTTGATGTAGGCTCTGCAGTGTTTGTACTTGCCAATCTTGCAAACTACAGAGTCCTAACATACTGGGGAACTCTGAGTAAAATCCTTAAAACAAAACACTCAGTATTCAGTACAGAATGAATAGCCTTCTTCAAGCACTACCAAGCATATTGGTGATTGTGATGGGACTTGTCTGAATCAGTGGCAATCTAAGTTCTTCTTAGGATTCTAATAGACCCTTATCAAACCTTGAAGAAAGCAGCTAGCTAAGCCACAAGAGTAAACTCTATTTGTCTCATCACCGTAGCTAAGTGTTGAAACAAATTTAGGACACTCTCATAACTCACAGGACTGTAGAAAACTCAGAAAAACCCAAAACATTTCAGATTGGTATTTAGACCAATAAGTGGTGGTGGACCATAAAACATTTTACCTTCTAAAAAGCTAAATATTTCCACCTGGTGACTCCACAATCCTGAATAGACCTAAATACTCCACTGGGAAACCCATTTCTACCATAACATCATTCAAACCTAGTTAAGAAGACTTTGAGGATTGAGTTTTCTTTGAAAAAGATTAGTTAGCCTCTAAAGATTGTCATATCTAGCTAACTTTTTTTTTTTCTGTCGGTCTAAAATCAACATAGGGGCCACTCCACATCCCAACATAGCAAAGACCAAATCACTCCACTAATAGAAGACTCTGAACAATTTGCAAAAATGAAGTCAAGTCTCATAGTAGAGTTTTGTTATATAATATCAAGTGGCCTGGCAGAACTAGAATGTGAGGACCTTCCAAAGGTTATTTTTCTTAGCTCAAAATTCAATGCTAAACCTGAGATTAAGAAATTTTTTCTAGAATTGGTAGTTGAAAGATATGAAACTGAAATTGAAATGTTGAATTCACAAGATCAGTCATACCAATTTAGGGACCCCAGAGCATTTTTGGAAAGTCTCCCTCCCCCAAAGCAAGAATAAATTTCACTACCTTTTGATGCGCTGGAAAAGGATGATTGTGCTTTCAAGAGCCACACTGAAGAAGCAGTGAACCAAGCTGTCAAGGATGCAGATATCTTACCAGTCATGGAAGGCCTAAAAGAAGAAAGTTTATATCATGTTTTTTGTTGATCCTGTGGCTGAATATATTGAGGCCCTGATTGTCTCAAGTTCACAAGCATGGATTCTTTGCAAAAGCCCAACGCAATAGAGGTTGTCACCATCTATGGTGACCTTGATTTTAAAGACTCATATTCAAAGAATACCATGGTTATCTCTGACAAGCAGTCAGATGTTCTACTCATTTTTGTTACCAATCAAATGGTTGCACTATATCTACTTGCTCAAAGAGATGAGCAAAGACCAGTCATGGAACCATCTAACTGATTGGATGTATTGGAAAAGAGAATTTGTCCGCTAAACATGTAAATATTTCAGAGTTAGATTAGGGTAGGTAGGACTGTCAATAAAGCTCATCCTGTGAGCATTTAGTTAGTTTTTTGTTTTTTGCCTTGAAAGAAAATTTGAAAAGAATATAAAAACAATAGAAAAAGAGAAAAGAGGGAAGAAATAAAACAAGAAAGGTACAACCCCATACCAAAAAAGAAAAAGAGAAATTCTGAAAGTGTGCAAGCTTAAATTCCACTACAAAAAAAAAACACTGCTATTTTAGTCATACAGCTTAATCATGACTAAGATAGATTTAAATTTTCAGCTGATAGGGTAGTGAAAAAGATTTTCCAAACTGTTCAATCTTGGCTTATCAGAAAAATGGATTAGGATAGAAAAACAATGGTTCAAACAAGCTTAAATCCTGAACCTGTAAGTTTAATGAAAAATTGGTTCTAATATGCTCAAAATCTAAACCAAGAAAAAAGAAAAACAGCTCTAAAAAGATCAAAACCAGAGGTGAAAGAAAGAATGAAGGATGTTTTTATTTTTCAGATCTTAAGCCTTCACATTTTGTTTTTTCTGCAAATTTCAATCTATGTGCAACTTGTTTTTATGCCATATTCTCACAGCAAACCAGACTGCCTAATCCTGATTTGAATGTGTTTTAAATTTCTGTTTTAGAAAATAGAGAATAAAATCTGCCAGACAATGTAATCCTGGCAGATAGTAGCTTAGATAGAGAATTTATGAGTTCTACAGTCTAATATGAACTCATGGAAGAAATAAGGGTAGACTTAGATTAGTTTTTCCTGTTTTAAAAAAGAATAAAATGTTGATGTTCAAGGTCTGCAAGTCCAAATGCACCTGCTGAAGAAAAAATGCTAGGAAGTAGGCTGTGTAGGTAGTTGTTTGGGAAATAACTTTGTTTGATATAAATGTTGATCATCTTTCAAAGCTGCATGATCAAAGAGTAAAAAATTTTCAATGGATAAAGGCACAGGTCTACATCCCAGAGATCAAATTCTGAAGATTCTTAACACCTCCAAGGAGCTGCCATCCCCAAGTGCAGCCACTGTTAGCCATCAGTAAATTTTGTCAGAGCAAATGATGGCTAAAAATAAGTCCTGAGCCTTCAAGAGATTGTTTTCATGCAAAACTGCTCATTCTTGAAATCTTCTTGTGCTGCATAAACTCAACAGGTCATCTTCACTACTGTTTTATTAAAAAAACCCACAAAAAAACCCATTAAAAACCTTTAAAAACTTCTTTCGCCCTTTTAAAGGCCTTAAACCCCTTTTCCACCCAAGTATTTCCGCTCAAGTACTGGCCCTTTTCCGCATAAAACTGTATGCCTGCAACCAAGTGCTAGCCCCATCGCATCAGGCGTTTTCATCGCATCGGCATTTTTGCTGCCCCTCATCTCTGATTTCTTTGTTTTCCCCCGGTTTTGATATCCCGACGCAATAAGCTCCCCCCTCCTCGTCCCCTGGTCACCTTATTCCTCCACAAGACCGTTCCCCAGCCCTTGCGCTAAGCCCCCATCGCATCGGCGTTTTCATTCAAAACCTGCCTTTTCCTTGTATTATGCCCACTCCGATAGCGATATCCCGATGAGATCTACACCCTTGATCCATAAGGATCTGATGGCCCACATTTCACCCTGTGATCTCCCAAAACCTTTCTATCTGTCACCCTCCACACCGATCTCCACCATAGATCTATAAGATCTAACAGTCTTCATTAATCCCGATGACCCAACTCCACCGGGGCCTACCATCCACCACATACAACACCCGCCCTATCGAACGCTGCCACCTGTCTTCCACTTTCATTTCCGCTCAAGAAACTCTTTCGTCGCACTCCGTTCGCACTGTCGGATCTCATCATCTTCATCCGACGATTGTGGTGGCATATCGCGCAATTTTTGCGCTCGGAGTTTAGCACTCCAAAGCCACACGATACCGGCAGTATCGAAAAAGCCACGCGGCATAATACGATTGGATCGCGTTCGATTCGGCTAAAACCACTTACCACCCGAATCGAATGCGATAACCGCTCGCGGTATTTCCAAACCGCCTCTGCCCATTTTCGCTCCAAAATTCAAATTTAAACATGTTTTTGCAGGTTTTTCCCGCAAAAACCATTTTCCTGCATATTCACCCCCTCCGCACCGCTCCGCCAGCCTCCTAAGCAGTTTTTCCCAAACTTGCAGGTTTTTTATAACATATCTTATGGTTTTTGCAGGTTTTTGGTGGTGGTTTTTAAGGCAGAAGCCCTCACAAAGTTCACAAAGAAACATGGTTGGGGATTGCCTCATCCAAAGCCCAGACAACACAAAAAAGGAGTCACAAGGTTTCGTTTTACGATTAATCAGTGCTATATGAACATTGTTTGTACTATTAAACCCTCAACGCACCCAAAGGAGACCCTGCACACTACAAGACAAAGAAAATCAGTAAAGTAAACCAAAGGAACAAAGAGTTAAAGGATTAAAGGTTTAATCTAACTGCTTGAAGGATTATACACAGTGTCTGGGATTAAATATCAAAAAGCCGAAGATTAAGGATTTTAAACCTACAATTAAGGAAACCAGGAAAGGGTAAAAGGCAGATGACAAAGCCCAAAATAGTCAACACAGTCAGCAAAATCACAATTGAAGATCGAAGTAGGATGAAAAGGCATAATCAGCCTTAAAAGCATAATCAAAGTCCTAAGCAGTGTTTAAAGCCACCAGATCAGCATAAAATCAGTGAAGGAGCCTTTGAATGCTACATCAGTGAGGCAATAAAAGCCAAAACTCCCACCTACAGATTTATTTTCTCAAAAGAATACACAATGAATGCACAGTCAGAGATCTTTTGCCAAAGACAGCTCAACATTAACTGCCAACCTACCAAAAACCCTCAAAGTCAACAAAGGAAACTGAAGGTGATGAGATTTAATGTAAAATTGATTAAAACAGAGATGATCATTCGAAAACTTCTCCCTTAGGCCTCCCAAAGGTCAATACACCATTACTCTGTATTAATTGAACAAATGAACCCTTCTTACACTCCACCTCCTCTTTCTTCTATAAATACTTCTGTAGAAGATAGTTTAGGGGTTGGTCTTTGGATATCTGTTGCATGTAAATAGCTTTTGAAGCTACTGTAGCTCTGTTAGGAATTGAAGATACATAAGCTGAAATGAGAAGTTTGAAGCTGTAAAAACCCACTGGACTTGAATATTGTAACTGGTTTGAACATCAAATACAAATATCTGATTTATGGGATCCTGGTCTATGTCAATGGTGATGTGTTTCTCACTGTAATTGTGAATTTTCTTTATTTTTTCATTATGTCCACTTTATCTGATAAAGAACAACAAATATAGATTAGGATTTACTTCTGAAGTGCCCTAAATCTCACTGATAAATCTTTATCCTTTATGTTTTCTGTTGATTGTTAATTTGAAGGTAATTCAATAGAGTATAACCAGTGGAGTGTTGGTAGGCCCATATTTCCTGAGTAAAACTTGAGATTTTGTCTTTAAATGTTCTTGAGAAGTCTGCTAATTAGAGCTGAGCTAGAGAAGTCTATGGTTAGCCCTGTCCTCTAGTTTCTTCTCCAACAGTAGCTTTGAAAAGTTCCCTTAAGAGTATGTTGAAAGCAGGCTAGTTTAAAAGTACTTACCTGATCTTAAACTGCTCTTTATGTTTATCATGAATGTTTTCTTTGAGAATATGTTGAAAGCAGGCTAAGTTAAAAGTCTTTACTTGATCTTAAGCTATTCTATGTTTTTTAATGTTTTCTCTTGAAAGAATATCAAAAGCATGCTAGTTTCAAAGTACTTACCTGATCTTAGATTGCTTTGTGTTTTTTTTCCTTAAGTACATGTCAAAAGCAGGCTAGTTTAAAAGTACTTACCTGATCTTAGGCTGTCCTTTGTTCCTTCATCTGTTTGATTTCCCTCACTTCATTTCTTAGTGTTTCATTCCATAAAATCAACTTAAAGAGATCCTTTGACATAGATGACTTGCCCCATGGACCACTATTGAACCTTGTTGTACAATTAAATACTCTTATGACTCCATAGCCCAATGGATTGATATTGTTCCTTGCTTATCTTATCAGCTGAACCATTCTGTCATTTACTCACATATTCACCCTTCATAAAGACTTCCTTCATCTTCATGTTATCCTGCCCAAACAAACAAAAACAAACACCCTTGTTCTTCATAACTAGCCTACAATCATACTTGAAGCCTTAATGATCACATCTTTGAACACATACAATAGAGATATCCCTCTCTGAATCTAGGATGGCTAGGTCCTCAGATTCCAAAGAGGTTTGATGTAGGCTCTGCAGCATTTGTACTTGCCAATCTTGCAAACTACAGAGTCCGAACAACACCTATAGAAGTCATTCTGATTATTGTTTATGTCTTGGTATTTTATGACTTCTTGCACGCTTCAGCTGTTTAGCGGAGTCCGTTGTGTTGTTTAGCACAAGGGTGTTCCCAGACGGGAATCCCACCCTCATCCTCAGGGGACTTCGAGTGCCCACTTAGGAGAGGTTTATTGAGCTGAATTTCAACCATCCAACATCAAGCCAAGCGTAATCCATTATCCACATCATAGTCTCCTCCACGATTGTGTTGTTTTGTAGGGCAAAAGCAGTGGAGGATTGATAGGCTCGGTTTCTAAGCTTGTTTTCCAATGGAGGGAGCATCCCTTCATCTAGGAGGCTAGCAAGGAGGGTCCTTGAGCATCGTTTTTCCATTTGGAATCAGATTAAGCTGCTACCATCCCCTACAACACAGTTTCCCTCAGAAACTGCGTTATTTTATTCAGCAGTTGTAGTGGAGGACTTAGTGCCTCAGTTTGTGAGATAGATTTCCAGTGAGGGGAGCAGACCTTCAGTCGTGAGATCTATTGGAGGAGTTTCATTCATTTCCATATCAGATCAGCCACCTCCTATCATTTACTTAGTTGCAGAGCTTATTCAGCCTTAGGGGTACATTTCATCATTTTTGTATTTTGTGTATTTCTGAAAACCCTTTCTGGGTTGTCTTGGAAATGTGCTTGGGAGCTTATATATCTATTCCTGACACTTTTTGAGCCATATATCAGTACATATATATCATTATATTTTCCAGCTCCAGTTGTATTCATTGGGACTATGCTGTATTGGTCCTCCGAAATTTTGAGTAGCATCAACATTTCATATTTGAGTGTGTTGATCATTGGAGGCTTGTCTTGCCTTGCTTGAGCGATTTTTTCCTCAAGATATTGCACTTATTTGTTGCTGATATTCATAATAAGATGGCTCTATCATTATCTCATGTTTGATGTATGGATATTCATTGCTATTTCCAGTTTTATGTTCCATATTGTTGCTTTTCCTATTTTGGAATATTACAGAAACAGGGATGGTGGAATCGAAAGGATGGGTTGAATTTGTAGTGATGATTGGTGTGTAGTGGTAGTGAGTGGATGTGTAATTATAGGGGTGGTGACTGTTATAGGACTTGACTCCAATAATAAAGATAACATGGACCTGGGTGCGACCTCGATGCTGGTAACTACTGTTGGTGTTCCGTGTTTTGATAGTTTGGCAAATCAAAAGACAAGGCAACATCAGAACCAATCTTTAGAGTTCCAGGATCTAGTCCTCTTCTTCTTAGAGAGGGATCTCTCAAAATTTTGTTTGCAAAGGTTTATCTTGTGTGCTTTTAGTATTGGTTTTAGACTAGTTATTAAGTGCAGGTATTTATTTGTTTGTTTGGTTGGGCTGGAATGATACAACAGAACATGAAAGGCCTAGGAAAGATATATAGTACAGAGAAATATCTGGTTCATTGGGCAATGGAGTCAAAAAGAGGTCATAACATACTCATTAATGGATATGGGATATCAAAGAGCAAATATAACTTGGCCACAAGATCATTTGGTTTTGGAATGAGATGGACATCAATGATTTGGAAAGAGAAGTTTTAATCCTCAAACAAAGGGAATTTGAAAGCACAACTTGAACAATAAAGAGCTATTTAGTAGACAGGGCTAACCATAAATTCTACAAATCACACCTTTAAGCAAATAATGATCTCAAAACAGACCTCTTTGATTCACTATAAGCAAAGAACTTCAAAGGGAGACTTCAATAACAGTGTTTAAGTGGCAGCAAACAAGCAGGGAGAACCATAAATCATGCTGAAACCAACTATTCAAACTATTAAGGAAATAAACAAGCATGAAGATTAAGGAGAGAGATTAAAGACTCTAAAATACTTCAGCAGAAGAAAACATGAAATAGTGAAGGATGAACAGGTCTAAGGTGCTTCCAGGAGTCATTTCTTAGCCTAATACTTTCTATCCTACTGTAGTAAGAAGTTATGGAACATAATGAAAACAGGGGAAAAACATTAAACAGTTCAGAATACTTCACCAACAGCCAAGCTCATGGATCTAATGATAGAGCCTTCACAGTAACAAGCATGCAACAATGTCATCAAGGCTTCAAGACTTCAAATTCTTCTTCAACTTCAACGGACTATGTATTTATTTCAAGGAGTTTCAGTATTACAACTTGTGATCAAACAACAACCAACAACCAACAACCCCTCACTCATCTTCTACAAAAGTATATACAGAAGAAAGAGGAGATGAGATCTGATAAAAGATCTCCAATTACAATTAATACAGACTTAATGGCTTCTTGGCCTTTGGGGGGCTCAATGAATAAACTTACATGGGTGTACTCTGTACTAAATGTTTACATAAAGATTTAAGCTCGGTGGGAGCTTTTGTTGACCTTTGAGGTTCTGTGTGGCGTCGAAGTAACTCTACAGATATTTCTTGCATTGAAGTTCCTTGCAGAAGTAACTCTTCGGCTGCGTTTTGAGACAAATATCTGATCCCGATCAATAAATTCGGCTTCTGATTGAATACTTTCAGGCACATGTGGCATCGTGGTAGCTAGAGGGATAAATTTTCCTCAATTTGTGGCAGTGGGGGGTTTCCTGTCGATAAAACACCTCATATTTTCTTTAAAATGTGTTTTAAATCGGGGTTTAGGCTTTTAATATTTGTTCTTAGCCATAATCCCCAGAAAATTTGTCTTTAATCCTTTGTTCTGTTAAATTTTGGCCTTTGTCACTGATACTCTCTGTTTGTGCCTGATTCATGGTTTTTCTGATATGCTGGGCTGCGCAGGGGCGATATGGCATCAATGCCTGAAGAAACACTGATGAAACGTGTTTTTAACATCCTGCGATGATTTTATTTGATGAATCGAAGGCAGGAAGATCGTCATCCTCCGCCCTCAAATTTTCTTTGAAAATGGCAAGAAAACCATTTAAACGCTGCAAAATACAAAAAACTATTATAAAATCCTGCATATATAGGTTGACTGCTGTAGAGGACACGTGGAGGAAGCATGGTCGTCGGATGGCATCATCCAACGATCGGGATTGATCGGAGAAGGCGGAAGAAAGATTAAATCAGAGTCGTTGATTGCGCTAAGATCGACGGTCGAGAGTAAAGGGGAAAGTCAAAAAACGGAGAATCGTTGACTGGGCGGCGGAATCAGGGTGATGGAATATGGACCGTCGATCTGCAGATCAGATCGACGACGGAGATTAACTGGATGGCGCACTGTAGCCTGGTTAACTGTCGGGCATCTTCGGCGAGCGATAGCCGTTGGATGGCCCGCCCCAGATCGGGCGGTGGACAGCAATATCGTTGGGCGTCCACGTCCGAACGATAACGCGCGATGGGCAAGCGATTTTGAAAAAGTACATGGGACGCGTGTCATGCGATGAGTGGAATCGCTGGCGATCGGGAAAAAACCGCTATCGCCCAAAGGCGGTGCGATGAAAACCGCGCGGTTTTTGGGATAGGTTAGTGGAATGTGGGGACCACCGGGAGACAGAATCCGCACCGTCGATCTGCAGATCAGATCGATGGTGGAGGTTAATTTTGAAATTCGGACCGATGGATAAGTTAAAAAATAATTAAAAACCTAAAAATCAAAGTAACAAAAGGTTTTAATACTTCGGGTGGATAAATATTTAAAGGCTTGGCGCCCGATTGCGGGGCCAAGGGTCATACGACCAAGGATTTATGCGGGAAGGGGCTAAGACCCATATATGTACAAAATGTGGGTTTTTATGGTTTTCCAATGGTTTTCAAGGGAAATTGAGGGTTCCGATAAGGCTTAAAAGTGGGTTTTAAACCTTATGAAGGGGATTTTGATGAAGGGGAATGGGAAAAACATGAAAATGAGGGAATTTTATGGGAAATGGTGCTTGAAGCAGTTTTTCTTCATGTATTGACATCAGAAATAATGAGTTAAAAAAGGGGAAAAGCAGTGACGATTGTCCAAAGGATAGGATTTCATCAAAAGACTTTAAGTATCAGCAATTTTTAGCAATGAAAATTGTTTCTTGAAGGCTATCCAACATCATTTAGCCACCACCTGATATGACAGAATTTATGGGTGGCTAACAGTGGCTCCACTTGGGGATGGTGCCTTTTTGAAGGCATCAAGAATTTCAGACTAGGATTCTCTGGGAGGCTGATCAGTTGCCTCCTCCATTTGGCTGTCTTTCCTTGGTTGAGATGATTTTTTCTGAAAACATATTAGCAGTCATAAAAACAATGGTTATTTACCAACACAAGCTTCTACCTACCCAATCCTACTGATCTAACATTTTTTCTTCATTTAGAGTGCACTTAGATTGACAAACTCTTTTCACAACATTTTATTCTTTTGAAAACATAAAACTAATCTAATTCTACTCCTTATTTCTCCCTGAACTCAGATTAAACAGTTGAGTTCAGATGCTTCTCTACCTATTCTACCATCTGTTGGGATTAAACTGTCCAACAGGTTTTAATTCTCTAAATTCTAAAACAAAAATTTTAAAACAGTCAAGTCAAGATTAAACTGTTTGACTTGCTATGATCTATGGCATAAAAACAAGCTGCACATAGACATTTATTTTACAGAAAATTAAATAAAAAATGGAAGGCTTAAGATCTGAAAGTTTCTCATCATGGCCTTCTCTTTTTACAGCTCTGTTTTGACTTTTGTTTGAGCTGTTATTTCTTTGTTTCTCTGGTTCAGATTTTGATTTGATTTGAACCAGATTTACATCTTTTTTGACTCAAGAAAATAGAACATATTTGAGTCATCTTTCTTTGAAACCTTAGGTTCAGATTTTGATCATGTTTGAACCTTTAATTTCTATCATAGACTATCTATTGATAAGCCAAGATTAAACAGTTTGGAAAATCAAATTCACTATCCTATCAGCAGAAAAATTAAAAATAACTAGTCAAGATTTAGGCAGTTTGACTAACTAGAAGTGTGTTTTGTAGGAATGGCATTTGAGCTTGCACACTTTCAGATTTGTTTCTCTTTTTTGGTATGGGGCTATACCTTTCTTGTTTTCACAATCTGCCATTTTTTCTTTCTTTCTCTGTTTTTGTATTTTTTATTTTCATAACTTTGAATGCAATGTTAAGACTATGATATTTACAATGAAAGATAAAAATGCTTTAAAACTCAAGATTCTTGGCAGAAGTAATGCTTAAGCATCCTGCCATTGACCGGACCTCCATATAGATCTTCTCCATTCAATTCTTTCAAGAAAAATGCATTGTGAACCCTCTCAACATGAATAATATAGGGACCTTTCCACAAGTTCTCAAACTTGCCATGTTTTCCCTTTTCTTCCCTTCTTGAATCCCATTTAAGAACAACATTTCCAACTTGGAAATTGTTTGCCTTAGTCCTCTTATCGAATAGCTTTTTCATATTCTCTTGGACTAACTGTGTTCTTTCATAGACTTCCTCATATTGATCTACATAGTTCTGATGAAAAGGAGGAGTGATCTGTTGATCATCTTCCCTGGGTTTGTTTAGAGGTTGGTTTCTTCTAAAATTCTGGTTTCTATTTTGAGGAGCAGCTTGGTTTTGATTTGCTTGTGCTTTCTTAATTATGCTCATCTCCTTCATCATTTATTCTAACATCCTCTCCATTTTTGAGCTTGAAGTAGAAGGAGTGGACTCTTCTCTAAAAGATACTCTCTTCTCAGTTTTCATTCTTGCTCTCTTCTCCATTAAGTTGACTTCCACAGAAAGAGCACCCTTCTGAATATCTTCAAGAGTTGCAAAATCTCTTTCTCTCAGCTGATAGGTCATGTCAGAGTCAAAACCTTCAGGAAATTTGTTTAAAGCTGAGCCCTGTGGAGGTTTTAGTTCTGGGGAAAGTGCATTATACACACTATTGAATCTAGTGCAGTAAGCTTGCACACTTTCCCCAGTGTTTCTATGGAGGTTCTTGTAGTCAGAAAGGACTTGGAGAGGGTTTTTCTTTGCTTCCCATTTGTTTAAGAACGTTTGATGGAAGCCTTGGAGATCATTAATACTATGGGGGGCTAAACCTTTGAACCATTTTCTTACTTCTCCCCCTAGGCTCTGAGCAAATAACCTAAGCTTGATAAAATCGTCATCAATTTCATTTCTGTCAAAGTAGTCATTCCTCTTATCCACATGTTGTGATGCAGTTGTAGCATTGCTAGCATCATATAATGGAATTTTGGACTGATAATCCTGTGGAAGATTGACTAATGGTACAGGAAGGACTAGGGGAGCGTACCATGCTGCCATGATAGGTGGTGGGGGTGGATTTACAAGGAATGGATTAATAATAGGAACAGTGGGCTGAGGTGTAGTGGTTTGAACAGTGGATGAAGGGTGAGCAGAAGTGGATGGACCAGGAATAGACTGCTGAGCTGATCTTGGATGAGAGACACCTAAGTTGTGAAGGAAATGTAAATCAGGAGGTGTTGTTTCTCTGCTACCAAGAGGTTCACTTGTTTCAGGAGATGATAGTGAAGACTCAGGATCTAACTGATCTAAATCACTAAGAGACCTAGTTCTAAAAGGATTTACTAAGTCAACTTGAGATTGTTGTAGAGCTGAAAGATTTTCAGGAACTAAATTAGCTCTCAAGGGTGATCTGAAAATAGTTGATAATCTTATCTTAGGAGACTTCTTAAGGATACTTTAAGGGTTGTCAACTATTCTCGGTGGGTTTGGGTTAGGGTAGGCTCTAGTATGAATCTTTCTAGGAGCCACTATGCTATGTGTTTCAGACCCAGTTAAAAGAAAAGTTTAACCAAATAGGACAATCTTTAATAGGCTAACTGATCTTTTCAGAAGAAGGAAAATTTTAATCTCAAAGCCTTCTAGCCAAGTTTGTAAGATGCTATTAAGACTTGGGTTTTCCCAGTGGAGTCTTAAGGTCTGTTTTTAGGATTGTGGAGTTGCCAGGTGAGAATTTTAGCTCTTTTGGAGGTAAAAAGGTTTTACAGTCCACCACGAAGTTTATTATGAAGCCAAACTGAAATGTTTTGGGTTTTTCTGAGTTTCTTGATTTTATAGGTAATGAGAGTGTCCTAAATCTGACTTAACACTTAGCTAGGGTGTCAAGACATACAAAGTTCACTCTTATGGCTTGGTAACTAAATCCTTCAAGGTTTGATAAGGTTTAATAAGAATCCTAAGGGTTACTTAGTTTGTCACTGATTCAATTAAGTCCTATCATGATTACCATTGCTTGGTAGTGCTTAAAGGAGGTTACTTATGTTATACTATACAGTGAGTGTTTTGTTTTTTGAAGATTTTACTCAGTGTCCCACCGTGATCGCCATTATGTTGGTGTCCCGTGTTTTGATAGTTTGGAAAATCAAAAGATAAGGTAACATCAGAACCAATCTTTAGAGTTCCAGGATCTCGTCCTCCTGTTCTCAGAGAGGGATCTCTCAAAAGTTTGTTTGTAAAGGTTTATCTTGTTTTCTTTTAGTATTGGTTTTAGACTAGTTATTAAGTGCAGGTATTTATTTGTTTGTTTGGTTGGGCTGGAATGATACAACAGAACATGAAAGGCCTAAGAAAGATATATAGGACAGAGAAATATCTGGTTCATTGGGCAATGGGGTCAAAAAGAGGTCATAACATACTCATTAATGGATATGGGATATCAAAGGGCAAATCTAACTTGGCCACAGGATCCTTTGGTTTTGGAATGAGATGGACATCAATGATTTGGAAAGAGAAGTTTTAATCCTCAAACAAAGGGAATTTGAAAGCACAACTTGAATAATAAAGAGCTATTTAGTAGACAGGGCTAACCATAAATTCTACAAATCACACCTTTAAGCAAATAATGATCTCAAAACAACTTTTAAAATGAAATCTAATATTCGGGGAACACCCTATTTCCTCAAAGATTTTATTTCAAATGACTTAGAAAAAATAAAAGATTCACTGATAATTGCAGTCATAGAAGAGGGAACACCTAACACATCTATGATCACAACTATAAAATACCTTTAAGCCAACTGTTTAAGTGAGGACAAAGGGCAAGATAAAAACAAACCTCTTTGATTCACTATAAGCAAAGAACTTCAAAGGGAGACTTCAATAACAGTTTTTAAGTGGCAGTAAACAAGTAGGGAGAACCATAAATCATGCTGAGACCAACTGTTCAAACTATTAAGGAAATAAACAAGCATGAAGATTAAAGAGAGAGATTAAAGACTCTAAAATACTTCAGCAGAAGAAAACATGAAACAGTGAAGGATGAACAGGTCTAAGGTGCTTCCAGGAGTCATTTCTTAGCCTAATACTTTCTATCCTACTGTAGTAAGAAGTTATGGAACATAATGAAAACAGGGGAAAAACATTAAACAGTTCAGAATACTTCACCAACAGCCAAGCTCATGGATCCAATGATAGATCCTTCACAGTAACAAGCATGCAACAATATCATCAAGGCTTCCAAGACTTCAATTTCTTCTTCAACTTCAACGGACTATGTATTTATTTCAAGGATTTTCGGTATTACAACTTGTGATCAAACAAAAACCAACAACCAACAACCCCTCACTCATCTTCTACAAAAGTATATATAGAAGAAAGAGGAGGTGAGATCTGATAAAAGATCTCCAATTACAATTAATATAGATTTAATGGCTTCTTAGCCTTTGGGGGGCTCAATGAAGAAACTTACATGGGTGTACTCTGTACTAAATGTTTACATAAAGGTTTAAGCTCGGTGGGAGCTTTTGTTGACCTTTGAGGCTCTGTGTGGCGTCGAAGTAACTATGCAGATATTTCTTGTATTGAAGTTCCTTGCAGAAGTAACTCTTCGGCTGCGTTTTGAGACAAATATCTGATCCCGATCAATAAATTCGGCTTTTGATTGAATACTTTGAGGCACAGGTGGCGTCGTGGTAGCTAGAGGGATCAATTTGCCTCAATTTGTGGTGGTGGGGGGTTTCCTGTCGATAAAACACCTCAAATTTTCTTTAAACTGTGTTTTAAATCGGGGTTTAGGCTTTTAATATTTGTTCTTAGCTGTAATCCCCATAAAATTTGTCTTTAATCCTTTGTTCTGGTAAATTTTGGCCTTTGTCACTGATACTCTCTGTCTGTGCCCGATTCATGGTTTTTCTGATATGCGGGGCTGCGCAGGGGCGATATGGCATCAATGCCTGAAGAAACACTGATGAAACGTGTTTTTAACATCCTGCGATGATTTTCTTTGATGAATCGAAGGCAGGAAGATCGTCAGCCTCCGCCCTCGAATTTTCTTCGAAAATGGTGAGAAAACCATTTAAACCCTGCAAAATACAAAAAACTATTATAAAATCCTACATATATAGGTTGAATGCTGTAGAGGACACGTGGAGGAAGCATGGTCGTTGGATGGCATCATCCAATGATCGGGATTGATCGGAGAAGGCGGAAGAAAGATTAAATCAGAGCCATTGATCGCGCTAAGATCGACGGTCAGGAGTAAAGGGGAAAGTAAAAAAACGGAGAATCGTTGACTGGGCGACGGAATCAGGGCGATGGAATATGGACCGTGGATCTGCAGATTAGATCGACGACGGAGATTAACTGGATGGTGCGCTGTAGTCCGGTTAACTGTTGGGCATCTTCGGCGAGCGATAGTCGTTGGATGGTCCGCCCCAGATCAGACGCTGGACAGCAATATCGCTGGGCATCCACGTCCGAACGATAACGCACGATGGGCAAGCGGTTTTGAAAAAGTACACAGGATGCGTGTCATGCGATGAGTGGAATCGCTGGCGATCGGGAAAAAACCACTTTCGCCCAAAGCGGTGCGATGAAAACCGCGCAGTTTTTGGGATGGGTTAGTGGAATGTGGGGACCACCGGGAGACAGACTCCGCACCGTCGATCTGTAGATCAGATCGACGGTGGAGGTTAATTTTGAAATTTGGACCGGTGGATAAGTTAAAAAATAATTAAAAACCTAAAAATCAAAGTAACCAAAGGTTTTAATACTTCGGGCGGAGAAATATTTGAAGGCTTGGCGCCCGACTACGGGGTCGAGGGTCATATGAAGGGTCATACGACCAGGGATTTATGCGGGAAGGGGCTAAGACCCATATATGTACAAAATGTGGGTTTTTATGGTTTTCTAATGGTTTTCAAGGGAAATTGAGGGTTCCGATAAGGCTTAAAAGTGGGTTTTAAACCTTTTGAAGGGGATTTTGATGAAGGGGAATGGGAAAAACATGAAAATGAGGGACTTTCATGGGAAATGGAGGGATAAAAAATTGAGGGTAGTTTGGAAGAAAGGGAAAGAGGGAAATGGTGCTTGCAGCATTTTTCTTCATGTATTGACAACAGAAATAATGAGTTAAAAAAGGGGAAAAGCAGTGAAGATTGTCCAAAGGATAAAATTTCATCAAAAGACTTTAAGTATCATCAATTTTTAGCAATAAAAATTGTTTCTTGAAGGCTATCCAACATCGTTTAGCCACCACCTGATATGACAGAATTTATGGGTGGCTAACAACTACTATAATAGGCTAGATTACAGAGTCAACCTCCATCTCCATTTCTGTTCCAAGCATTGTCTCAGATGGGATAGTATCAGAGATAGTGGTGGAAGTAGAGGTCGTTTGCGGTGATGGATTTTGTTATCTTTGATAACAAACAGGTTTGTTTAGGGTGGTCTTAGGTAAGTTAGGTTGGGTCATTTGGATGAAAATAAGGTCATGAATTTCATTAATTTTCATAAATTTGTACATAGTTTAAGGGTTTAAATAGTCATTAGTCATGTAATAAAGGTCTTATCAAGTTAAATTCAAAAAAATCTGATTGCATGGGTAATAAAGGTCATTATATGACACTTGGAAATTTTTTCTGAATTCCATAGCGTAGTCAATGTAAAACAGTCTGATTTTGTTATGGAAGTGCCTTCGAGATATCTTTCCAATGAGGTATCATGCACGTCAAACAGAGATAATATGACCAAGTTACGACCCCGGAAAGTTGGCTGCCCAACTAACCCCAACGGGGAGCATAAACTGTTGGTGTTACATCTCCTCGGGTTAGGGTTTTGGTTGTTTAGGGATTTCTCTTATTGTTCAATAATAAAAATGGCCTTTAGCCTCATTGTAACACAGTTCAGAGGCATGTAACCACCACATCTCTTCTCGGAGATAAGCTACCATTGCCCTAGCTAGTTTATGTTCGTTCTCTCTGTCAGCATATTTCTATCATTTGATATTAATGAAATGAAGTTTTATTTCTGCTGCATCTATACGTTTATGTTTATTTCTTTATTTTATTTTGTTCTTGCATAAATACAGATCATTATCCCCAAAAATTGATTATACATTGCAGATCTCGAGTTCTACAATTCATCGATCCTTAGTTAAAATAATTAGAAAATTTTCAATGTTTTCTTTAACTAGACATGATACTAAAAATTAAATATTATCCCTGTCTAAGGATAATTTCTTAGGAAAAGTAGAAAATTATTTCAAACTTCCTCTTTGTCTTTAGAGTCCTTATATTCAATGGTGAGTAAATGTGGAGCATTTTTTTTAATAAATCTTACCCAATTTGTATACACCTGAGAAACTGCAAAAAAATGAATCAAATGGAAATGGGCAATGTTATCCTCATACATTGACACTAATTTTTTAATAAATCTTTTCGTTCTACTATACTTAACATCAAACTTTGAAATTAGTTTGATCTGTTCAAAAGGAAATTGCATTAAATTTTGGAAAGTTTGTTGTGTCCAAATTTTGATTTCATTTGTCACTCTCAGATATTCTATTGTGCAATATTTTTCTAGAGTTCATTCAGAGATCTGGGGATTGTCTCCTTTATTGGTTTGGACCATGAAGATCAAATTCTTCAATGAAATATGTCCCAATCTCCCATAACTTGATGCAATGTTCAACGAATTTCTTGATACACACTTGGATTTACTTTGCTTCTAATTCTCTACGATTTAATGAAGCATAAATGAATCTCTTGTCCTTCTTAGTGGCTTTAGGAATGTGCTTAGGTTGCAATTTATTTTCCCAATTCAATAATTGATGAAAATATTTCTTTAACACTTGTATCTTCTTCAACTAAAGATTCAATACTTTCCTTGAGATTCACAGTCTCATGATAAATTCTAAAAATTTTATCCATTCTTCTGTAGAATCTAATTTGACCTTTTTCCACTATATGGTTAACTTGCATTGCATATTCTTTGAGTACATTTAGGCCTTGTTTAGCATCATGATTTGTTTCACTTGAGATTGCAGAGTCTCAATTTGTTCTTTTAGTGCTCTAGTCATAATTTCAATGGTGCTTTTAACTTCTTCTGTCAATATCTTGTTTTCTTTTTCATGTGCCTCTCTCATCTTTTTAATATGTTGTGAATTCTTCAGTTATAATTCATTCAATTGATTTTCAAACTAATTTTGTATGTTGGAACTTTTAATAGTAAAGACTCCAACTAGGGTCGTAGAATGAGCTTGCCAATTTTCTTCAGTATATGATTTTCTCTTTTCAAGTTACAATTCTAACTCTTTAATTCTTTGCAGCGTACTTTTATAAGATGTTCCAAGTTCATTGACATGATATTGTTTACTATTAACAAACACTCCAAGGGCCTATGATTTTTCTTCAACTTTCTCCCTCACATCTCCAGTTGGTTTCCAACTATGTTCATACATGATTTCAAGCTTCCTCTTCCTAGCCCTTCTTACAATGGCTTTTGTTTGTGTATTGAAATAATATTCAATTAAACATGGAACAATTTTAGATACTGGTTCCATCTCACTAACATGCTTAAAAATAAATGAAGTTGGAGGAATTCTTGTGGAGATGGGAGTCATGGAAATAATGGGGCATGTTTCTGGCACTAAACGGTCATTGGTTTTAGTGTGTTGTTTAATTGACTCTCTCTCCTTATCAAGAGTTTGTAACTATTAAGTGAACAATTTTTTTTTCATCCTTTTTATCTCTACAGCTTGTTCAACATTTTTTTTAGATTGTAAGTCCTCTTGGGTGGTTTTGTTGGAAATATTGTCATTGATGGCAAAGGAGAAGAAAGAAGCAGCACCTGAACTATCACTATGGAAAAAGAGAAGAAATAAGTACCATCAAATAGGCAAATAAGTCAGGTAAGAGGCAGCGCAGGCAGCAGAAGCAGCAGAGGAATTAGAGGCAGAGTAGTGAGGTTGAAAGGCCCATTTGTTTTGAATATCTGACCAAAAACAAGGAGAATTTGTAAGTAAATTCATTGTATATATGAAAGAATATGTTCTGTCTATACGGTGAAGACAGAGAAATAGTCATGTAGAGAAACAGTCATGCAGAGAAACAATCATGCATTGACATGCACAGTCTGTGCACTGCCATGGACAGTAACTGAATACAAAGAAACAGTTATGCACTGTCATGCATTGTCATGCACAGTAACTGAATACAGAGAAACAGTCATTTACCAGCATAAGTTAGAAATTGCATCGTGAATAGAAGGCGAGGAATCAAGGTCTAAAGAATCACACTGGATTTGAGTTAATGGCACATCGGAATTAGAAGCAAAGGTGAAGCGGATCAATGCAGAACAATGAAATCGTGAAAGGGTTTATATGCGTTGGAAGGAATTAAGTTGAAGTGGAACTGTGACAGTGATGGCTTTGTGCGAAGATTTTGATTAAAACACAGTGGAAAAGTAAGCCGGTAACGCAGGTCTGTAGAGGAAGTAGAGCCACGAATCTGTATTAAAATTATAAGTGGAAAGGTGGATCAAAGTGCAATGGATCCGTGGTGAAGGGTGAATAAGAAGAGCGAGGGCAGAGTTATACATATATAGTAAAGGCGCTAAAAAATTGGCAGAACCCCGAGTTAAAAACAGAACCATGACTTGTGAACAATAGAAGCAATTTTAGATTCAAGACTGGCAGTTTTCGGAAAATTTTTAAATGGTAAGTGGTATCATAAAAAAAAATGTGATACGGGTCTGCATGTGACACGTGTCCTGAAGTGGTTTCCAAAAACCACGAATTTCGCACTTTTTTTCGAGTTAAAGCTCTGTTCGAGAAAAAATGCGATATCCGTCAGATGTGTTGATCAAATGATTGGACGGTGGTCGCATTATCAGGTTGCGGGTTTGTTAACTCCGTTTTTATGCGTTAAAAAGAATAGTGGGATCCAATATTAAAGGTGCGATGGATTATGTTTTAAACCAGGGTCGGAGTTATCTAAACTGGTGGGGTCGAAATCAACTGTCGCATTAATATACGCTGTGATGTGCTGTGGGCCCCATTA
Organism: Pinus albicaulis; assembly: GCA_034641835.2. Classification (NCBI taxonomy): domain Eukaryota; kingdom Viridiplantae; phylum Streptophyta; class Pinopsida; order Pinales; family Pinaceae; genus Pinus; species Pinus albicaulis. The sequence goes on from CM076579.1 coordinate 1,524,849,633, forward strand.
TATATATATCGAAGTCTGGGTTTTTATTCAAAGTTGAGTTTAATACGAATAAAGATGACAAAAGTTGTGGGCCCGAAGTTTAATATATCAGGGTCTTTAGTTTTAAAGAAAAGCGAAGATTTATTGTTGGTGTAATATATGTCGGAGCCAATATACCATATAAATGGATATGCGGTTGAATTGTATATAACCTTGATGAATGTTTATGTGTTGAATGAGTTGTGGGACCCGGACGGACCTAATGTTGTTGATAGAATATGGAGGAGCATTTTTATATGCATGAAGTCAATGTTATAATGGAGGTTTTGATATATTTTAATGGATTATGGTCCACATATAAATAAATGGCTATAGATATAATCACATGTGAGTTGGTAAGTCTTGGGGCCAAACGAATGTATGTTTATAACCATTACCAAAGCCAAAACATATAAAGGTATTCCATCGATGGATTAATAAAGTTGTGAAGAACATAAATGAAAGTGCTTGACCGAAGTATGATTATTGGATTTTATTCCAAAGACAGGGTTTTGTGTTGGCCGAAGATTTACGTTGATGATTAAGCCAAAGCAAATAGTGATTGGGCGCTTCCATAAAATGAACTATTGGTACATGATTTTACCATAGTGAGTGAAAAAGAAAGCGTCAGCATTGATACAACTGCCAGACTTAAAACATAAATTAGAAATGCATTTTTATATACACAGTGAGCTTGGAGAATGTGGGTCTGACAGGGGTACATACACAGAAAGCAAGGGAGTAAGCAGAAACTGAAAAAGCCAGTGACAGTAGTAGAAAAGACAAACTCACACTGAGCCAAAAACTAAATGGGCTAAATAGTAATACTTATTGTAACTGAAAATGTAAAGTTTTATTTATTTTATTTTGTTTGTGATGCAAAGGCAAGTCTCCGTAGGCAAAGAAATACTCCACTATAATATTGAAATTTGTACATATTGTTATATTTTTCTGAATGAGCTGGACAAAGAAATGAGAAGGCAGAAGTTAAGGAGTCATGGCTATTCACTTCGAATTCCCTGTGGAATACAAACAATCAAAAGGTGAACTCTATAAATGATATCACATAGATATTCATAGAGAGGTTAGAGAATGGAGAAATGAGGCAGAGAGGGTAAGAAGAAGAAGGAGCAGATAGAGAAGCAGTGAATATTCAGAGATGATATAAGGCAGACATGAAGACTGGTGGACAGCAGTGAAGAAGGAACTGAACAGAGCTGATATCCAAGTAAATCAACATATGATTTTACTGTAATTTGAGGAAGTTGATGCTTCCATATCAAGTTGTAGCTTGATAGAAGTCAGTGGTAGCTGGCTGAGGTAGAAGCCTCCTGTAGGTTGTAGCCTGTAGAAAATAGTTGGGAGTTGGAACTTCCTTGCAAGTTGTAGATTGAAAATTTGAGGTAGGAGCCTCCTGTAGGTTGGAGCCTATAGAAAATCAATGGTGAGAGGGAGTTGGAGCTTGCCTTTGCATCACAACAATAATAAGATTGGTTTTCTCCCTTATGGGTTTCCACTTATATTTGTTGTCTATGTGCATGATGTTTATGTGTTGATATGGTGTTTCTAATCTGCTTAATACTTGCTGCTCACATATTAAGATTGTTGTCTCATTATGTAATAAGTTGATCAAAAAATGATGATGTAAATAAAGTTAAAGGAAAGTTTAAAAGACCATGAATGTAATAAACTGATTCACCACTTCCCGCCCCTCCCCCCCCTCTCAGTTTATTTAAGGGTTCAACATGTTTCCTTAGGAGAATCAATAATAATAATGTCTTTAAGGAAGACAATTTTCTTGGTTGCTTGCTCCTCTGCTTCTTATTTCTAGTCCTTAGCCTATGTTATTATCATGCTTTCCTCAATAATATGACCTTGATTTTGTTTTTCTTTAACATTAATGTCTTTCCTAGCTTCTAGACTCGCTGAATGTTGGATTGTAACCGAAATATCAGACATATTTTCAATTTGAATTTCTTAAATCTGCTGAAAAAAACACGTTGGTTCTAAAAGCAGTTGAGTAAAATCAATTTTCATACATTCAAGATATTTCAAATATTCAATTGCAATAGAACATAAGACACTTTTTTGTTTAAGAAAATCTTCATAAGCGTTTTCTCTAAATTCCTCAAGTTTTTCCGTGTCCTCAACACTCATCAGTTTTCCCCTTTCAATTGCTTGATCAAAACTATCAATGTTTATGAAAACATCATTGAAAGGAGTCTTTTGATGTGTAAAAAATTTCATATAGCTCACAACCCTATAATGATTATTTAGTCGGACAAACCTCTATTTAAAACCTAAATCCAAAGCCGACAAACGACTAGTTTTAATAGAGAAAAAAAGAAGAATATAAGAATAATGAAAGTCACTTAGCTCGAGAAAAATGATTATTTTATTCCCAGAGGGAGGAGCAAAAAGTTCGGTAGTCAAACAGTCGGAGGTAGTTCGAAAAACTGAAATAGATTTACCGATTCTGATGCCAACTCAAAACCAATTCAGGGCAAGGTCCAAAGTGGGGGGTCATAGGAATTGTCAGGTCGGGAGATTAAAAGTTTTAATAAATAATCTTATTTTCAACTTCTCTTGCCACTACTATAAAAGGAGCGTTGATTGTTTTGTGCTAGTATGTCCCAAGCGATGTACGAAATAATGAAGACAATAACCATGGACTTTATTGTGCATGATTGTGAAATAAGGCTCAAGTAATGTAAACCAATAAGAACGTAAATAGATATAATTAAGGAATTTAAAAATATACATTTTTTTTTGTTTCCTAATGTTTACTTTACAAATTGTTTGTTTATCTAATTTTTAGTCAATAGAGACCCGACCTCCCGACCTCATGTTGTGGGCCCAACAATTAGTCAATAGTCGGAGGTACGTGGACAAAAAAAATAACAAGAAGGCTTGATTCATGTCCTTAGGTCAGCCCTAACTTCCCGACTCATTCCAGTGGGACTCGCAGTCGAGGTTGATTATAGTCAGGCTTGACAACGATTGAGGTGTGTTAAGGAAAATCACACATCAGTAAACCCATACTCCCAACTTGTTTTTGTTGGGAACCACATTCACTATCCGCATGGAATTACCTGACTTTCACTACATGGAAACTCAAAACAAAATAAATGAAAACATTAAAACACCATTAATAGGGAGATGTTGTTATATAAAACTTGGTATTTTGTACGAACACTGATAATGCCCCACTCAAGAAGATGGAGTGTGTAATTAATGCAGTGTTGCCTCTATTTACAACGTTAAGCGGGAAAAATCTTAATGACTGTAGAATATAAAATCCTTATTCATTGGAATTGTGACTGTAGAATATAAAATCCTTATTCATTGGAATTGTAATTAAACTATATGTAATTTATAATAAAAATATAAACATATTTTTTTAACCAATGTAATAACAATATTTTTTTTGCAATAAATTCTTTCCCAAAAAAATATTGTTCATGTTAACTAATGGTTGTGGAAATTTTATTATCTATGACAAATTTACAAAGTAGCATATAGAAAAATTAATCTATTTTTAAAAATAATTAGAAATATAAAAAATACAAAGTGTGGAAGCATTCACAGAGTCCATCAAGACCTAGACTAACTATGACAATGTTTAACAAATGAATTATTGTATTGCAATTAATAGGTTACATAGGGGACAAACTGTCGAACCAGTCTATGAGATGATAAGGGCCAGAACCTCGTATTACAAAATGCGATCGTCCATTAGAAATGTTGAGGATATGCTCATCTCTTAGCTTGGAGGTTGTAGCTTCACATGAGGGCTTGTGTAGCCTGCAGTGGAATGTACTCTCTTGGTTAGGGCACAACCTCATGGGAGGAATTGATTTGCGTTGCATTGTTATTGAACTTCCTGAGGCCGAAATCCTTACCCTGGTTGGTACCTTAAGATTGATTTGACGAAAAAATCAATTCATTCCACCATGAATGATGCGCAGCACATCCCTATTATTGGTAAGAGAGTTGGAGGCCCTTCAACAGCCATGAAGTTCCCATCTAGGGGGAACTCAGAAATATTTCTTGCGCAAACATGTTGATTATTCCATGTCCCCAAGGGGAAAATGTTTATAGGTTGAGAGCTCACCAAGTGCATCCCTATCCATATGACTGATGCTAGTTTTTGAACCTTCAGGATAATTTCCACATTTGCGTGCCGAATGCCAATCTTCTTGTGTCATTTTCTGTACTCTAAGAACTCAGAGGGCATAGAAAGAGTAGCCTTGTCGAAAACTCAGGGGGGGATAACATGTTGTGAAACCAGCTCCAAAAATAAAATAAAAGAGATATCAACACCTTAGAAATAAGCCACTTCAAGGGGGAAACCTCCAATACATTACTTGAATGAACAATTCTTGGATGGTACAAAATGACAAAACCTCCTTTCTATATATAGGAGTCCATGGGGCCACAATGTAATCCTAGCCGACCTAACAATAATAATGTAAGGGCATAATAATAACAATATGGCGGTTACAGGGGTACAACAATAACAATAAGGGGGGCTACACTAACATAATAAGGGACTACACTATTAATATAGGGACTTAAGATGCCCCTCTCCTTCAAACAAGTGTTGTCCTCAACGCTTGATTATTTCTTGATGCTTCTGTATAAAATTCTCATCCTCCCATGTGGAATCTTCTACAAGAAGGTTCTTCCACTTGCTGAGATACTTTGAAATTGATCGTACTTGTCGATTTCTTGTTTATATGACTGCTTCATAACTTCTTTCGATGTGATGTTGATCTTCCCGTTGTTTCATTAGATTCTGCACCAAAGTTAGGTTATCCTTTGAGAGTTGGAGAACTTGTTGTTGATGCTCGATGTGATCTTCCACTAATTTATCATCCATATTAGCTATTATTTGATCCTTCAAACCATCCAACTTAGCCTTCATTTATGCTTTTAAACCATCTATGTCATCTTTGGTTGCTCTTCTTAAGATCAAAATTTGTTGCACTTGGTACCGTAATTTTGATATCTCATACTGCAATTCTTCCTCTTCATGTGTCATAGTATAGCTTTTCGAGGGCTTAATGGGTATGGAATTATTTTTTGGAGGCATTATAGAACCTAATACCGATAAAAAATCTAAAATATGCCCTTGGAATCACTTCAAACTACTTTTTCAAACATTGAACGTTATGCAATTTTAAAAACCAAATACACACCTTTTTCTTAATTTTGAGGAGCTCGATATTGAAACATAATTACCTTTTTGATTTCGAATATTCAATATCTGAAATTTGGCACTGAGGTAGCCTCTGAATTCTCTTTAGAATGCCATAGGTCTGACCTAATTTGGATTCTTTAATACAAAGTTGTGCCCAGTCTCCTATGATGACCTAATTATAATCTATTTCAGTAGAGTGAACTTGTACAACTTGCCACATGTCACTGTTTCCTCCTTTGGCTCTAAAATCGATAGAAAGAAACTATAGCCTGTTTAATTATGGCCACTTTTTACGGAATTCCAATCCGATGCTCAGAGAGAGAGTTATGAAGATTTTCCCACGATCACCTCTTTGAGATGAAATTTGGGAGCCTGAAAAAGATCTAAATTCCACATATCATATCTCCGAAAATATGGTGAACCAAGCTCTGAAATTTTGCGACGATGTTCCTCAGGATTTCAGCTTCGCTCTCTAAATTTAGCTTCTGAAACTTCGTAGAAAAAAAGTTATAATGAAAATTCCGCGATGACCTTTTTAAGTGAAATTCAAGAGCCTGCAAAAAGTCCTAAATTCAACAGATCATATATCCTAAACTATTGCGAACCAAACTCTAAAATTTTGCGACGATGTTCCTTAGTATTTCGGCTTCACACTCTAAAAATTTCAGCTTCTGAATCTTCGTAGAAATAAACTTATAGCGAAAATTCCACGATGACCTATTTAGTTTAAATTCAGGAGCCTGCAAAAAGACCTAACTTCCATAGATCATATCTTCGAAAATATTGTGAACCAAGCTCTGAAATTTTGTGAAGATGTTCCTTAGGATTTTGGCTTCGCACTCTAAATTTTTTAGCTTTTGAACCTTTGTAGAAAAAAAATTATAGCGAAAATGCCACGATGACCTGTTTGGAGCAGCGAAAACCCTAGAATCCAAAGCTCTGATACCAAATGTTGTGAAACCAGCTCCAAAAATACAAGAAAAGAGATATCAACACCTTAGAAATAAGCCACTTCGAGGGGGAAACCTCCAATACATTACATGAATGAACAATTCTTGGATGGTACAAATGACAAAACCTCCTTTCTATATATAGGAGTCCATGGGGCCACAATGTAATCCTAGTGGGGCCATAATGTAATCCTAGCCGACCTAACAATAATAATGTAAGGGCATAATAATAACAATATGGGGGTTATAGGGGTACAACAATAACAATAATGGGGGCTACACTAACATAATAAGGGACTACACTATTAATATAGGGACTTAACATAACACCATTGGGCAATTTAGTGAGTCATTGTCACTTTGAAAGGATGTTCACGTAGGTCCATTCTAAATGGCTAGAAAGTGTAATGTGCAAGAAGGAAGCAAGATCTAATAAAAGCCGCCACGTCCAATTCACATAGTCACATTGCGACGACGCTAGCCAGGAGTGAAGCCTTATAGCTCTAATTGAATAACCCTTATCCAATGAGCCTGACGATGACTTAGTCATGGAAACTCCAGTTTGGAGGCCTAGGCATTATCTTATCACTATGTGATAAAACAATGAGTGACGAGGCCAGAGGAAAATTTCTTGAGACGAGCATAAGAGCAAAGCGTCGGGGGTTAGGGGTCGAGCCCAGAAATAACAAAATTGGGTGCCTTGATGGATAGGGTCGACCTCGACTGGCCTTTGACCTAAATATTGTCACCTGTGCCACTAAAATGATGCCAGGTGGGAGATTAATGATGTTGTTACAATGCTATATTGTCACATGGGCCATTGACTTATATAGTTACAATGTTGTACTGCCACATGGGCCACCAAGTCGATGCCACGTGGGAGGTGAATGATAGTGTTACAATGGCACGCTGTATATATATAAAATATTATATATTAATATTTTATTTTTTTCGGTGTTGGGATTGTGCTCGGGTAAAGTAGCTTGATCTAGCAACAAAGGGGACTGACCCCAACTATGTTAGAGGTTGGGGGTCAGGCCCAAAAATAACAAAATTGGGCGAGCTGATAGATATGATCGACCTTGACTAGCCTTTGAGCTGAATACTACCACTTGGGGCACTGAGCCCCTGCCGCGTGGAAAATGTACACTATTGTTACAATGCCAAAGTTCCATATGGGCCATTGAGACACAACCATGTGGTACATATATATTTCAAACTATTATATATTAAAATTTTAAATTTAGTTGGGGTCGAGACTGTGCACAAGTCAAGCAAGTTGACGTACCAATGAAGGGGACCGTCCCCAACTAGGTCGGAGGTCAGGGGGATAAGCCCAAAAATAACAAAACTGGGCATGATGATAGATAGGGCTGACCCCGACTAGCCTTTGAGCTGACCACTGCCACCTGGGGCGTTGAGCCATTGAAAATATGGGCCACTAACAATATGCCACATGGTATATTTAATATGTCAAACTATTATATATTAATATATTAAATTTAGTTGGGGTTAGGATTATGCCTGGGTAAAGGAGCTTATAGTACCAAGGAAGGGGACCAACACTGACTAGGTCAGAGGTTAGGGGTCGCGCCCAAAAATAACAAAACAGGGCATGTTGATGGATATGTCCGACCTCAACTAGCCTTTGAGCTGGCTATTGCCACTTGAATCGATGCCACATAGAATATAAACAATGTTCTTACAATGCTATACGACCATGTGCACCACTGACTTGCTACCACGTGGTATATATATTGCAAACTATTATATATTAGTATTTTAAATTTAGTCGGGGTTGAGCCTGAGTCACTCCCGTGAAAATAGAAAAATAAGAATAATTAATTATAATATAAATTGCAACGGAGGTCAACTGACCAAAGTCGATCTTGCACAAGAGGAAGCCTGACCATAGTCGACTACGACTTAAAATCCGGGAACAACATCTTGGTGGATGGAAGGAACTCCCGACAATGTGGATTGTGGACCCGTTGACTATGGATAATGTTATACTGCCATGTGGCACAATAAATCAAATTATTACTATTATAATATAACAAAAACAATATATATAGTAATCAGACGTCCATAGTCGGTCATTGAAATAATTGGACGTGCTCATGCATTGGCTCGACTCTGGCTCGCCCTTCAGATGACTATTGCCACCTGGGACATTGAGCCACTACCACATGGGAAAATTTAACTATAATTGCACTGAGAGGCGCTCTACAGCCCAGTATAGGGTAGATGTGTAGATGTAATGTACGAAAGTTTGTAAACTTTTGTAATGTCGGCTCAATATAGGTTACATGTGTAGATGTAATGTAAGAAAGTTTGTAAACATTTTGTAATGTTGACTTAATTGTAATCAATATATTTGTAATAATTATCCCTACCTTTTAACCCAAAGCTATATTTACTAACACTCAAAAGGTATGGTAAATAAATAAAAATATAAATAAACATGGTAAATAAATAAAACCTATTTTTATACTTACTCCAGGTATGGTAAATAAATAAAACCAATTTTTATATTTAATCCATAAACCTCCTTATATATTTAAGAAAACTCAAAAAAGAAGTTTTATTTAGGTGAAGCCTATGGGCCAAATACCATGGAACAAATTTTTATTAATACCATGGGCTAAATACCATGGGTCAAGTACCATATGTAAATAAATAAATATTAATGAGGAATAAATAGGTATGGTAAATATATAAAAATATAAATAAACTAGAGGTATGATAAATAAATAAACCCTCTTTTTATATTTACTCCATAATGAGCTTTATAGTTAAGGACACTCAAAAAGGATGTTTTTGTAGGTGAAGCCTATGCGACAAATACCATGGGCCAAATTAATATTATTATCTAATATTCATGTTATTGTGTAGATGTTATGTAATAAAGTTTGTAAACTTTTTTAATGTCAGCTCAATATATAAGTATATCTCTCAATCTAAATTGTGGAAACATTTGAACATTATATTCTATCATTGGTGTGTGATGTGAGGGAGAGATAGAGGGAGGTGGGTGAGAAAGTGAGAGAGAGGAGAGAGAGGGGAGGAGAGATGGAGTTGGAAGGGGAGGGAAGACAGAGAGACAAAGGTGGAGAGGGAGAGGGGGTGAAAAGGGAGAAGGGGAAGAGAGAGAGAGAAGATGAAGAGAGAGGGAGGGAGAGATACATAGATATGGAGAGAGACTGTATAAGTTTTTGGGGTGATAAGGAGAGACAATGGAAGATAGAGATATAGATGGGGGGGGCAGGGGAGAGAGGGAAGAAGAGAGAGGAAAAGAGAGGGAGGGAGGAAGAGAGATAGATATGGAGAGAGAAGAGGAAGAGAGACAAAGAGAGAGAGAGAGAGGAAGAGGGAGGGAGAGAGAGAGTGGGAGAGGAAGAGGGCAGGAGAGAGAGGGAGAGGAATAAGGAGGGAGGGAGAGAGAGAGATAAATATATAGATATATATGGAGAGATAGTGTGAATGTTTGGGGGTTGAGAGAGAGAGAGAGAGAGAGAGATAATGTATACAAGATGATATAGAGAGATAAAGGAGAGACAGAGGGAGATAGAGATATAGACTTAAGGGAAAGAGGGAAGAAGAGAGAGACAAAGAAAATGGGAGAGAGGGAGAGAGAGATCATGCCATGTGTTTCAGGGGATGGGATAGAGAGACAAATAAGGACAGATGGAGGGAGGTATAGATATAGATGGTATGGGGGAGAGGGAAGAAGATAAAGATAGAGAAAGGGAGGGAGAGGTGGTGAGAGAGAGACAAGGGAGAGAGGGAGGGGGAGAGAGAAGGAGAGAGGGAGGGAGATAGACACATAATGGAAGGTGGACAAAAAGACACATATAGCGATAGAATTTAGATCTAGAAAGTCATGAATATTTTGGTTTTTCACTAAAATAGATGTATTTATTTGAGTATAGTAGTTGATTTCTAATCCAATTTGATCACTTTCACTAGATGCATTGATTTCAATGTAGATGCCGATTTTTAATCCTATTTAATACCTTATGCTAGATGCATTTATTTTAGTTAGATGTCAATTTTTACTCCTATTTGATTGCTTGCACCAGATGCATTGATTTCATTGTAGATATTTATTTATAATCAAATTTGATCACTTGCAATAGACGCACTGATTTCATTGTAGATGTCTATTTCTAATCCTATTTAATACCTTACACTAGATGCATTGATTCTAGTGTAAATGTTGATTTCTACTCCTATTTGATTGCTTGCATTGGTTCCATTGGTTTTAGTTTATATATTGATTTCTAATCCTATTTGACTACTTGCAATAGATGCATTGAATTTAGTGTAGATTTTTCTTTCTAATCCTATTTGATTGTTTGCACTAGATGCATTAATTTCAGTGTAGATGTTTATTCTGATTTGATGCAACTAGATGTATGATGTACATTAATTTCAATGTTATTACATTAATAATGTTCATTTATTTCAGTGTAAGCACATCTCTGCCCCTTCCATCTATATCTCTATCTCCCATTGTCTCTCCTTCTTTATCTGTCCATCTCATCCCCCAAACATACACACACTCTCTCCATATATATCTATCTCTCTCCCTCCCTTTTCTACTCCCTCTCTCTCTCTCTAACACTTCTCTTCATATCTATATCTCTTCCTCCCCACCCTATATTTTCATCTCTCTTCTCCCCTCTATGCATTGGTTTCAATGTAGATATTTATTTCTAATCCTATTTGATTGCTTGCAATATATGCATTGAATTTAGCGTAGATTTTTTTTTTTCTAATCCTATTTGATTGTTTGCACAAGATGCATTGATTTTAGTGATTTCTAATCCTACATGATTATTTGAAATAGATGCATTGATTTCAATGTATATGTTGATTTTTAATTTGATGAAACTAGATGTATGATGTACATTAATTTCAAAGTAATTAGATTAATAGTGCGCATTGATTTGAGTGTAAGCACATCTCTGCCCCCTCCATCTATATCTCTATCTCCCATTGTCTCTCCTTCTTTATCTCTCTATCTCACCCCCCAAACATACACACTCTCTTTCCATATCTCTCTCTCTCTCTCTCTAACACTTCTCTCTCCATATCTATATCTCTTCCACCCCACCCTGTATTTGCATCTCTCTTCTTTCCTCTATGCATTGGTTTCAGTGTAGATATTGATTTCTAATCCTATTTGATTGCTTGCAATATATGCATTGAATTTAGTTTAGATTTTTCTTTATAATCCTATTTGATTGTTTGCACAAGATGCATTTATTTTAGTGTAGAAGTTTATTTCTAATCCTATTTGATTTTTTGCACTAGATGCATTGATTTAAGTGTGTATGTTGATTTCTGATTTGATGCAACTAGATGTATGATGTACATTAATTTCAAAGTAATTACATTAATAGTGCACATTGATTTCAGTGTAAGCACATCTTTGCCCCCTCCATCTATATCTCTATCTCCCATTGTCTCTCCTCCTTATATTTCTATCTTAACCCCCAAACATACACACACTCTCTCTCTCTCTAACACTTCTCTCTCCATATCTATATCTCTTCCTCCCCACCCTGTCTTTGCATCTCTCTTCTCCCCTCTACCCCCCTCCATCTATATCTCTATCTCACCCCCAAATCATACACACACACTCATAGTGTGAGCACATAACCATTATTCATGACATGAATTGACTTATGTGTTGCAATAATTCAACCATAAATACAAAACTTGAATTTTCATCCTAAATAAAATTTTCACTTAAATGTCTTCTTCTTGAAACTATAAACCATTTGTAATTGGCTCCATCCTTATTATTCCCATTTTCCATCATTCAACATTGTTAATCACTTTTCATTCAAACACGGTAATAGAGAATAACTAAATGTGTGACAATAAGAACAATAAAATAAAATAGATCGCAATGAAGATTGTTTGTAATTGACTTCATTCTTATTACTCACATTTTATATCATTAAACATTGTTACATTATCACTTTGCACTTAAATTTTTTATTTCATCATTTTTCATCATTCAAGTTAGTAATCGTCTCATCATTCATCATTAATATTAGACATTTTTAGCATATTTAAAATGATCAAAATAATTAGATGTTCAACAAATTTTGTATGATCGCACACGACTGAAACCAGCCTAGATCCATCTTAACTTCGGATCTATCAAGCGCCGAGAGGGATCAAATCTCTCAAGATGCAAACCTTTCCTCAAGTTTTGCACTCAAAAAATAGGTTTGCACCTCGAGAGATTTGATCCCTCTTGGCGCTTGATAGATCCAGAGTTAAGATGGACCTAGGCTAGTTTATTACAAAATTAGAAAATAGCATATATATATATATGGAAAATTATATATAGTATATAATACAATATTTATGTTAATTAATGATTTTCGAAAATTTGCAAATAATGGATGGTGATGGTTTTCAAAATATTATTATATTTTATAAATTCTTATATAATAATAAAATTATTAATAATATATATATAATAATTGGAGGTCAGTCCCAATCCTGAATAAATGTCCTACAACTTAGTCACAAATGTTGGTGGTTGGACCCAAAAACAACAAAACCAAGTGCCCTCATGGATAGTGCCGACTCTCACTAGCCCTTCAACTAACTACTACCACTTGGGCCACCAAACTGGTGCCATGTGGAGCATGAATGGTCTTCTTACAATGCTATGCTGCCAAATCACACATTGAGTGGCTACCAATAATTGAAGGTCGGCCCTGACCTGGAATAAAAATCCTACACAATAGGAAGCTCAACCATAGTTGACGCTAACTTATAGTTGACGAATAACACATTGATGAACAAAAAGAAATCCAGACCACAGGGAACAACACATTACAATAGTTGAGAGTAGTCAAAGGACTCTGACACCGTCACATAGTTGGTAATCAGTGATCTAGAGTAAAGCTAATACCACACAAAAAGGTCGACTAAAGTTGCCTCCGACTTTAGCATGGGAACATCTTGTTCTGGGCAAAAATTCATACACATATATCATGTGAACGTGGAATAAGACGTCCAACACAACATTCAAAGTATGGAGGCTCACACAAATTTATTTATTTCACTGTCAAATAGTAAATATCATAGTAAATATTACGCTCATAATTGTACATTACATGAGCTCTATTTCCCTGCAAACGGATGATCCAACAACGGTCTACCCCGCTCATCACACATTGAACATCACTGCAAAATAAGACTTAAAGGCCCTTGACCAATCAAAACGTAGATAAATATAATTCAAAAAATTAAAAAAATAAATTATTTTTCTTTTCTAATATTTACTTTAAAAATTGTCTCTTTAATTTTTAGTCAGCTAACCATTAATTGAAGAGTCAACCCAAATCAATTGCGTTATATCGTGCCAGCCGCCATGATAATAATAAAGTGGCAAATTTCCCAGTAATAATAACTATGTGCTAATCCTTATCTGAGTGCCAATTTCGAAACTTTATATACTAAGACATGAATGTCATGCATTGTGCAAACCCATTGTCCTCCTCTGATTATTTAAGTGCCATTTTCCGAACTTGTGGACCATTTATCTAAATTATTTTAACTCTGAAACATCAGCATCCATGTGAAAATATTCTCCTAACACAAAAATCCAATGGTCTATTGAAAAAGCTTTACCTATCAAATTGCCAACATTTGTGGTGACAAATAAGTTTCAAATTAAAATAATACGATGTCACGGACAATGTTTCTTGACTAATTTACTAAAATATTGGATCATTTGAATTTTTTTAATCAGCCACAGGTCAATGGTAATTGAAAACAGAACCACAACAATTTTCAATTAATTTGCTAAAATCACAATCACAATTAGAGTATTTTTAATCAGCCAAATCACAAACAGACGCACGAACAACAATTAATTAATTTGCTAAGAATCTTTGTAATCAGCCACGAGTCATCGGTAACCACAAATAAACCAACTCTTGAGGTCCCAGCACCCTTCTCTCTCCACTCTTATCTAGCACACGTGATAATCTTCACCAACAACCTACAGAATCTTGTTTCTGCCCAATCTGTCTGGAGCTTTGATACGGCCTGGTTCTGTTATCCTATTTAGCACGCCACATGGCTGGAACAACAGCCAGTTGAAGGCTTACAACAGTCTTGAAATCAGCAGGACTGTGAAATATATTTATGAGAGCAAACTCCGTTCTTGAATTGATTCTGCAGGCCTGAAAAATGTCTCTCAGGAAGCAAAATGCAGCATTTTGTGACTTCCATTCCATTCTGTTCATTTTGGGGTTAGTTCTCAGCGTCCCATTTGGCAGCACTGGTCATGTCTTTGCAGCAGATGACTGTGAGTTCCCAGCAATATTCAACTTCGGGGATTCAAACTCGGACACTGGTGGGCTCTCTGCAGCTTTTGGCGCAGCCCCTCCTCCTAATGGAGAGTCTTTCTTTCACAAGCCTGCAGGAAGATACTGTGATGGCAGGCTGGTCATAGACTTCATCGGTATGTGCATGTGTGTTCATTGGATTGGGGTCATCCATCTACTCTGTGTTTCTGTGTAATTGTGCAGCAAATCTAGATAGTCTATTAAAGTATATTGAATATGAATATTTAAAGACCAAACCATCTCAAACCTGGTCTGATATGCACTCCAATCATCAATGCTGCCAAACTCTTGTGTTAGTGTGGTTAATTGTGCATTGAATCTAGATAGGGCATTAACAATAGGACGAACCCAACTAATCCCTATCCTCATATGCACTTCATGCTTCTAACTTCTAAGCTATAGATGAATATTGGATGTGACATGCACTTATCAAAATTGGGTTTCATATGCACTTAAAGAGGATGAATAGTGGATCTGATGGGGACTTGAGCTTACTTGTAAATATTGGGTTTTATATGTACTTCATCCTTAAGCTTATGAATATTGGGTTTTATATGTACTTCAAAGCGGATGAATGGTGGATCTAATAGGGACTTGAGCTCGTGAAGTTTGAGGAATGCATATGTCCAGTTCAAACGACTGGGATGTCTAGTTGGACATATCCAACCTCCAGTTTCTTAATCTTTAGGTGCATATCAGACCACATGCATCTGATGCTCTGTTAGTTATGCTGGTTTGTCCTGCAATAATAACAATATGTGATGTGCTATTTTGTCTTGCGTTCATATGATGGTTTAGTTTTGAGGAATGAATGTGATTGATCTGGTTTTACTGCAGCCGAGAGATTGGGTTTGCCATATTTGAGCCCCTATCTGCAGTCTGTGGGTTCAAACTTCAGCCATGGAGCGAACTTTGCAACGGCTGGATCCACCATTCGTCAACAAAACACTTCATTGTTCCAGTCTGGTTTCAGCCCATTTTCCCTGGACGTGCAGTCATGGCAGTTCAATCAATTCAAGGCTAAGGCCCTTGATGCCTATAATGAAGGTATGATTTCCAATATTAGAGGAGAAACTAAAAATATATAGGGCTCATTTAAGACTCTGAAAATTGCAGATTGTGAATATTAGATAATGTGTATGAATTTATCTTGCAGCTTTCCTCAATACTGAATGAATACATCTTTCGCTTCAACACCAATCTGATCCTCCTAACTTGACGCGATCTCTATCTACTAATTGAATATATTCCTTTCAGCAGGGCATTGCTTCTCTTTTGCATGCTCAGCCCTGTTTTCTTTTCTTTTATGGTTTGCAATGCGAGCGTTAATTTATTGCTTGCCACCACTTTGTGCAATTACAATAATAACTGGTAGCTGAAAACATAGATGATACTAAACTCCAAGTTTAAAGTTGTTTTTAGTCTTGAAAATCTTGGAACGATGGATCACATGGCACCAAGCATGGTCATGCAGATCCAGAAATAAAGAAGAGATCTGAAAAATAGGAAACTCGAGTAGAATATTAATTATTTGGCATGAACTCCCCCAGCATAGCAATGGTCCTGAAAGTTCTTATCGTCCTCTGCCTCTCTATTACTACACACTTGGTGTAAACCAATGACACTTCGACCCCTCGATGGAGAGGAATATTAAACAAGGTACACCCACTATGTGGAAACTGTAATTATGGGGAATTTCAAGTGTCCCACTTATAACAGAGTATTCATACAAAGCTATAGAAATTTAACACAATAGACTGAGAGTACGATTCAACTATCATTATATTACTTACAATAAAACAATTACACAAAGCTCACAGATTTGTAGCGCGGAGTCAGACAACTGCGTAGAGTACCATGAAAACTTCTCCTGGTCTCGCCTACTTCTTTCTGACTCAACAAAAACATCACCCGAACCAAAAATGTCCCAATGTACAATTTAGAGGCTGTAACTAATAGGCCTTGTGTACATCCTATAGTTGTCCCCATTCTAGAAGCTTAAATGCCATTGCAGTAAATAATTTTTTTACATCTGTCCCATAAGGACACTTCAACATAACAACCTGACAAACAAGTTCTCCTATATATCATGATTGCAGTAATTACAAAAAGGGAGGAAACTGTTGATGTGGGAAAAAAATGAAATTCTTTGCTAGGATGCTCCTGCATCAGACTCTTGCAAAACAAAAGGTTTTCATGGACTCCTATCCACGAGGTCTTCAATTGTCTTGCCATACTTCCGGATTTTGGCCGCACTCATCCAAGTTGCATCTTCTGTTAGGAGGCCCTTCCAAATTAACTAAGTACTCCTAGTACTCTTTCTTTCTAGTTCTTCTGATCCTTTTCTGCTCCATCCACTGATCTTCCTCCTAATCATTCTCATTGCCAGCTTCAGGTTCTCTATAAGGATACAAATCCACAACGTTGAATATCGGCGAAATTCGGATATCAGGTGGTAGTTCAATTTCATAGGCATTAGCTGAAAATTTCCTCAAAATTCTGCAGGGTCCTATCCTCTTCAACTGCGATTTGTTATATCCATTTTTTGGGAATCTCCCATTCCTTAAATGTGCCATAACCAAATCTCCAACCTCATAATTGATCTCTCTCCTCTTTAGATTTTCCCTTTGTTTGAACCTCTAACTGTTATCTTGTAGTTTCCCTTTGACTTTTTCATGTAACATTTGCATTGTTGTAGTGAACTCCTCTGCATTAGCACTCCTTACATCTTCCTTTCTCATATTTATTTCAGAAATTCCCCTTGGGTGCATACCGTACAATATTTGGAATGGGATTTTTCTTGTACTTCTATTATGAGAATCATTGTAACCAATTTCAGCGTGTGGAAGACCTTGATCCCACTATCTTCTATGCTTGCTTACTAAACTCAGTAAATTTCCCAAGCTCCCGTTTACCGCATCAGTCTACCCATCTGTTTGAGGGTGATAGGATGAACTAAATGAAAGACTTGTCTCGATATTTTTCCATGATGTCCTCCAAAAAATTCGTACAAACTTAGTGTCCCTATCTGAAACTATACTTCTGGGCAATTCGTGTAACCTTACAATTTCTTTGAAAAACAAATTTGCAATATGGGTTGCATCATTGGTCTTAGAACAGGGTATAAATTGTGCCATTTTGGAGAATCTATCAAAAATTACAAAGATTGAATCATTTCCCCAGGGTTGTAAGTAGACACAAAACAAAATCCATTCTTATGGCATCCCATTGTCTACTTGATATGGGTAATGGCTGATGTAAACCAACATTTTGTTGTTTCCATTTGGCATAGTGAAAAATTTGACATCTATCCACAAATATTTTAACATTAGATCTCATACCTGGCCATCAATAAGAAGAGCTTAGTTGAGAATAAGTTTTGTCATGTCCAAAGTTGCCAGCCAATCCTCCATTGTGCTTTCCTTTCAATAGGTTATCCCTCATTGAGCACTTTGGAATGCACAATCGACTCCCTTTTAACAACAGTCCCTCCTGAATCATGTACTCGATCCAAGGAGTTCTATTTCCCATCACTGGATTCTCACATGCTTCATAAGCTTCTCTAAATTTTGTGTTCTCCTTGTACATTTCCTTGAGATGTTCAAACCCCCCCAGCGCACTCACTTGGAATTCCTGCAAAACCAAACACCTCTTGCTCAAGGCATCTGCAACTTTGTTAGCATTCCCACTGATATTTAAGAACAAAGGTAAAATTCTGCATAAACTCTACCCATTTGTCATACCTTCAATTCAACTTCTCTAGCTTGGTTATAAACTGCAAGACGTGGTTGTCAGTATAAAGGATAAACTCTCTAGGCATGAGATAATGCCTCCATTTCTTTTAAGGATTGTATCACTGCATAGAACTCTGTCATAGGTAGAATATTTTTTTTTGGCTTCATTTAGCTTTCGCTGAAATAAGCAATAGGCTTATCATTTTGATTTACAAATTACAACAATGCCAATGGCCATTCCACTTGCATCACACTTAACTTGAAAAGACTTATGAAAATATGGTAGAGTTAAAATTGGTTGTTTTGTTATCTTTTCTTTCAACAATCTAAACATTTTTTCATTTGTCGCTGTTCACTTAAATGGATAATATTCCTTCTTAATGGTTTCGACTATCAATGCACACACACACACACACACACATATTTGTCCCAGAGGAACCCAACGGCCCGCCTATCACATAGCTACTAGTCAACCTATGGGGGTATATGGTCTGTCCTCCTCTTTGTAAACCAGGTCACAACTGGGGGATTTGAACCTTGGATCTCTCAGTTTTCTTAGGACTCACATTACTTCAATCACCAATTGAGTTGCCCCCCTGGGATGACTATTGGTGCACATATATGGCTAAAATTTCTTATGAATTTTCTGTAAAAACTAGCCAACTGTCAAAGCTTCGTATCTCATAAATATTATTCATACCTCGTAAATATCTTTTGGCGATGGCCATTTCTTGATAGCTTTCGCCTTCTCCAGGTCTATCTTTAATCCTTCTTGAGAAATTACACACTTGATAGCTTTCGCCTTCTCCAGGTCTATCTTTAATCCTTCTTGAGAAATTACAAAACCCAAATAGACTAGTTATGTTTTCATGAAGGAACATTTATTTAGATTTATTCAAAGTTTCTCTTACTGCAGCTTACTCAGTACCAATTTCAAAAACCTTAAATGTTCTTCCTTGGTTCTGTTGTAAACAAGAATATCGTCTAGATATAAAATTGCAAATTTACCAATAAAATCCTTGAGGATTGAATTCATGAGCCTCATGAATGTACTAGGTGCATTTGTCAAGTGAAAAGGCATGACAAGCCATTCATACAAACCATCATTGGTTTTGAAGGTCATCTTCCATTCATCTCCCTCTCTCATCCTAATTCGATGATATCCTCTTTTCAAATCTATCTTTGAAAAACAATTTGCACCACTTAAAATGTCCATTAAATCATCCATGTGAGGCAAAGAAAATCTCTACCTTATGGTTTTCTTGTTTATTTCTCTGGAGTTAGTACACATTCTCCCACTTCCATCCTTCTACGGACTCAAAACTGCAAAAGCTTAGACTCTCTCTGATTAGTCCCTTGTCCAATAGCTCTTGGACCTGATTTTTGATTTCTTCATTCTCCTTGGGTGTCATCCTGTAGGCAGTTTTATTTGGAAAACTTGCTCTTGGAATTAGGTCTATGTGGTTCTTGATGCTCCTTATAGGTGGTATTGGTAAGGCATTTGGCAACTCATTAACAATGATGTCAGCAAACTCATCTAACAATGCTTGAATTTCGGTACGTAAATCATTTAAGTTAGTATTAGTAGGTACAAGTCTAGGCTCACCAATCAAAGCAAACCATACATTTTCTTCTTTCTTGATTTCCTGCAACAATTCTTTCTGATTTAGGTGGATAGTGGTGGCCACCCACCTATTCCATTTGGACCCCCACCACTATTTCTTTCAGTTTCCTTAACTGTAGCATAGTTTACTATTTTTGGCAGTTTTTTGGGTCCTAAACTTCTAGAGCTAGTCTGAGGCCCTAAACAACTTTTTTTTTGGAAACGGGTAGACCTATAGTCAAAAACAGGAGTTTGTAGTCAAAAGAAGTTGTCCCCAAATAGATCTTTCTAATGAGGTATCATACACGTCAAACAAAGATCGCGTGCCAAAGTTACGACCCCGGGAAGTTGATGTACCAACTAACCCCAACAGGGCCCACAAACTTTTGGCGCTTCATCTTCTAGGGTTAGGTTTTCGGATGTTTAGGGTTTTCCATTATTTCTCAATAATAAAAGGGCCTCTGAAGCTCATTGTAACACAGTTTAGAAGCCATGTAGCCACCACATCTCTTCTCAGAGATAGTTACCATTGCCTGAGCTAATTTATTTTCTTTTTGCATGTAAACAATTTTCAGTGTTTGTTTTAATGAATTGAAGTTCACTGTAGCTCTATGTTTTTGCTTAAATTTATATTTCATTTTTGTTCCTGCATAAATATGGATCAGTGGTATCAGAGTGGTCTGCTCTTTCTGTGTTTTTCTATGCATGTCCCCAACGAGGTCAGGGTATAAGGAGTTAGGACTTGAATGGGTTGAACCCTTGCAAAATCGGCCTCATCGACCCCGACAACCTCCCATGGTGGAAGAAAAGAAAGACGATGGAGTAGGAGATCCTTTCAAAATATTGCTTGAAGAAGCCCTCAAGCGACAAAGGAATAAGATGATGGATAACTTTTCCTACATCCTTCAGTTTGTATTAGCGGGTGAAGCATCTTCATTTGGAAACCACCTTGGAGGTGACACTCCCTTCAAAGTACAAGTTAACTTTGACATTTCTGTATTTGAAGGCCAAATATATGCAAATGTCGTAGATAAATGGTTAAATCTGCTAGAAGGATATTTTTTGATTCATGATTTTCCCAATAGGGAAAAGATTTCTTTTGCACTCCTCAAATCTGCCCCCCATGTCAAGGACTGGTGGGAAACCTACTGTCAGTAGAGGAATGAGAATGAACCCTCACTGTTTTCAGTCGCACCCACTTGGAATTCTTTCCGAGACACCATCAAGGAACAATATTACCTTGTTGGGAGTTGTGAAGATAAGGACATAAAATGGACCACATTGCGGCAGGGAAGGGACCAAGACAAGCCGGAGTTCACAAATATTTTTCATACACTTTGCACGAAGTTGGGTATCAAGGATTCTAAGCAGAATCTGGTACTCAAGTACTGTGACTGTCTACACAAGTACATCTAGGACGAGATGGAGTTCTTGGACATCTCCTCACTTGGCGCCGCACACTGATATGTTGTCAAGATGAAGCAGAAATTTAAACAAAAGAAGCGAGACTTTGGATCTGCGAATCCAAAGCAAGGAAAAGGCGCCTCCAAACCATAGAATAAGGGACAAATCCAAGGTGGCATGACCCAGGACAACCCATCGAATCCATAAGCAAAGAATAACAACACGAAGACGTAGAAGGACATAGGGAAGTGGTGAGTTCCACAACAACCCCACTCACCACACAAGTGAGTGTCGCGCCAAGCAGTCACTGGTGGCTGAGCTGAAGACTTCAGATTCAGATGCATGTTCCGACTCTGAGTCAGATCCAACAAGGGAAATGACAAAGGGAAGTAGATTATTGATGCAGAGCCGAGTGCCATCATTGCCACCACCAAGGTCCAAGATATTGAGCCCGAAGATCCAAAGGAAGGGGTGCGTCTCTTCCACTCACAAATGTGGGTGAAGGGGTCTCTGTTGCAATTCATTGTCGATAGTTGGAGCCAAACGAATCTCATCTCAACAGAGGCCATTAAGCATTTGGGCCTACCAAACACACCACATCCGTAGCCATACACCATCAGGTGGCTCCACCAAAGATGAGATCTCTGCATCAGCCATCAGTGTCGCCTTCCCTGTAGCATCAAGCCCTTCATGGATGAGGTACTATGTGATGTTGCTCCTCTTGAAGTTTGTGATGTGTTATTAGACCAACCATACTTATGGAAGCGCACGAGGCCTCGCACTGTCATTATTACTTTGGGAAATAAGTTATATAGGATACCGGAGGTAGCCCTGCCTACAGTCATTACTTTGATATCTACTTAGCAATGCAGTAAGATCATCTCCCATACTGAGAAATTTGTTTTATTTCTAATTTGCTCTCAAAGTAAGTTGAAGATCATGGCCACACCCATGTCCCCTAAGAAGGGTTCCTCCACACAACAGAAGCAAGTGGATAAGGTTGTGGAAGAATATAGGGACATCTTCTCCTCACCCATAGGGGTCCCTTTGCACTGTCAGGTCAAGCATTCAATCGATCTGACTCCCGGAGCACCTCTACCCAATGGGTCGATATACTGTCGCTCCATTATGGAAAATTAAGAAATCAGGCGGTAGATCCAAGAGTTGTTGCAAAAAGGGCACATCCGACCAAGTTCATCACCTTGTGGGAGCCCGATTGTACTTTATAGAAGAAGGATGGGACCTGGAAGCTCTGCATTGATTATCGGGCACTAAATAAAATCACTGTCAGGAACAGGTATCCAATCCCACAAATTGATGACCTTCTTGACTAGCTCAAGGGGGCCAAGTATTTCAACAAGATCGATTGAAAGTTTGGCTATCACTAAGTTCCAATAGAACCCACAGATGTACGGAAGGTCGCCTTCAAATCCAAGGAGGGCCTTTTCAAGTGGTTGGTCATGCCTTTCGAGTTGACAAATGCCACTGCAACTTTTATGAGGCTGATGGATGACATCTTGCAACCTTTCACCAACTCATTCGTGGTTGTATATTTGGACAACATCCTCATATTTAGCAAGAGTTGGGAAGAGCACTTGCAACACATTCAGTAGGTCGTTCAGACCATGCAACAACACAAATTATGTGCCAACTAGGAGAAATGCACCTTTGGCATGAGCTAGCTCCAATATCTGGGTTACATCATTGATGAGAAAGGGTGCATGTGGATCCGGCTAAGATCCAAGTCATTCGGGATTGGCCAGCCTCGACCACTCTAATAGAGCTTCGCAGCTTTTTGGGGCTCGCCAATTTTTATCAGAGATTCGTGTTGGGATTCTCTCATATCACTTGGCCCTTGACTCAGGTTACCAAGGGCATAGCGAAAACAAAGCTTTTTTGGTCTGAGTCTCAACAAAAGGCGTTCATTGAACTGAAGCATTGCCTCTGCTTTGCACCTGTACTCACATTACTAGACCTGCAACAAGCATTTGAAATTGAGACAAATGACTTCGACTATGCTATTGGTGCAGTCCTCACCCAACAAGGGCATCCGATGGCCTATCATAGTGAGACACTTTCCGATACAATTTGGATATACCCCAACTATGATAGATATATGTATTCTATCATGTAGACATGGCGACAATGGAAACATTACATTCTGGGGAAGGAGACGGTCATTCACACAGATCATCGACCTCTTCAATTTGTACAAACAGAAGGGAAGTTGCAGAACAATCAGCATCAGAAGTGGTCTACATATCTGCAACAATTCCACCTGAACATTAAATACAATAAGGGCAATACCAATCATGTTGCAGATTGCCTCAGTTAGCCCCAGTCACAGCACTGACTATTGTTCTCAACTCTTGTGGCCACGAGATCTCTGGATGGCCGCAACTATACAAAAATGATCCAACATTCGCCACCACATACCAGATGCTAGTGGATGGCAAGCAAGTTCCATATTTCCACCTTCAGGACACATTATTATGCTACCTGGTTCACCTTTGTGTTCCTTCAAGTGAGAGTTCCAAGTTGATTTGGGAGGCGCACTACAGTCAAGTCGCAAGACACTTTGGTGTGGAGAAAACTATGGTTGCACTGCAAAAGTATTTTATTAGCAAAAAATCTGACAAGATGTTGGAAAATATATCAAATCCTGCACTACCTGTGCCATCGCCAAGCCAACCATCAAGAAGCAAGGCCTGTACACTCCTCTGCTTACTCCCAGCTAGCCCTGGGAATCGATCTTCATGGACTATCTGTCAGGCCTCCCTTCTACCAAGTATGGTAATGACTATGTATTTGTGGTCGTGGACAAATTCTCTAAGATGGCTATATTGGTGGCCTGCAAGAAGAGTATCACAACAGACGACACTACCAAACTCTTCTTTGAACGAGTATGGGTACATTTTAGGATCCCACGGACCATTATATCAGATCGGGACAATAGGTTCGTTAGCACATTCTGGTCGAGCCTCTGGACACCAAGCTCACCAAGTCGATTGCATTCCATCCCTAGACTGATGGACAGACAGAGGTCGTCAACATGATGATAGTGCACATACCACGCATGTACAACTCCAAGCATCCACAAACATGGGATGAGGGCCTTTCTTATGTGCAACACAATTAAAATACAACTCTCCATAGCTCTACTACACAGACAAAATTCGCACATGTATAGTCCGACGCTGATAAAGCAACCAGCTTTATCAAACGCATCCAGCACATTCGCCAGCAGGTGCACGACATCTTGGATAAGTCCAATGCCAAGTGCAAGCAATGGTATGATCAACATTGGGTGCCACATAAGTTTCAGGTGGGCGACAAAGTTTGGTTGCACTTGCAGAAAGAACACCTTGTTGGAGCCCATTGGAAGCTCCGACCACTTTGAGACAATACTTTCGAGCTTAATATTTCCTCATTCCTTGGCGTGCACCCAATATTCAATGTGGACGACCTTCGTCCATACTTTCCACCTTTGTTGGACACATCAAACATTGCAGAACAACTAACACCAATAGAGCTCAACCTAGACTACATGGAACATGTCATAATTGATTGGATCATTGATACATAGATCAAGAACACTTGCCAACAAAAGATCCAACTATATCGGGTCGTCAAAGCTAGCCAACCTCTGCACCAAGGCAAGTGGCTCACTAGGTACCAAGTTCAATAGAAGTTTCCCCATCTCATGGAGGCACTCAATGCAATGGGGACCATTGCTTCCTAAGGGGCGGGGTGGGTGAGGGGACGGGGGGAGGCGGACTGATCCAGGTGGATATTGGTGGCCACCTGCCTATTCCACTTGGACCCCACCATTGTTTCTTTCAGTTGCCTTAATTGCAACATAGCTTATTATTTTTGGCAGTTTTTTGGGTCCTAAACATCCAGAGCCGTTTTGAGGTTCTAAACGACATTTTTTTTTAAAACAGGCAAACCTGTAGTGAGAGGTAGGGGTGTTGGAGGCAGAGGTCTGGAGTCGAAAGTTGTTGTCCTCAAATAGATCTTTCTAATGAGGTATCACATGCGTCAAATGGAGATCGTATGCTAAAGTTACGACCTCAGGAAGTTGATGTACTAACTAACTCCAACGGGGCCTATAGACCTTTGGCGCTTCATCTCCTAGGGTTAGGTTTTTGGATGTTTAGGGTTTTCCATTGTTTTTCGATAATAAAAAGGCTTCGAGCCTCATTGCAACACAATTAAGAAGGCATGTAGCTGCCACATAGGCATGATATCACATAATATTTCATCTTTGTAGCTACCAATCTGAAGTTCTACCTTACCCTGTTCACTTACCAAAATCTGGTGTCCTTTCTGTAGCTAAGTCACTCGGTATGGAGTAGGATGTGTCATCCTCTATAATCCCAACTTCTCCACCATCTCTATAAAAACTAGATTGCTAGTACTACCACTGTCATGACCATTTTGCAACATTTCCCTTTTGATTTGCATACTATCCTAAACAAACTTCTTCTTTGTGTTGTTTCATGAGCTCCTTCTTCAGCTTTAACCAAGACTCTCTTCAAGATTAATGATTCACCCATCTCAGGAGTTTCTTCTTTTACCTCTACATTTCTTGTCTCTTCCTTGGCTTCTGCAATATGAGCTCTTTTGGGGTTTGCTGACTTGTTCTCAGGACAATCCCATGACATATGTCATGTTTTCCCACATATATAACACATGATTTCTCTTCCTCTGCTCCTGCCTCTTGAGAAGAATCTTTTGCCTTTGGACTTTTTTCCTCTAAGTGACTGACTGTAGAACTTCCTGCATCTTCATTTGAAGCAGGGAACATTCCTCTACTCTTTTAACTTTTTAGCCAATTTTTCTTCTCCCCTTAAGGTTGCTTGATGGGCATCTTCCATTGTCTTTTGGGGTAAGAGACCAATTTCATCATGAATATCATTCTTTAGCCCATTTATATATCTAGCAACTTTTTCAACGTCCTCTTCTATGTGACCCACCCCAATGTTCAATCTATAGAACTCTTTAGTATATTCCTTCACTGTCATGGCCTTTTGTCTCAAATTTTGCAGTTTCCTAAAAAGGTCCAATTGGTAGCTCGTAGGCATGAATTTTCCCTTGAATTTAGCCACCATTCTGTCCCAAATTTTGATTTTTTCCTTTCCTTTCCTTCTTCTATTAGCCTGTAGTTCATCCCATCATAAGGTTGCATGCCCCTTCAACCTAGTCACTATATTTAACCTTTTGGTCATCTTCCACATCTTCATAATCGAAGTATTTGTCCATTGCGTTGACCCAATCAAGCAGTTAATCCACATTTAAGTTGTCATCATACATAGGCACTTCCATCTTTGGCATGGATCCTACCTTTGTAAAGTGTAACCAACTTTATTTGTTGTTCCTCTATCGGTCCTCCATGTGCTCATATTTCTTCTTTAGAGCTTATATCTCCACTCTCACTGATGTCTCCTGCGTCAAGTTCCCTTCTCTGAGTTTCCTGCAT
The DNA here is from genome assembly GCA_034641835.2 of Pinus albicaulis. NCBI lineage: Eukaryota > Viridiplantae > Streptophyta > Pinopsida > Pinales > Pinaceae > Pinus > Pinus albicaulis. The sequence goes on from CM076579.1 coordinate 1,524,876,414, forward strand.
GGCTTCCATTCTCGCTTGGATGCACCTCAAATCTAATCGTAACTCATCAATTACCTTGTTTCTGCCTCGGTCTCCTCGACTAGATGACATGTTCGTCTATTAAATATGGTTACTCTGTTGAAAAACTACAAGTGACTTTGTTGAAGACAATCACTTGTCTTCTTTTTCTTGTGCTTGCTTTCTCCGATTTTGCAAAGTTTCAGGGTCTAACACCACTTGATGTCCTAAGATACTGAGGTTGGTGCTTTGCATTCGGCGTTAGCCCTCGGCCTCCAAGCTACCTTCACATGACCTAGTGCCTATTGGGTTTGCATGTATTTATTGTCCAACTTCCTTTCTACGATGCAATAGACACGCTACTCGATTGACAGCTTACGAGGCCTCGAGTCCTGCCGAGGTTTAACGTTTTGGGCGCTCGTTCAAGTGCGATCACCTTTCATCGGTACAATCACGAGGCGGCCAAATCTAACGGCCCAACAGGGTTGCGAGTGCCCCTAGGTGTGCTGAAAGTTAAGGATGGGGAGGGGGGGACATGTAAAAACCCGCTAGTGGTTCGATCTACGTATGTGGATGGCTCAGATCAATTTCGAGGGGTCCCTTCTTGTTAACACTTACCACTTTTGCAACCCCCGGCAATACCACTCGGTTTCATAAAACCTCGAACCCGTGGAACCCCGTGCTGGGTTAGTCTGCAGCTTGGTTCCAGGTGAGGGAATGTTGTATTTATCCCGAGAGTCAAGGCTGAGACTTTAAGCAAGAACTCAACGAGCAACCATGACTCGATCCAAATAAAATTAACCAATGAACCCCAAATGGTTGAATGGATTCGAATCATCCTTTGCCTCTTCGTTATTACACCCTTGGTGTAAACCAATGATACTTGGACCTCTCGATGGAAAGGTATTTTAAACAAGGTACTCCTCCCATTGTGCAGAAACTGTAATGATGGAGAATTTCAAGCATCCCACTCATCACAGAGTATTCATACGAAGCTACAAAAAATCAACGGAGTAGACAAAGAGTGGGATTCAACTATCATTATATTACGTAGAACAAAAGAATTACACAAAACTCATAGATTCGTGGTGCAAAGCCATACAACTTCATAGGGTACCGTGAAACCCTCTCCTACTCTCACCTATCTTCCCTTTGACTTAGACAAAAACATCATCCTAACCAAAAATGTCCCAATGTACAATTTAGATGCTACAACTCACTGGCCTCACGGATATCCTACAGCTGTCCCCATTCTAGAAGCTTAAATGCCACTGCAGTAAATAAAATATTTACAACTGTCCCATAAGGACACTTCAGTGTAGCAACTAACAAACACAGAGTCTTCTATATATCACGATTGCAGTAATTACAAAAAGAAAGGAAATTGTCCATGTGGGAAAAAATGAAATTCTCTTCTAGAATGCTCCTGCCTCACTTTGCAAGCTTTTCAGCAATTTCACGAACTAAATTGAAACCTATACTTTCATCTATATCCATGAAATCCTCAATCTTGTTGATCTTGAGCTGAGAGACAAAGTCCTTTAAATGAACACTGGCATGCATTTCAAGTGACAAAGGGATTTTCCAAATCAAATGATGCTTCACTTTTTTAGGGGACCATTAATTGCTTAATAGGTGCCTGTTTGTATCCCTAGTGACAAAGGGATTCTCTGAATGAGATGCTTAACTTTAATATGGGGCCATTGATCTCTTAATAAGAACCTGTCTGAACTATATAAGCCATTGAACATAACTTAGCAGTTTTGTATGTCTTATACAGAGTGTTCACTGTTCCCTCGGTAGGAGGGTCTGAAATCATATTACCCTTAATATGATGATATTTTGATTTCGAGATAGTTAGACATAGGGAACAAACATAACTCTGCACTCACTATGTAGTATGAACCCATGTTCTTGTTTGGGAGGTCCACACGAGCTTTAGTCTGTAGTTAGTTTGGTACCAGGGCATGCTCGAAGTTACCTCTTGTAAGGACAGACAAGCAGTGAAAGCTTGTGTGTTCACCCTGGCATCTCATGCCATTGATAGTTGTCCTTATTTTGCTGCTCAATAAATTGAGACAAATTTAAGCTATTGAGTTTGCGTGATACCTTTTTCTGGTTCATATAAGTTTTGAAGCTTGCAAAAATTTCAAGCATGGGGCTGATGAAAATTAGAGATCCCTCCTATATAATAGGAATCTATGACACCTATGGTTAATGGAAATAATTGATCTTTTCCTTCATTCCTTTCTTCCCGATCGTTAAATCAAATTATCCATAGTTCTCTTTGAAATAAGCGAAATTCTTTGAAATTTTTGCAAAAATATAATAAATTTCCTGTAAGATTTCAAGCTTTTGCAAGGCAACGGTCAGCGGTGTATTTTTTTTGACTTAGATGCTGATGTCTGTGTATAACCAATAATGGAACACAGGAGCTTCTTACAAAGAGCTACTACCGAAGTCAGATTATTTCAACAAGGCACTCTATACTTTTGACATTGGCCAGAATGACCTTACTGCTGGCTACTTCCTCAACATGACTGTAGACCAAGTAAAAGCCTTTATTCCTGATCTTATCAGCCAGTTTTCCACCATCATCAAGGTGAGCAAAACATTAGCCTGTAATTCCATTTTATCATGATATTGAGACTTGATTCACAGTACACAAATCTCATGAGTTAGAAAAATTCCAAAACAAACAGATTATCTATTTTGGAGGAGGAAGGTCATTCTTAATACACAACACTGGTCCAGTAGGATGCCTGCCTTACATTCTGGACAGGCTTCCTCACACCACATCTCAGATGGACAAGAATGGGTGTGCCACTCCGTATAATGAAGTTGCTCAGGACTACAACAAATTACTTAAGGAAGCAGTCATACAGCTGAGGACAGATCTTCCAATGGCAGCGATAACCTATGTTGACATGTATTCAATCAAATATGGTCTAATAACAAATGCCACCAAGGAAGGTACACCATTTAACATCCTCTTCTGATTGTATTGATCTCGGTATAATGTCAAATATTATTTGGAGGAGGTGATTCCTTTTCCAACAGCGTTTTTATGCAAATAAAATATTCATTGATTGGATGTGCAGGTTTTAAGTATCCTCTGAGAACATGCTGTGGATATGGAGGTTTGTACAATTACAACAGACATGTGGGCTGTGGATCCAAGGTTACGTTGAATGGAACCCAAGTGGAAGGAAAATCTTGCAAGGACCCATCTGTTTATGTTAATTGGGATGGAGTCCATTTCACACAGGCTTCTAATCACATATTTTCCGGCCATGTCATATCTGGAGAGTTCTCTGATCCACCTCTTCCTATATCTCAAGTCTGTCACAGATCTTCAACTAGGTGACAGTTTTTGTGCTTCTTTCATAGTTCATCAAAGAGGTCAATTCATTCAACCATTGGCAGTGATGTATTAATCACTTGGATAAGTATTAAAAAGCAATGAATAGATTCATTGTGGAACAGTGTCTAAACAATATTTTTATGTGCCTCAGCTAAGAATTGATATATGCTTAAGAATTGACATTTATACATGACTGTAATGTGCATTGAGGTTTTATTTTCATAAAATAATCAAAACAAATTCAGTCTCACTTCACTGCATTGCAAAGTAAGGTGAGGACAATATTATTTCATGGCACCACTAGTTGCAGAAACAACTGAATACAGACCAACCACAAAAATTCCAACAGAAGCTAAAGACATAGGGGATAGTTGTAGACACCAAAGTTCTTGGAATATGCTATAGAAGTAAGACTTGCACAATGCATATACACGTCAAAGTCACAAATTGAGGTTATTTTCACTGCATTGCGAAGTAATGTGAGCACAACATTATTTCATGGCACCATTAGTTCCAGAAACAACTGAATATATAGTTGACAGTAGTAGACCAATCACAAAGTCACAGATTCAGTCTCTTTTCACTGCATTGCAAAGAAAGGTGAGCGCAATATTATTTCATGGCTTCACTAGTTGCAGAAACAACTGAATATAACGTTGATAGTAGTACACCAATTGTCAAAAATTCAGTCTCTTTTCACTGCAGTGCAAAGTAAAGTGAGTACAGCATTATTTCATGGCACTACTAGTTGCAGGAACAACTGAATACATGGTTGATGGTAGTAGACCAATTATAAAGTCACAAATTCAGTCTCTTTTTCACTGCATTGCAGTAAGGTGAGTACTACATTATTCCATGGCACCACTAGTTGCAGAAACAACTGAATACATAGTTGATAGCAATAGAACAATCAAAAAAATCCCAACAGAAGCTGATAAATACATAGTACATACTAGATAGTTGTGGAAACAACTGAATACATAGTTGATAGGAGTATACCAATCACAAAAATCCCAACAGAAGCTACTAAATACAGAGTAGATAGTTGTAGAAACAACTGAATACATAGTTGATAGCAGTAGACAAATTTCAAAAATCCCAACAAAAGCTGCTAAATACATAGTAGATAGTTGTAGACACCAAAACTCTCGGGATATACTCTAGTATTAAGACTTTCAGAGGCACCTCAAAGTTTAAAACTAAGCTAAATACATAGTAGATGCCTGTAGATACCGAAGTGTTGGGATATACTATAGTAGTAGTAAGATCTGCAGATGCACCTCAAAGTTTAAAACTTTGATGATTGACAAAGCTTTGGCTGTGAGCAATGCATTATAACATAAACTGTTGGGATATACAATGGTAGCAGTAGGACTTGCAGATGCACCTCAACTCAAAGTTTAAAACTGTGATGGTTTACAAAGCTTTCAGTGTGAGCAATGCATTATAAACCACTTTTGTCTCACAAATGTTAGAGAGTTGGGATTATTCACAACAAGCATACGCAACACACGCAATTAAAATAAGTGAAGCAAAGAGTGTTAGTCTGGTAGAAAATAAATATATGAAAACATGAAATATTTTAATTATAGTGATAAAAATAATACCTAAAATCCCACAAAATAGAGTACTTTAAAAAATATTTTTTCCCACTTTCAAAGGAGCCCACTGAGATTGCTTTAGCACCTAACATAATCGTTGATTCCTTACCAACTAATGTACAGATCGAAAGCAAAGTGTGCAAAGGCTTCTAAAAATTATTTTTTCCCACTTTCAAAGCAGCCCACTGAGATTGCTTTAGCACCTAACATAATCGTCGATTCCTTACCAAGATGTAAAGATCGAAAGCAAAGTGTGCAAAGGCTTCCAACTCTGTAAATTGCCTAATCCTAATTTCAATTTTCCTGCTACCTTTTTCATAACTCTAATTGTCGAAATACATCCATACCCACATTAATAGCCTTTAACTACGCCACAAGGCGTTTCCTCTGTGCGAATTGCATGTGTGGATGTCAGGGGGACTCGGAAGTTCGCTCACCGCCATCAAATCCATCGGACGACGGTCGGTACAGTACTGGCAGTCCGTCCTGGCACCACCCTTCCACGGAGATCTGGCATCGAATTCTGAGAGGAATTTCGTGGTTCTTGAATCTGGTATTCGGATCCTTGCGTCTACCCATTATGGAGTCTGGAGTAAAAGGCTGAATTTCTTATTTCCTAATCTGTTGTTAATTTTGTTCCTTTGCCTGTAATGGGTGACGATTTTTCCTCCTGTTTCTAGTTCCCCTCGCTGTCTTCATCCTTACTGGCAAAAGAATCATAGCTCTCTCTGAAGATACTGTGCATCAGTTCCGACAAGCTCATATAGCTCATATCTATCCATTGCTGAATCCGACTGTATAGAAACAGAAATGCTATGAAACTAATCTTGAAGGAGTTTCTGGTTGCATACAGGCAAGAGTGTTTTATAGGAATCCGACTTGGATGGAGGATCCAGTGATCGGATTTTACTTAATTTAGTGACATGGCAATTAGGCAAGTATCTGATCATAGGATGGCTCGACCCCAGATGGGATTCTGATGGCATGACCACTCATCAAATGTAATCAGAACGGTTACTTCTAATCTTTGGTTTGAGTTAATGATGATTCGGCTATCAAATCTGTTGACTTTGCTGTGTTTATTAGATGCCCAGACTCTGTAATCTAGATAAGGATGTCCCATTATATATAAGATATAAGGATGTCTTATTGTATATATATAAAATAGTGGGCAAGTCTATTATAATTAAGTTGTCAATTAGTTTCAGAGATAATTATTACTGGTGGTTATTTTTTAATCTAGGAGGATTCATTATTGGTTGCTATCTTCTGATCTTGGCTCATATTACTTGGAATTATCTTTGCTGGTCTAAAGGAAGCAGTCTTTCACTTGTGCGAAATGCTTTTGAGCCTGTAAACCTTTAACTTATTTGCAATGCATCTGAGCCTTGAGCCTTTGAACCATTAACATATTTGCATATTTGCTTATCTTGTTATATTGTTTGTTTTTAGGAAAAAAATAATAGATAACCAAATACTCCAAATCCAATTTTTAATATTTTAAAACATGATAAAGAAATTAAAATAAAATATTTGATAATTTGAATAGTTTGATGTAAATTTTTTTGTTCAATTTTTAATATTTTAAAAAATGATAAAAAATTAAAATAAAATATTTGGTATTTCGAGTAGCTCTATGTAAATTTGTTGTGTTTGTTATTTATTATCTTTGTATCATTATTTCTCAAAAATTATATTTCATAATATTTCATATAGGCTAAATATACCAACAAGCGGTATGAAAGACATGTTGAAGGAGACTGAGTGTATGTATGTTTATTAGAGTATCGTAAAAGAAATTGAGCCACACAAAGGAGGCCAAACCGCACAAAGACTGAGCCATGTTGAGAAAAGGTCAAGTTGTGTGGCCGTGTAGACATTTGCGTAGCTGAACTGCATAATAAAAAAAAGGAGGGTTGCGTTCTACCCATAGATGGACGGTTTATGGGGCCATCATGCATAGGAGAAAGCCGCCAGAGAGATTAGTGGAGGTGGAGCCACAACAATCCTAAACCTGTTCGTTCATCTTTTGGAGGAGGTTGAATCACGGTAGGAGCTCGAGCCACAAAGCCTCATCCTGTTTGCAGTGCGGACAGAGCTAGATCTATGATTTTATTGGAAGTCTAGTCTATTTAGGGGGTTATTAGTTTTATTGGGAGTCTAGTCTATTTAGGGGGTTATCAGCCGCAGCAAGGAAAAAATTAACATAGTAGTGGCCGTTGTTTTTTAAAACCCTAAAATTAATAGAGTAGTGGCCGTTGTTTTTTTAAAACCCTAGTTATAGAGGAGGAGCCCTATAATTGTAGAGGGTCTAGGTTATTCGAGCATGCAGAGAGGACAAGTCATTCATAGTGCAGAGAAAATGCCCATGGAACCACAAGCGGTCCTAACTGTCATTGCAAAGGTCCACAGAAAGTTGAGGTAAAACTAGACTTTGGTAGTATTGTGTGTAATGATAGTGTCAAAAAACCCTAGTTACAGAGGAGCCCTATAATCGTAGAGGGTATAGGTTATTCGAAAATACAGAGAGGACAAGTCATTCACAGTGCAAAGAAAATGACCATGGAACCACAAGCGGCCCTAATTGTCGTTGCAAAGGTCCACGCAGAAAGTTGAGGTAAAACTAGACTTTGGTAGTAGTGTGTGTAATGATAATGTCAAAAAAACCCTAGTTACAGAGGAGGAGCCCTATAACTATAAAGGGTCTAGGTTATTCGAGCATGCAGAGGGTCTAGGTTATCCAAGCATGCAGAGAGGACAAGTCATTCTAGTGCAGAGAAAATGCCCATGAAGTGAAACTTAAGTACGATAGAGGACAAGTCATTCATAGTGCATAGAAAATGCCCATGGAACCACAAGCGGCCCTAACTGTCGTTGCAAAGGTCCACATAGAAATTTGAGGTGAAACTTGACTTTGGTAGTAGTGTGTGTAATGATAGTGTCAAAAAACCCTAGTTACAGAGGAGGAGCCCTATAACCGTAGAGGGTCTAGGTTATCCGAGCATGCAGAGAGGACAAGTCATTCCAGTGCAGAGAAAATGCCCATGAAATGAATCTTAAGTATGATAGGGAGGTAGGTCACAATTAAGAATAGAAGGTGGCTATCAACTACGAACCACAAGCGGCCTTAACTGTCGTTGCAAAGGACTCAAGTCCACATAGAAAGTTGTAGTAAAAGTAGAATTTGGTAGTGGGTAGTAGTGGGTGTGTAATGATAGTGCCGTTTTTCATGGAGACATATATAGATTTGGGAGGATCTGTAATTTTTTTTATAAGGAAGTCGAGAGTGGTGAATGCCATGGGATCTGATTTTCTTGGTGGATGTATATATATGAATTGATATACATAAAAAAAAATCAATTTGGAGGGACGGAGATTATATGTAGAGAATAAGAGCAAAGGGAATGAATTTCAAATTTGAGGTAGAAAAGTTTAATAGTAAAATAAAGGCCCAAAATGTGATATTTATTTTTTAGTACAATAAAGATTTTATAACACATTAGATAGAAATAGGAAGAAACCTACAAATATGACCAATAAAGAATATGAATATATGTATGTAAGAGTTATCAATATCTTTTAGTTATTTCTTGTGGATGATGTCATGTTTAACATTATTAGATAAGTAACAACAATAGACTTATGACACACGATTGGGGCCTTTATATGATGAGATCCTTTACAAACTGAATCTTCTTGAAGAGACAAATGTACATTGTAAAAATGAATAAAGGTACAAAAAGTACACATCATTTAAATGTTTTTAATACTCTTATATGTCACTTGACTAGTATGGATGTTAAAATTGACGGGGAAGTTAGGAAGTTACATTGTTTTGTTCATTGTTTGAATCATGGGATCATTTAGTCACTTCCATTAGCTTTAGTACAACTGATACTCTTGAATATGATTTTACTTTTGCAACATTTTTATCTGACGAGGCATGAAGAAAATCTAGTATTAAAAGTTCCACACTAGAAGCAACGGTGGCTAGAGGTCGATCCACATAAAAAGTTAAGAGGTGCATCAAAATCAAAGTCAAAGGAAAGAAGAGTAAACTTAAATGTTGGTACTATAACAAGTTAGGGCATATCAAGAAAGATTGTTGGAAGAGGTGGGAATGCAAGAAAGACTCCAAAAAATAAGAAAATCTATTTGAATCAGGGTCCTGTATGATTTATGAAGTTCTACGTATTTGTAATATCCCTCAAGACTATGTAGAATGGTTTTTAGATTCTGATGCTTTTCATCACATGTTTCCACATAGAAGTTGGCTTTCTTCATATCAAAATGTCTGTGGAATTGTTCTTATGGGAAATAATGTTTCTTGTAATATTGTTCAGGTTGGAAGCATTGAAATTAAAATGTTTGATAAAATTATAGGGACATCAGCATAGGTGAGACATGCGCCTAGATGAAAGAAAAATTTAATTTATTTGAGAGCTTTATTTTTTGGAGGTTACAAATTTATAGGTCAAGGTGGAGCACTAAAGGTGTCTAAGTGGGCATTAGTGGTTTTGAAGGATATTGTTGGAGCCTCGAAAAATGTCAATATTTTTGGCATAATGGGATTCCGCATCAGGGATGAGGAGCGCGAAAAGGACAAGGAAGAGCACAACATAGGGCTAACACAAGAGACCGAGCGTAGCGTAGTGTTGGCGCAATAGATTGGGCACAATGAAGATGGATGCTACACAGTAGGATGACAACAATATCTAAGGAAGGACGTGTGTAGGGAATATCAACAGTTATGATTTTACAGGGGAAGGAGCCGACTAGGAAGATCGTGGCTAGTAGACGGTTGGAGATATTTTGGAGAAGGGAAAGATGAGGCAGAGTGGAGCCGAACAGGGAAGGAGATATTTTGGATAGTCGTTAGCATGCATGGGACAACTCAAAAGGATACGAGAAATATCTTGACGACCTCTCAGGGAAGCTAGATTGGTTGGGCGAGAAACCAAGAGGGTTCCAAACAACTATAAGGCAATTTTTTGAAGACGAAGTAGGGGTTGGATGAGCTGGTCAGAAGTGTTTGCATGAGTAAATGGTTCATGGAATGCTGAGCAACTATTACTCAACCTAGTGCATAAGGAATTGAGCCCAAAGTCAGTATAGGTGTGTTGGGTTTGGAGCCTAATTATCTTGTTTATTTTGTATTACAGCGTTGGACCCTTATACCTTAATGGGGCGGCAACACTGCCCATAATTGTACGCTGCTTGGGGGGTGCGGCTATGGTTTATGGAGCCCCCCCCCTGGCGAGGGGTTTCGGGGGCAGCGCCCCCGAAGCTAAAAACAAATGTAAAATTGCCTTGTAAAAGTATAGTAATTTCTAGTCAATCTGGGCCGTTCATTAGGCAGATGATCCGACGGTAGAATTTATGTTTAGTTTAGGGTTTTTTGCCCTAGAAGGCAACCCCTCGCTTTGTATGAGGGTATTGTATTGTGGCTGTGTATTGTATGTGTATTCTCAAAGCGAGAAACAAATAGGGAGACTGTGAGAGAGAACAAAGGATATTACAGTGGATCTGCTATAGGTTGTGTCTCTTCATTTTGCTGAATAATAGAAAGGAAGGACTGGCTATTCGGGGTGGACGTAGCCCAAACTGGGTGAACCACGTACATCTGTGTCTCTCTGGTTTTATGTGTTTCTTGTGTTTATGTTTCCGCATATATTTTATTTGTTCCATTGCTCTGTAATATATAATTTTCTAACAACTGGTATCAAAGCCGAAGGCCTATTTGGCTGATAAATTTGCAGGAAAGAAGGGTTCCTGGTTCGAGTGGGAGCAATGGCAGAAGATGGTAAGTTTAGGGTCGAGAAATTTAACGGCCAAAGCTTCCCGCTGTGGAAGATGCAGATAGAAGATTATCTATATCAGAAAGATCTGTACCTACCATTGAGTGGAAAAACAAAGAAGTCGACGGCTATGACAGACACAGAATGGGAGATTCTCGATAGAAAGACACTCAGAATAGTACGGTTGTGCCTCGTGGCATCGGTAGCCTTCAATATTTCGAAGGAAACAACAACAGAGGGTTTGATTAAGGCATTGACGAAATGATATGAAAAACCCTCAGCCTCAAACAAGGTATTTCTTATGAAACATTTATTTAATATGAAGATGTCGGAAGGTGGATCTGTTGCTGACCATTTAAATGATTTTAATACAGTTACCAGGCAATTAAGTTTTGTAGGGGTAAACTTTGATGATGAAGTTAGGGCTCTTTTATTTCTGTGCTCATTTCCAGAAAACTGGAATGGTTTAGTTATGGCCATTAGTAACTCTGTCTCTGGATCTAGTACTTTAAAGTTTGATGATGTTGTTGGTGCTATCTTTAGCGAGGAAATGCGACGGAAAAGCTCCGGTGAGACATCGGGTAATGCTTTGAGTGCAGAGTCCCGGGAAGAAAAATGGAAAGAGGAAAGAGCTCGGGATATCGCAGTAAATCAAGGAAAGACAGATCCAAGTCTAGATCAGGGATAATGTGCTGGAAATGTGGAAAGAAAGGACACCTGAAGAAAGACTGTAGATCTCGGAAGGGAAAAGAAGGAGACACACAACAAGAGAACAATCATGAAGCAAATGTGATAGGTGATGTGTTACAAGATGCTTTGATTATTTCTTTCGAAAATGTCACTGATTCCTAGGTGGTAGATTCAGAGGCCTCATTTCATGCCACACCTGATAAGAAATATTTTCATAACTATGTTTTAGGAGATTTTGGGCAAGTCCATTTGGGTGACGATAAACCCTGTAAAATTGTTGGAATGGGTAAGGTTCTTGTAAAACAATAGAATGGAAACCAATGGCTATTAAAGGAGGTAAGGCATGTTCCAAATCTGAAGAAAAATCTGATTTCAACAGGACAGTTAGGGGGTGAAGGTTGTGTGATAACTTTCACAGACAAAACTTGGAAGGTCACCAAAGGAGCCCTGGTAATAGCAAAAGGCGAAAAAGTTGGTACATTGTATTTATGCAATGGCATTTTTAACTCTGTTAATTCTTTAAATTCCAAAGGAGCAGATGCAACATTATGGCATCATAGGCTCGGATGCATAAGTGAGAAGGGGATGAAGATTCTTTACTCAAGAAATTTGTTGCCGGGTTTGAAGAATGTTGATTTGGATTTATGTGAGAATTGAATTTATGGAAAACAGAAGAGAGTCAGATTTCTCAGAGTTGGGAAAGAAAGGAAGATCAAAAAATTAGAGCTTGTGCATACAGATGTATGGGGACTTGCTCAGATATCATCTCTCGGTGGCTCTAGTTATTATGTTACTTTTATTGATTATGCAATTATAAAAACTTGGATTTATTGTATTTAGAATAAATTTGATGTATTTGATACTTTCAAGAAATGGAAAGCTTTGGTTGAAATGGAGACATAAAAGAAGTTGAAATGTCTCAGATTAGACAATGGAGGTGAATATTGCAGCAAAGAGTTTGATAGGTACTATTCAGAGCATGGAATTCACAGAGAGAAGACAGTTCCAATAATACCACAAGAAAATGGTGTGTCAGAAAGGATGAACAGAACAATCATGGAGTGTGCAAGATGCATGAGATTGCACACAGGATTGCCTTTACAATTTTGGGCAGATGCTGTAGATATTGTTGTTTATCTAATAAACAGAGGGCCTTCAAGTACCTTGGATGGTGGTATTCCAGAGGAAGCATGGACAAGTAAAAAGGTAAACCACTCATTTTTAAAGCCTTTTGGTTGTGAGGCCTTTGTCCATATTAATAAAGAAAATAGAACAAACCTTGAGTCAAAATAAAAAAAATGTACTTTCACTGGATATGGTGTTAATGATTTTGGTTATCGCTTATATGATTATGAAAATCACAAAATCATTAGGAGCAGAGATGTAATATTCAATGAAAAGATATTGTATAAGGATTAGTTGCAGGAAAAGAAACAGGAAAAATAAAACAAAGAATACACAATTTTTTATGAGATCACAGAAAAAGTAAAGGTGTCTGAAAATAATAATAATCAACAGCCACAACAACAACCACCACCACAACAGCAACAGACACCTCAAACACCTTAAAGTGGTGTTAGAATATCTACCAGGATAAGTAGACCCCCTGAAGGATACTCTCCTTCATTATATTATTTATTGTTGACTGATTCTGGTGAACTCGAATGTTATGAAGAAGCAATGCAGGTTGAAACCAGGAAGAAGTGGGAGCTAGCCATGAAAGAAGAGATGGACTTCTTAATGCATAACCAGACTTGGGACTTAGTCAGGTTGCCTACAGGTAAAACTACATTGTAGAATAAATGGGTTTACAGGCTGAAGGAAGAAGATGGAGGAAAACAAAGGTACAAAGCTAGACTTGTGGTGAAGGGGTTTGCACAAAAGAAAGGTATTGATTTTTATGAAATATTTTCTCCTGTTGTTAAGATGACTTCAATCAGAACTATTTTAAGTCTTTTAGTAGCGGAAGATTTACATCTTGAATAGTTAGATGTAAAGACATCATTTCTCCATGGAGATTTGGAGGAAGAGATCTATATGGAGCAACCAGAAGGATATGAGGTCAAAGGGAAAGAAAAATTAGTGTGCGGGTTAAAGAAGAGCTTGTATGGCTTAAAACAGACTTCAAGGCAGTGGTATCTAAAATTTGACAGGTTTATTTTTGCACAAGGTTATACTAGATGTCACTCTGATCATTGTGTTTATATGAAAAAACAAAATGATGACAGCTATATTATATTGTTATTGTATGTAGATGACACGCTTGTTGCAGGGTCTAACATGCAGGAAATAAATGTGCTCAAAAGAAAATTGGCAAATTCTTTTGCAATGAAGGATTTGAGAGCTGCAAAACAAATCCTTGGTATGAGAACAACTAGAAACAGGAAAAATCGCAAATTAACATTGTCTCAGAATGAATACATACAAAAGGTGTTGAAAAGATTTAATATGCAAAATGCAAAACTAGTTAGTACACCTTTTGCTAGCCATTTCAAACTTAGTAAGGAGATGTGCCCCAAGACCCAAGAAGAAATGGACTATATGTCTAAAGTTCCATATGCATCAGTAATTGGGAGCTTAATGTATGCAATGGTCTACACAAGGCCTGATATTGCACATGCAGTGGGAGTTGTAAGCAGGTATGTGAACAATCCAAGAAAAGAACATTAGATGGTAGTGAAATGGATTCTCAGATATTTGAGAGGTATCACAAATCAAGCATTATGTTTTGGTGGTTCAAGCATTGCTCTACAGGGATATGTTGATGCAGATATGGGAGGTGATAGAGATAACAAGAGGAGCACTACAGGGTATGTATTTACTGTAGGTGGAACAACTGTCAGTTGGGTTTTAAAAATCCAAAGTGTTGTTGCACTTTCAACAACAGAAGCAGAGTATGTTGCTACTACAGAGGCTAGTAAAGAAATGATTTGGTTACAAAGGTTTATGGATGAATTGGGTAAGAAGCATGATATGGGAACGTTATACAGTGATACCCAAAGTGCCATTCATCTTTCAAAGAACTCAACATTTCATTCCAGGACTAAACACATACTGCTCAAGTACCATTTCATACGGTTACTGTTGGAAGATGGACAGTTGAAGCTGAAAAAGATACACACTAGCCAGAATTCTGCAGATATGCTAACAAAAGTTGTAACCAGGGAGAAACTGAGAATATGCTCAGTTTCAATTGGTCTTCAAGTATGATGATGAAGATGAGAAACAACCAGGTCCAAAGTGGAGTCATTATCTAGCAAATGAAGCAACAATGGAGTTTCTACAATCAGTTATTAGGGGAATTTTGAGGTCTAAACTGGGCCTCCTAAAGAAAAATGTACAATCAAAATTCACTTTATGAGAACCAATCACATTTTAGGGGATGAAATCATCCTTAATGGTTAAGGTGGTATTTCTTGAGTTAAAAATAATTACTTGTCAGATTCTCAATGGTGGATAAAAACTCATGGTTAACCATGGTAGTGCTCGAAGTACTTTTAAAATCAAAGTAAAGTACTCATAATAAATGTCATTTCACACTTTTTGAATAAAATATATTATTTTCATTTCATATTTCTTGAAAAAAACAATGCATATCCCTATACATTTATTATATTATATTATATTATTTTTATGTAGTATAATAATTACATGTTATTATACAATTTACATAATATAAATTTTAATTAATAGCATATAATATAATTAAGAATTTATAAATTTACATTTATATTTTATTTTAAGTTATTTAAGTACAAAGGACAAATGCATTAGTTGTTCAATGATAATGACTTTTTCTTGAAAAGCTCATTCTTATTAATAGTCACATCAATACAATTTTTTTATTAATTTTATTTTGGTACAACTTTTGAATTGAATTTAACTATGGTTACATGGATTATGGTGTAAAAAGTGAATTGAAAATTCATAAATATTATTTTATTGGTTTAGCTATTATTTTATTATTTCCTTAGGAGACCCATTTTAGACCTCAAAATTCCCCTAATGCACCAAGTGGGAGATTGTTGGGTGTGGAGCCTGATTATCTTGTTTATTTTGTATCACAGCGTTGGATCCCTGTACCTTAATGGGGCGACAACGCCGCCTGTAATTGTACACTGCCTGGGGGGTCCAGGGGGGGCGGCAGCGCCCTCGAAGCTAAAAACAGAGGTAAAATTGCCTTGTAAAAGTATAGTAATTTCTAATCAATTTGGGTCGTTCATTAGGCGGATGATCCGATGGTAGAAGTTATGCTTAGTTTAGGGTTTTTTGCCCTAGAAGGCAACCCCTCGCTTTGTATGAGGGTATTGTATTGCAGTTGTGTATTGTATGTGTATTCTCAGAGCGAGAAACAGATAGGGAGACAGTGAGAGATAACCAATGATATTACAACGGACCTGCTATAGGTTGTCTCTTCATTTCGCTGGATAATAGAAAGGAAGGACTGGCTGTTTGGGTGGACGTAACCCAAACTGGGTGAACCACATATATCTGTGTCTCTCTGGTTTTATGTGTTTCTTGTGTTTGTGTTTCCGAATATATTTTATTTGTTCCATTGCTTTGTAATATATAATTTTCTAACAAGGTGCTAGTGTTCTTAGATGCAATCTGTGGGCTGAGTTTGTCATTGCTTCACAACCTAATTGTAATGGGTTTAGTCTTTGATTATATAAGCATGTTATGGATGGTTTATAGTGTGGTTTTTGATGAATTGTATAATGTTCTTATGTATGGCCGACGCCTCTGTTTGATTAACTGATGTAATTCTGGGTAGTATGCCTCTTCCATTAATATGAATATAAAATGGTGTTTGGGGAAGTTGTTTTAGCCTTTTGTTGCGTATCTATGTGAATGTTTTTTCATTAGCTTACAATATTATTCATACCTGATCTGAAAGGATTGTATTAGTTTGTTGTGCTAAGTGTCTTTTCAGTTGTTTACTTAAGGAATGAGGAATTTAACCATGAAACATCGATGAATTTGTGAGTTTTAAGCATGTAAATAAGCCTAAATAACACTGAACAATAGTGTATAACAGAGAAAAAACATCATACATAAGATTTACACAGTAGGCATGATGAAACATTTCACCCCTCCTGGGCTACATCTGTTGGTCCAGCTTCCGATGGCATGTCCCTCTTTGTCATTATGCTAAAAATTGCAAATATATGTGTTTACAAGCTGCCAATGGATGTTTTCTCTACACCAGTGGCTCCAGAATGCTCAAATTAGTCTAGGTAGACTCTTGTTTCACCCAAATTGGTTGAAAATTGACCTAGCTAAGCTTTTGCCCAATATCCCCTAGAAATCCTCCACTAAATGTGGAGACTGTACTTGTCCACAGTTAACACTGGCCCATAACTCCAAAAATAGAAAGCGCTCTAAAAATCCCGCTAACTGTAACATTAACCGTTAAAGAGTGCGAGTGGCCACATGCCAACCCCCGAAATTTTGGTTACAATAAATGTTGGGCGGAACCCATGCCACAACCACAGTGAACAACTCGTTTGACTAGAGTTCGAGTCGAGGTTTACCCCAACTATCGGCTTAACCATCGCGCCAGACCACAAGGTTAGCAATCATGTGACAATGTTGCAGGTTGTAATAAATGTTGTGGTTAAGATGGTTGGAGGGAAGGTTCTAACCACGCGGAGATCACATGTGAATGGAATGTTGGTGAATTTTAATGTCACGGAAATGAATCCGCCGGAGGCTAAGTTGACAACGGTTTGTTGTATGTGCCATGTGACCACTCCAATGGTGCCGCCCCGGTCCACCACCCCTTCCCCCCACCCCCCATGTGCATACAATGTAAAACTTAAATAGCACCAATGCGCTTATAAGGTTAAGATTCATATGACAGCGGAGTTGGTCGAAGTCGCGGGTGCACCTAGAGGTCACGGGGTCGAACCCCCCAGACTCCACAACAATTTTACTCTACAGCGCAGGGGACACGTGGCAACCTCTAGGTTGGCCACATGTCACCCATCCAATGAGCCACAAAAACAAACGTACAACCAATCAACGTCCCCACAGATGCCACGTGTCAAAATTTCACTGGTCTTAAGAATGAAATATTCTGAGAATATTCTATTTTTTTTACTGTACCTGCATGCTGACTGGGTATCCCAGTCACCCCTATCACAAAATTTTAGCTGTTTGGGAAATTGATTAGAATGCGATATCTCCCTCATACGACATCAGTTTTTCGAACCGTTTACAACGCCGGAATCAGAACGATGAGATATACCCGGTCGCTCAGGTTCGGTACAATTTCGAGCACTTTCAATTTTGAGCAAAATTCATGATCTCCTGATCCAACCTCCCCATTGGGAAGCTTTTGGACCCCAAAAAGACTTTGATTACCTGTTCAGTAGATGAGAGTACAACTCCCTCACCTTTCCAACTTCCATCCACTTTGCTTTACTTGGCTTACTGCCTCTGAGCCCAACTCAAAGGTAGTCGACACTTCCCCTCTTAGATGTTCTTGTCCTCATATCAATGATGGTATCTTCCTTGAGCTCATCCAGAAATTATGGCGATAAATCTTCAATAGAAGGTAGATGAACATCACTCCCTTGATCATCGATCAAAGGGGGCTCATACAAACGTAAATTTTCAACATTGACAACTGAATACATTTTCATATATGAAGGCAAGTCAAGTTGAAATGCATTGTTACTAACTTGCTTGATGATCTTGAATGGACCATAGCGAATGGGCTTGAGATTTTTACCTTCTCCTTTCATCCTTTCTTTGCTATGTGCAACCATACCTCATCTCCTTTTTGAAACTTGTGATCAACTCTATGTTTGTCATGCCTCTCCTTGTATTTGCTTTGACTCTTCTCAAGCTGTGCTTGAACTTGTTGATGAATAATCTGAATTTGCTCAATTAACCTACGAGCCTTGTCAATATCACTATGCCCATCATTTGCAACATCCTTCTCAAAGATAAAGTATAATAGCGATTTCGGCAAATATCCAAAGCATGCTTCAAAAGGTGAAGTATTTGTAGAAGAGTGCTTGGCCTTGTTGTAAGCGTGCTGAATGTAATGCAGTTGTTCATCCCACAACTTGAGATGTTTGCTGCAATATCCTCTCAATATATGCACAACGGTTCTATTCACCACCTCGGTTTGGCCATCAGTTTGCGGATGAAAAGAAATACTCTTCTTCAACTTTGTGTCCATCATCTTCCAAAGATTGGACCAAAAATTCCCAATGAACCTGGAATCCCTGTCACTAACAATAGAAGTTGGTAATCCATAATGAACCCATACATGTTGAAAATAAAGTTTAGTAGTTTGTTCAACAGTTATGGTTTTCTTACATGCATAAGTATACACATTTTACTGAATCTATTCACAACTACATAAAGATAATCATGTTGTTTTCTTGACATAGGTAGACCTCCACTAAAGTCCATGGAGACACTCTCCCATGGCCTTGATGGTGTTATTGCCTAAATCTACCTCAGGCTGAGAAAGACAGAGTCTAGGGTAACATCAAACCACGCTTAACCTGGTAGTTAGCCTTACCAGATCGGGAGAGGGCTCTCTCCTGGTCAATCTCAGCAAAATAATCAGTGAGGCTTGATATGACTTGAATAAATGCTGATTTTAGGCTAGGTATATATGTAAGAGAGTTTGATTTGATTTTGAGGGTTTTTGTTGGATCAAAGGGAAAGGCAGATTTTGGGTCTGGGGAATGAAACCTAGTTTTTGCAGAGATCTGAATGGGGCAAGGTAGGAAATTGTTTTGACACTTCAATTTTTAATGAAATGGAGAGCTTATACAGGTGTGGACTTAAAGAGGGCAAGAAATCTTCAAGGATCCTCTTCAAACAGTTTGAAAACATGGAAAATTAAACAAATCCTAGGTAGTGCACTGCAAATTTTAATGGATTCTACCTTTATCCTTATTTGCTTAACTTAAGAAGAAATCAGAGGGAGAATGATACACATAAAAACATCAGTGGACTTACATTTGCAGAGAGAAACACATTATCAAAGCAAAGTACCACAAGAATCCCATAGAGTGCTGCAAACCCTGGTCTATTCCTTTGCCAAAAAGCAGAGATGATGTACAATGATGCTCAAGGCACTCCCAAATGTCCCCATGCAAATGACTGAAAAAATACAAGATATAGACAAGCATAACTCATCCCCATGCCTCTAGGGGTCGATCTCACTAGTTTAGGAGCTGTTTCAACAAGATCTAAACTAAGAACTGGAAAATAGGCAGTGGAACAACTTGCCTCTATAAGATAGGAAACTGATTCATTCAGTTGCAGTTCACCTTTTGATGGATGAATCTACTTCCATGAGTAAAAATTTGAAAAAATTACATCTAGACCCATCAAATTACATCAAATTACATCAATAGTTTTACATTTGGAGGTAAAAAAGTCAAACTGGCCAAAACTAGGCGAAAACAGAGTTACTGAGTCAAAACTGAGCCAAAATCTCCAATGCGTCGGGCCTGAAATCTCTATGCGTCGCGCCAGTTTGGAGCCAGTTCTGAAGGCCTTCCCGGTGTCCAAATTGAGCGCAGGATAGCTCGTTGGAAAGCTCTGCTTGTCTAATTTCCAACCCAAGTGGAATTTCTGAATTTGGTTGCCATTTTCCCCTCAAAAAATGAGTTTTCCCAACAATGCTTCCTGTGTGTCCAAAAAAGGGCAGAAAGGTCAATTTTAGGGTGTTTTTGACCCCTCTGGCAACCCAAAACTTGTCAAAATATTTGGGTAATGGGTAGGCATGCATAAATTTTCATGAAAAATTCAAAAATACAAAGTTTTACCCGAGAGGAGCTCCCAATCATAAGCGCGCGCCAAGTGGCGCGACGCGTCGGGCAGGAAAATCTGTGTTAAGGCCAAAAAAATAAAAATTGACAAAATGTGTCCCAAATTTCTTGAAATTTGGGTTGAATGTCCACCATCATGCGCTATGTTGGGTCAAGAAAGCTTCGGCCAAAATTTGGAGTCTATCATGCCTTTTGCGACGTTTTAATGCCCTCTTTAACTTTTCCTTAAGGGTCTTGATTCGTGCCTTGCAAACATGATTTCTTGCCCAATAATGATTCTTCATGTGCCTTAACATGTTCTTGTCCTTATTGGCCTTCTCCAACAACTTATCCAAATGAATATTGACCCTCTCAAGCCAAGTCTCTCGATCAACCTCAATCTCTCACTCAATGGATGTCATCTCGGTTTGGCTTCTTTGGGCAACTTGCCGGTTCTCACGGATATTTTGCAACTCCATGATAGTTTGCTGATCTTCCAACTGTTTGTTTCGCTGCTCAAGGTAGTTGATAATCCATTGGGCTCTTTGCAACTTGACGGACAAAGTGTTTATCTCCACCTTCTACTCTTGAATAGTCTCTCTCAACTTTGAGCTTGGTGAGCCCAAATCCTCATCAATGAGTATGAAATCTGTATCCTGGCCTCCTGAAGGCCCCTCATCCTGCATGGGCCTCTTACCCTTGTCCTGTACCTTTACCTGTGCTGCTGATGACAGAAGCGAGACCCCTTCCACCTCGGGTGGAGATAATACTCGCCTGACTGTTGCAAATAACCCTCTAGTGCCTCTCTGATAAGTGACATACATCGGCACACTAGTAGTCTTTGTCTTCTGACCCTCATGCTGATATGAAGGTTCACCTGCCTCATGAAAAACCTCTGAAGGAACCTGAGGAGCTGTGAAGAAATCATTAGAAATGAAATCCTCCCATGAAATACCCTGCAAGCCGAGCTGATGCATAACCACAATCTTGATGAGTTCAAAGTGATAGATACTACTATACTGCTGCTCAGGAGTTTTCCTTTGCACGAGAGTGGTCATCCTCTCAATATTCTAGCACATGAAATAAGGGAGGTTCATCATCCTCACCCTCGTAAAATGCATCAATAACCTGATATGATAGGCATAGAGACGTGAAAACCGACCCTCACAACTGAAATATCTGATAATAAGTTTCATCAAAGGAGCATAGGAATCCTTTAAGAACCGGAAAGGAAACACTCTGCTGAGTTGTTTCACGAAGCTAGGCCTGATATATGGCTCATAATGTACCCTGTCAACCTGCTGTCTTTTGTTCCATTGTTCTCCAACATTTGGTATTCCGGTTGCTTGAGATATAGTTTTAGGTGTTGAAGTGAATGTCACACCGGCAAGGGTGACTTGACCATCATGTAAATGCAATACAAACAATCGGGCCAACTCCTGATGATGATGGACCCTAGCAACCATTTTACAAAATTGATAACAAGACTGCTATTGAAAACATGCCATGGCAAGTGGACAGGCCTGCAACTCAACCAATGAAGTGGGCTCCTCCCTCACATGTCTGCCACTCTTATGAGGCCTTCTAGGTGCATGTAGTTCAATGGTGGAATCATTGTCTCGGTCATAAGATGTATCTGTATCTGTCTCCATGATGTCCAAGATCTATGTTGTTTTGGATCAGAATGAAAAGATTGGTGTCCTTGGTTTTGTTGCCAAATATGTAATAACAAGTGAGGGACTATGGAGGGATAGAGTAGTGGGAATGATGGACTATAATTAAGTGAATTTTGCCACTTGAAATATGTGAATTGAAGAGTTTAGGGACAGTCACTAGGTTTGTGGGATAACATTGGGTTTTGGGGAAATTTATAATTGGGATGTGGGATAATGGGAATTGGGATAGGAATGAGTGATTTAGGGATATGAGGGAATAGGGAAATGGAATTGATGTAACAAGATTAACAGTGATGAGGGAAAAAACAAGGTGGAGAATGGAAGTGATAAGCACAAAACCAATTTCGAAACCCTAAGGAAACAATCCTTTGAACAAGCAATATGGTTTGAATTTCTTGTATTAAATCTTCATAAATATCAGAAAACACCGGTACATTGGCAATGGAGAGTTTACTTGACTTACTTGGACAAAGAGGGACCAAGCCGATTTGAAATTGTGAAAGGAATGGCAATGATATTGCTTTGCGGCCCTACGCGTCACGCAACAAACCCAATGCGCCGCATACCTCCAATGCGTCGTGCAAGAGAAATTTTAACACAGTGGGGGCCGACCCAATGCATCGCGACACCCAGCCAATGCGTCGCGCAGGGAAATTTGCACAAATCGCCTTCAAACTGCTTCTTTTGCTCTTCACGAATTCTCCTTGGTTCACTCCTGTCCTCTTGGCATACAAATGAGCTTATGAAAGATGAAAATGTTTTATATGCCAAGGATTTTGATTCTTCTTTTCAAAAAACCCACTTTGGAATGGAAAAACTCTTAACTTACTTGCACACCATAGATTTGAGCACATTTGGAAATTTTGGAGAAGTTTAAGGTGAAATTGGGCTTGCAGCTCTATGCATCGTGCCACAAGCCCAATGTGTCGCGCCCTTTTGCAAGAGACTTTTGGAGACCTTCCTGGTGTCCAAATTGGGCACAGGATAGCTCGTTGGAAATCTTATTGAGTCTACTTTCCAACCCAGCTGGAATTTTTCAATTTGGAGTTCATTTTCCCTGTTAAAAATTAAATCTCCCAATACTGGTCAAAATGTGCAAAAAGAGGCTGCCTCAAGGCAGAGTGCTGTTGCAGTCAACTTTGAAGGTCTTCCTCAACTCCAAATTGAGCTCATGATAGCTCATTGGAAAGATCTTTGTGTCTAGTTATCATTTGACTCATCAAGCAAGTCATTTGGCCAACCAAGCTAGGATAAATCTTTATCTTCCCAGGGTCACTTCAGAGGTGCATCAATTCTCCTGAGGCAACTGTATTTTTGACATTTCTCTAAAACCATGACACCTGTGTAAAAAGTGAAGGAGTTTTGTATTCCTTGGAATATTTTGGACAAAAACCTCTCTCAGTTTTCCCAAATTCATCTTTATTTCTCGGAAACATCATTGGAGTAAAACCTATCCCGATGTGTGGAACAAGGGATTTGTCGAAATGAAGTGAAATGAAGGGGATAAATGGCTTCTAAATTCTTGAGAAAATTTTGGGAAGTAGGGAGGGATGTTAGGAAGCAGGGGAAATTAGAATTTCAGAGATTGAGTGAGGGGAAGGGGTCCAAAAGGGCAAAACACAGGCCTAGCCTAGAAAATTGCCAAGTTGTAGCAAGAAACTAGGGTTTGTGCGAAAATAAGGAATTTGGGGGATCTCAGTGACGAGAAGTGTTTAATAAGGTACATTAAGGATAGGGGAAGGTGTATGAACATCAGGATGCAAGTTTTGCTGATGATTTGACCATCCAAGAGAAATTACCTCCAAAACCCTAGGAGAGGAAAATGAACCTTACCTAGGCACAACTGAAGCATGAACAAGGTGTAAAATGACCCAGTGGAACTTGAAATGATGATGACAACCCTCTGAATGATGGTACACTAAGCTAAATGGTGAGATGGACCGACATTTGGACAACTTTGAAAGGAGTGAAAACAAACCCTAGACCTAATACCTAGTGACCAAATTTTACTTGAAGACTCACTGAAATAACAAAATTTGACCTTGACACTTTAAAATCACTCTGTAAGAGCATGTTTGATCACTGGAGGAAGGCTGCAAAGACTGACACTAACAGATGGTACCGGTAGTGGCGTGTACAACCCAAGCTTCCTATTGCTAGACTTGCTTGTTGCACACATAAAACAACCTCTTATAAAACGTGACACACTATCTAACATGTGAAGTCAATAGCAATACCTATGTAGATGCCCCACTATTTTTCTTACCCAAAAGTGTCCAAAAACAAGAGACGAATGAGCCTATCTCATAACACTTATCCGCTCTCCTTGTGGTATACACAGCGTGCCCAAATGAAACATCAAATTGTTATGCATGTGATAATCATTTTCCTCATTTTGATTCCATTCACTCAAACTAGCATACACATCTTGAAAATTAGCATCATGTGCATATTGTTCTATATAACTTTCATGTACAATAAAATCATTTTTTAAGTAAAGTAGAAGCACTTATAGTTGGCCTTGAAAGCATATCAAATTTATTGAAAATACCTTTCTTGTAACTTATAGCCAAGTGAAACTGTTGAAGAAATCCCATCCACCTGAAATGTCGTGATTTCTGCAATTTTGTTTGTGACTACAAGTACTATAATGGTTGCTGATTGGTATGTATAATCGTCTCTTTACCCATCAAGTAATGTTTCCACTTCTTGACGCTTTGTACCAACAGATCATTAGGGGATTTTTGAGGTCTAAAATGAGCCTCCTAAGAAAAATGTACAACCAAAATAAACTTTATGAGAACTAATAGGATTCAAGATGATGATGTCAACCATGGGGAATAATTCACCATTTTTGGAGTGCAAAATTAAAAAAATTAAAAAATAATAAAATAATAAAACTACTTTTTCAACTTGTATTTTCAACTTATCTCCCTAAGGGTTTACTCAAATTTCAAGTGGGAGTACTTGTTGGATGCAAAATTAAATTACCTATCAAAGGAGTACCCATGTTGCATACTTTTTATGGAACCTACTACATGAAAAATGATAAATACATTAAAAAACGTGATTGCAATCACGCTTTTCATGTATTTATCATTTTTTCGTTTAGCAGAGTCCATCAAAAGTATGCAACATGGGTACTCCTTGGATGGGTAATTAAATTTTTCATCCAATGAGTTTTCCTACTCGAAATTTGAGTGAAACCCTAGGGAGATAAGTTCAAAATACGAGTTGAAAAAATAGTTTTTTCTATATTCCCTCTAAAATTTGATGATGTAATCAAATATTATCTTATTATTTCCACTATTATTTTATAATTTTCTTAGGAGGCCCATTTAGACCTCAAAATTCTCTTAATGACAACTCTTTGTCATATGTAGGATAATTAATTACAACACCATTGAATGTTTCAGAATGAAAAGCGATAGGCTTACCATGCTGCAAAATTACTGCGCCCATGGCATAATCACTAGCATCGGTTTGTATCTCAAATGGCTGTCTCAAATTTGGTAATGAAAGGATTGTAGCTAAGCTGATATTGTCTATTAAAACTTCAAAATCTTGCTGTTGTTTGCCTCCCCATTGGGAACCTTTCTTCACACTTGTCACTACATGCATAGGAGTTGCTATTGTAGAAAAATTAGCAATAAACTTTCTCCAATACTGAGCTGTGCCTAAGAAACTTCTTACCTCGGTTACTGTTTTGGGAGTGGGCCAATTCACAATGGCTTCCACTTTAGAAGAATCAATTCTCAACTCGCCTCCTCCTACAATGTGTCCCAAATAAACCAGATAAGTCTTTCTGAACTCACACTTTGACATCTTAAGAAATAATTTCTCTTTCTTCAAAACATCAAGCACTCTTTTCACATGCAAGACATGTTCTTCTCTTGTTTTGCTGAAAATCAGTATATCATCTAAATACACAATCATGAAGTCATCAAGAAATGGACACAAAACATTATCCATAACACGCATGAAATTTGCCGGTGCATTACACAAACCAAATGACATAACCAACCACTCAAAGAGTCCTTGTTTGGTTTTGAATGCAGTCTTCCATATATCACTTTCTGCAATTCTTACTTGATGATATCCACTTCGTAAATATAACTTAGTGAAAAACTTTGCCTCTTTCAGCTAATCAAGCAAATCATCTATCCTTGGGAGTGGGTATCGATTCTTTACTGTTATCTTGTTCAAAGCTCTAAAGTCTACACACATACGCCAAGTCCCATATTTCCTCGGAATCAAGACTATGGGTGAACCGCATGGCGAAGTATTCGGCCTTATGAGTTCCTTGTCCAACATGTCCTTGATTTGCCTCTTAATTTCAACATTTTCCATTATCGACATGTGATACATGTTGATGTTTGGAAGAGAAAAATCTTGTTGCAACTGAATCCCATGTTGAATCTCCCTTTTTGGAGGCAATCTTGTTGGCTCCTGAAACATCTCATGATGTGCATCAACTACATCATATAAATCTGACTTCAACTTAGGATTACAATCCTCAAATGATTCATGATTAACATTAGCTTTAAGCTTAATCATTAGAAGAACAAAATTCTTACTTGAATTCACCAGCCTTTTTACCTGTCCAACATTTACCATTGCAATATTTGTCTTCTTGCAATGTTCTCTAACAATGTAATCCTTTCCATATTTGGATAAATGGTATTTGTTCTCATGGCGATGGAATTTCTCTTTCCTGTCATACAAGTAAGGACTTCCCAATACAATACCTGTAATATCAAGCAGAACCACATCTAATTCATCTATGTCAACAAAACATGCAATTATTGCAAATTGCAATATGCACTTCTTTGAAACCTGTACATTTGCATCCTTACAAATTCATCCAAGTGGATATGGTTTTGGATGGGGAATGGTCTCAAGATTAAGTTTCTTGACCAAGTATTCAGAGATTAAGTTTGCTTGTGACCCACTTTCAAACAGTGTGTCAATCCTAGTATGTTTGGATATGAACCTCACATGAAACAGTTCAATTCTCTCTTCTTCATTTGGAGCTTGTATGTGATAGTTTGATGTACTAGTACCGGGTTTTGTTTCAATTTATTTCCCCTTCATGTTCTTCAATCCCATGGCTGTAATTTTAGATTCATCACCTGAATCATCTCCTAAATCATCTTAAGTTGCAGTTGCAGTTTCTGTTTCCCTTTGTTGTTCTGATGTTTGGGCCTTTTTTCAGGATGTAATTTCCAACAATTTTTCTCTTCATGGCCTTCTCTTGAACAATCTTTACAGACCACTTTTTCTCCCTCTTTCTTGACAGATGCATTATTTTTTCCCTTACCTTTTGATGTCTTTTCTTTGTTTTTCCCCTTAAAAGGTTTCTTCCTACCCTCATCAGTAATTTTTTTCTCTCTAGCTTCTAGATGTGTGGCTTGAACACAAACTTCATCTAGAATTGTAGGGTTAAACATGAGAATAGTATGTCTTAGGTATCTATGTAAGCCTCCTATGTACTTGAGCAAAGTATCTTGGCTTTGCAAATCTACCCCTAATAAGAAATCTCTTCTTATAAATTCTTGGGTGTATTCTTGCACATTCTGTCCTTTCAATTGTCTAAAATTTTTCCAGTTCATTATGGCTTTCTGCATATGAGCTAATGGATAAAAATGTTGTATTATTTTAGTAATGAATCAATCCATGATAGGATAATCTTTCCATGCTTCTTGATCTCCTCCTTTGTCTTGGCTTCCCACCAAACAAGTGTTGCACCTTCCATTCTCAATGAAACTAGTTGGATTTTGGTATCATCATCATGAAGGTTCTGAATTCTCAAATATACCTCTAATTGCCTAATCCAATTATCAAGATTTTTTGCATTGACTTCACCATTAAAAATTGGAAATTCAAAATTAACATCAAGTTTTAGAAAAGGAATTTTACCAGTGTTCTTTTACTTGTGTGGCTAATGTACTGAAGATGAAGTAGATGATGATGACGATGAGGGTGAGGATGGTGACTTTCCACTGCCTCCATTTCCTTCATTGCCCTTCTTTGATTTATCTTCACCATTTTGACCTCCTGATGATCCCTGTCCTTCCTTGTGAAGTTTGGATCCTTATCCTTCTAGTCTCTCATTCCTTTATTGATAAAGGATTCTCACCATCTCATTCATGTCAAGCAATGCTTTCCTGAACACTCTTTCTTCTTCTTTGGGATCCATCTTTTCACGGATTTCTTCTTCCTTTGGAGGCATGCTTAATGCTACTTCTGCTTCTTTTGGAGGTGAACTAGGTGGTGGAGAATGTGGAAATCTTGCCCTCCTTTGTTGTGGGAGACCCTCTTAATTCCACCAATTTGTCTTATCCTCTCTTAAGCTTGAGCCTAGTAAGCATGTGAAAACTTGAAAACAGTTAAACACATATTTGCACAAAAAAACACCAGAGAATAAGCTCTAGCTCTGATACTAACCTGATCTGAAAGGACTGTATTAGTTTGTTGTGCTAAGTGTAGTTTCAGTTATAAAAAATGTACAAATTTGTCTCCATTTGTTTTCTTAAGGAATGAGGAATTTAACCATGAAACATAGATGAATTTGTGAGTTTGAAGCATGTAAATAAGCCTAAATAACACTAACCAACAATGTATAACAGAGAAATAACATCACACATAAGATTTACACAATAGACATGATGAAGTAGTTCACCCCTCTTGGGCTACATCTGCTGGTCCAACTCCCAATGGCATGTCCCTCTTTGTCATTATGCTCAAAATTGCAAATAAATGTGTTTACAAGCCTCCAATGGTTGTTTTCTCTGCACCAGTGGCTCCATAATGCTTAAAGTAGTCTAGTTAGACTCTTGTTTCTCCCACATTGGTCGAAAACTGACTTGGATAAGCTTTTGCCTAATATCCCCTAGAAATCCTCCACTAAATGTGGAGACTGCACTTGTCCAAAGTTAAAACTGGCACATAACTCTGAAAATAGAAAGTGCGCTAAAAATCCTGCTAACTGTAACATTAACCGTTAAGGAGTGGGGGTGGCCACATGCCAACCCCTGAAACTCCAGTTACAAGAAATGTTGGGCGAAACCCATGCCGGAACCACAATGAACAACTTGTTTGACTGGAGTTTGGGTCGGGGTTTACCCCAACCCTCGGCTTAATCGTCACACCGGACCACAATGTTAGCAATCATGTGACAGTGCTGCAGGTTGTAATAAATGTCGTGGTTAAGACGGTTGGCGGGAAGGTTCTAATCACGTGGAGATCACATGTGAACAAAATGTTGGTGAAGTTTAATGGAACGGTAATGAATCCACCGAAGGCTAAGTTGACAACTATTTGTTGTATGTGCCATGTGACCACGATAATGGGGCCGCAGGCGGGTTGGGATCGCCGGCAGTCCCCCCATGTGCATACATTGTAAAACTTAAATAGCACCAATGCGCTTATAAGGTTAAGATTCATATGACAGCGGAGTTGGTCAAAGTCGCGGGCGCGCTTGGAGGTCACAGGGTCGAACCCCCTAGACTCCACAACAATTTTAATCTACAGTCCAGGGGACACGTGGCAGCCTTTGGGCTGGCCATGTGTCACCCATCCAATAAGCCACAAAAAAAATGTACAACAAAATCAACGTCCCCACAGATGCCACGTGTCAAAATTTCACTACTCTGGAGAATGGAATATTGTGAGAATATTCTATTTTTACTGAATTTACTTGCATGCTGACTGGGCATCCCAGTGACCCCTCTCACAAAATTTTAGTTGTTTGGGAAATCGATTAGAATGCGATATCTCCCTCATACGACATCGGTTTTTTGAGCCGTTCACGGTGCCGGAATTAGAACGACAATATCTACCCGACCGCTTAGGTTCGATACATTTTTGAGCACTTTCAATTTTGAGAAAAAATCATGATCTCATGATCAGTACAAGACTGATGGTTGATAATGTTGTTAATGGTTTGTACCTTTGATTCTTAATCCAAATGATGATATTGTTAATGTGATTTGGAATGGTGTTTTATGGTGATGATCTGGTATGGTATGGACCTATAATGTTATGTTTGTTAAATATGTTTGGATAAGCGTGAAGTGCCACTTGATTGATAAGGTTTGAAGTGTTAGTCTGGGTCATGTTAGTTGCAAATATGTTAGAGTCTATAGCCGACTTGATCTTCGTTTGACGGAGTCCATGTCATAGTTCTTACATCGCACATAGTTGCAATGAGCATGTGCAATGGGTTGAATAAAAAAAGTACAACTACATGCGCAGTCACCGTGGGGTGTTGGAATAGGTGTCAGTCAATAATAGTGCATCACAACCAAAAGACAATATTGTCATATTGCAGAAACATGGTTTTGACAGTCACGCATTAGCATCTCGAGTGATACCATGGTGATACTTCACTCACTTCGTGGGTGTTGCCAAAAGGGTCGATGCTAAGCGGGTCTTCGTTGGCCACTGTGTCACAAATCCCGGGTTTGTCAGAATCCTGCACGCCAAAAAATGGTTTTTTTGTCGGCACTAGGATGGTTGTGTGATGAGATTGTCTCTTAGTCATGTGGAAGCCATGGAATCATACTAAAAAGGATATCACCCATTAGCTTATGCGAAAGGAGCATGAGTTCGCTAAGAAAGAAATAGGAGACAAGGGTTAGAGCATAGAGAAATGACTGCATAAATATATGTATACTGATTTTCATTAAGCCTTATTTGTAGAGTTTCCTAACATTTTGATGGAGTGTGTCCTGTTACTGTTGATATTTTGAGTGTTTAGGTAGCATCAGATGTGCTCTAGCTCCCAAATTTTGTGGAGGGACTAGAGTACATCAGATCTCCAAGAGCCATAAAAGGATTTGTGAAATTCCATCCAGTTTGGGAGATAATTAATTAATTAATATTTTTAATTAAGAAACCTAGGTCTAACTTAGGAAAATTAAAATATTAAAGGTAATTAATTAAAAAATGTGATGGAATTGACTTAAGTCACATGGATTAAGATTTTTTTTTAAATCTGAGCCATCGATTCAAGATCTTATCATGGTTGTTGGTTTCCCAACAAGAAAGTATAAAGGAAAGGCTTGGGGCTAGTTAGAGAATACACACACGGAGGCAGAGCACTGAGAAAAGCTGAAATTCTAGGGTGGGTTTGCTAAGAATTTTCAGAGTATTTTAGCTGTAGAGGGGTAGTATTGACAGAGGGGATGGTCTGATCCCAGTGCCAAGAATCATCAAGAGGTAAAGAGCAACAACCAGAGGCAACATAGAGAACCAGAGGCAACAACATCTGTTACGTAATAGCTGTGCAACACAGAGAGAAGCTTTAGCTACGCAAGCCCATAAAGGGCAGCGCTGGGCAGCAGGGGACCCTCCAGGGTTATGCAGAGACCCTTCTAGGGCAACGTAGGGTCTGTGTTACCCATTCTGGGGTTACGCAACCCTCTCCAGGCCAACGCAAAGGAACACAAAGGCTGACAGGGCTAACGCAGGGGCTTCAGGGGCAGTGCTGGGGTTTCTAGGGCCAGAAATTGGTTGAGTCTTGTAAATCATGTTTGAGGGTGTGGGTCAATCATTCTTTTGGTATCAGAACATCAGGTTAGCTGTAGATCTATTTTTCTTTGTTGGGTTAACCAGTAAGCTGCCAATATTTTTTGTATTCATAAACTACTTAATAATATAAACCCTTTAATAGCCAGAAGGTCGGTTTTCCCGCATTGGGTTATTCTGGGGACAGTTGTCAAGAAAATATTGTGTGTCACTTTGTCTATGTGTGTATGTATTTCTATTTTAGATTTGAATCGGTGAAATAATGTTATGTATTTACTTCGATGTTAATCTGAATATTTCAGCATTAATAACTTGTGTAAGTAAGAGAAGTATAACCAGATCTAATAGTAGAATTTATGCACAAGGTAACATTCATAAATTTTCACATGGTATCAGAAATATTTGATATCTAGCAGGGTCACCAGCAAAAGACTGAAGAATCTTGATGCAAAAAGCAGTAGAGATAGCAGCAACAGCCACATAAAGCCATATCTGAAGGGAAAACACAATGATAGAAGGAGTAGAGCCATGTAGAGGCCAGAGTGACGTAGTCCTACACAGTCTCCACGCAAGCCCATGTACTTACTGTGCAGGGGAAACACAGAGGAAATGTTGGGACTGTTTGTTCATGCAGAGGCCAGCTAGAGTGACACATATCTGAAGTCATGTTGATTCAGAAGTGTCAGAAAAGATCTTTTGAACTTTAGAAGTTGCTGGCGGGGTTAAATTTCCGAAGATTAAGAATTTATCCTAAGCACTAGGAGACAAAGAGCGGGAGGAGATCAACTTCTTAGAGGGTTTCTAGCCAAAGAAATTTGCAGATCAATCAGTGGATCGAAGAGAGTTGTTTCGTTGTTGGTTTGGCAGATTTCCAAGAGAGGAAATCAATTTTGTGAGGGGAGCAGAGGGTGCCTTTTCGCCAAGGACCCTATATATGAGCTTCTATAGATAAGCGGGGAGAGGAAGATCTGTTCTGACAAAGTAGATTTGAGAAAATGACACCTCACGGACTACGTGATCAAGATAGGTTGGACGACCTGTCCAACTTTGCAGTTTGGAAGGCGAGAATCCTAGTAGTCATGGAGGCATACGGTCTAAGAGACCATGCAGAAAAATTCATGGCCACACCGACCACTTTGGATCTCCTGAAGAAGCATGAGGAAGCTGCGGAACATGCCAAATGTTTCATAATGGATGGCGTTAAGGATCATATAGCTCCACACATAGCTGAAAAGAAAACAACTCATGATATGTTGAAAGCCTTAACAAACCTATATGAATTGAAGTCCACCTAGATGAGAATGCTTCTAGAGAATTAGTTGCGGCTGGCCATGATGACCAAGGGAGAAGAAATAGAGCCCTTCCTTTTTAGACTACATGCGATTAGAGATCAGTTATCTGGCATGGGAGAAAAGGTGGATGATGATGTGATGGTAAGGATTGCACTCAATGTGGTCATAGAAGAGTGGGAAACCTTTGTCCAAAGTGTCTTAGGCAAAGCGGACCTTCCCGACTGGGACAATATGTGGGCAATCCTTTGTCAAGAAGAACTTTGTCGATTTACCAAGAGGCAGTAAAACATGGGGTCAAGTAAGGTGAAGAAGGAAGAGGAAGAAAATGCAGCCTTGGCATCAAAGAGGCAACAAGGGAAGAAGAAATGTGATTTATCCAAGATCAAGTGTTTCCAGTGCGACGAACTAGGACATTTCGCCAACAATTGTCCTCAGAAGAAGAAGGACAAGGAAGCTTCTACTTCCAAGGCTGCTGTGGCGGACGATGGGTTAGAAGATGACGTAGCCATGAGCTTTCATGAACCACAAAAGTGGGGAAACATGGATTTTTAGAGCAGCTACTGAGTAAGGGCGGGATCCTTGAGCAGCTCATCTCTTTGATAACATCCGAGCTACGGGAGCCTTAAGACAGTAGCAGGACAAGTGGAGCAGTTGGTGTAGAGAATCACGGATGAATCAGAGGTGAAGCTGAAGGCTGAAGGGAGAAACACAGTGAAGATGCAACAACAACAGCGTAGGGGTTGATGTGACTTCAGTAGTGTAGAGTAGAGTTGCAGCAGCATAGAGGCTTCAGGAGGACAGTGCAGCACCACAACAGTGTGGGAGATTTTAGCGCAGGGGATGATGTGACTTCAGCGACACAGAGGGATTCTGCTTACGCAGTGCAGAGCTATAGCTATGCAACATCCTCCAGATGTCAGCATAGATCAGTAGCCGATGGATCTTCAATGATGAGGATGCAACCCAACTGACTTGTCTGTCAAATATTGGGCAGGAGTTTCAGTTGCTTCTCTCAACAACTTAAGATGCAGTGCAACAGTTGGAAACACAATGCAACAGATTGAGAGGGAGTTGCAGTACAGATGTGGCAGTGATGGTGGCAACGTCATGGGTAGCAATACAAAATGGGAGAAGCAGTGCGGTGATGAAGGGTAGCAAGCCAAGCATCAGCGCATAGACCCACACCAAAGATCAGTGTAGAGCTTCAGGGTGAAGCAGAGTTGTACTAGATCACATTCCTCGCTAAGAGGGAGTGTTGATATTTTGAGTGTTTGGGTGGCATTAGATGTGTTCTAATGACGCAGCAACAACTTTATTAGTTTCAAGAACGCTCCCAATTCACCTTAGATAAGTAATACAATCTAATAAATAAAGCCCTTTATATGAATCAGAATCAAGACTTTTAATAATCTGGGAAGATTTCTGTTCTCTTAATTAGAAAAACGCAGATCCAACATAAAACCTTCAAAACAATGTTGAACACTGTTAATCAATAGATATTATATATATCGCTACCGCAGGTCTAGTTCTGTCAATTAAATTCATTCACACCTGGAGATACAGTATGCGCCCAAGTTTGTGTTTTTAACTATTCCAACACAATATTACACAAACTCAATATACGCTCCCTTCAATCTGCGCTGATATGGTGTCAATCATCGATTTTCCCAAATGGCTATTTTCAAAACACAACACTATGGATAGTCACCAGATCTGGTTGTCCAATCTCGAATCAAATTGCAACCATTTAACTTGATATGCCACAATAATTTGGCGTTTTCTATGCTCCAATGCGAAACTGCCGGAGTTTGCTAGTCGCAAAACTAGTGAATATCCAATTCTCATCTATTACCACAGATCTGTTGTGTTCTCAACTGCAATCGGAATCGCTTTATTGATATTACAACTAACAATTGAAAATATCCAGAACTTCGATGCGAGATTTTAGGAATCGGCAATTTCCATAATTCGGTGTTGTCCCCAATAATCTGCGTAGTCTATTCTAAGCTGTTCTCTGTGGGAAGAGATTTCAACTCACAAAATTTAACACGTACAATTTGTCATAACACAGATATTTTAACAATTTTAAATAAAAACCACAGGTCGAACCACTTCAAGCAATTATCAACGCATTAAGCTGCATACAACTAACACAGGCCACATCTATTCAATTAATTACACAGATCAACCAGATCGAATTGCCAGATCTGTCCCTCGATTGTACACATATCACAGTTGTATATTTAATATATAAAATGAAACAGAGTTTTATATTTAAAACTGAAACAGAGTCTTGCTCGCCAAAATCCCTCAAGACTGATATCTGTTCGATTTTTAACATAACTACCCCACTAATCTAAGCTTTTCGCTCCACAAAAACCTCGCCTAAATATTCTCCTCTATCACATTAATTTTCTAATAATAGCTTAACAGAAATCTTCTATTTATTAATAAATATCTTAACATAATCTCCTATCTCTAATTCTGGCTTACACCTGTTCGAACAGATTTTATCACTAAATCTAAATAAAACAGTCTCCTTATTACAATAATAACAAACTATTTGAAAATCAACCCCCACAGTAACTAAAATTGACCAAACAGTAAATGAATTGTCAAGCCACAACATGTGAACATATTTTTCACATTGCTGGCTTATTCCGATGCTCCTGCATCAGACTCCTGGGGAAGAAAAGATTTGTCCTTCAAATTTTCTGAGTTTATTTCATATTTCTGCAATTCAGCTGCTGTCAACCAACTGGAATCTTCCATTGGTTGCTCTTTCCACTTGACAAGATACTGGAAATATGTCTGCCCTCGAGTTTTCTTGAATATTCTTTGATCTAAGATAGCTTCCACTTCCTTTTTGGATCCTTTTGGTACCTGTTCCTCCCAATCTACAGTTTGAATTTCATCAACTATAATTTCACTCTGCAATTCAGTTTCTGCTTCTCTGAATGGATACAAGTCTACAACATTAAAAATGGGGGATATTCCAATCCCTTCCGGCAACTCAATCTCATATGCATTGGCTGAAAATTTTCTTTTGATTTTACAGGGTCCTATTTTTTTCAGTTTCAGTTTGTTATAAGTCTTTGTAGGAAATCTATCTTTCCTCAAATATGCCATGACCAAATCTCCCACTTGAAATTCTTTTTCTCTTCTTTTCAGGTCTGCTCTTTGCTTGTATTTTCTGCTGCTCTCTTGCAATTTACCTTTAACTTCTTCCTGTAGCTTCTGCATTTGCTCAACAAAATCTTCAGCACTGGCACTTCTGGCTTCTTGTTTCCCCAAGTCTCTTAGCTCATATACTCCTCTCGGATGCATTCCAAAGACAATTTGAAATGGGCTCATTCCAGTGCTTCGGTTTGGTGTATCATTGTGAGCGAATTCAGCTTGAGCTAATGCCAAATCCCACTGTTTTGGATTCTGATGTACCAAACTTCTTAATATATTTCCCAAGCTTCTGTTCACAACTTCAGTTTGTCCATCCGTCCGAGGATGGTAAGCTGAACTAAAACTGAGTTTAGTTCCCAGTTTCTTCCAAAGTGTCCTCCAGAAATGCCCTACAAATTTAGTGTCTCGATCTGATACAATACTTACAGGCAAACCATGAAATCTTACAATCTCTAAAAAGAATAAATTTGCCATGTGTGTGGCATCATTAGTCTTCTTACAAGCAATAAA
Source organism: Pinus albicaulis (assembly GCA_034641835.2). NCBI lineage: Eukaryota > Viridiplantae > Streptophyta > Pinopsida > Pinales > Pinaceae > Pinus > Pinus albicaulis. The sequence continues at coordinate 1,524,912,833 of CM076579.1, forward strand.
ATGGGCCATTTTAGAAAATCTGTCTACAACAACATAAATAGAATCATTTCCTCTCTGAGTTATTGGTAAACCCAGAACAAAGTCCATACTCACTGCATCCCATGGTCGATTTGGTATAGGCAATGGCTGATATAGACCGGTATTCTGACTCCTTCCTTTGGCATATTGACATACCCTGCATTTCTCAACAAACTTTTTTACATCAGTGTGCATTTTAGGCCAATAATAAAAAGCATTCACCTGAGCGAAAGTTTTATCTTGTCCAAAATGACCAGAAAACCCTCCACTATGCTTCTCTTTAATGATGTTCTCTCTCATGGAACATTTAGGAATGCATAATTTGTTGCTTTTAAATAACAGGCCTCCTTGAATAAGGTAGTCCATCCATTGACTTCTGTTATGGTTCACCGGATTCTGAACTGTTGTGTAGATGTCTTTAAAATCTTCATCATCCTTGTACATTTCTATCATTTCATCAAAACCTACAACACCCACGTTAAATTCTTGCAAAAGAAAACTTACCCTGCTCAATGCATCTGCCACTTTATTAGACTTACCACTTTTATGCTTTATTACAAAAGTGAAACTTTGCAGAAATTCCACCCATTTAGCATGCTTCTGATTTAGCTTTGGCTGATTATTAATAAACTGCAAAGCGTGGTTGTCTGAATATAAGATGAACTCCTTCGGCAGCAAGTAATGCCTCCACTTTTTCAATGCCTGCACAATAGCGTAAAATTCTTTATCATAGGAAGAATATTTCCTTTTCACATCATTTAATTTCTCACTAAAATACGCTATCGGTCTTTGGTCTTGACTTAGCACCGCACCAACTGCTTCTCCACTTGCATCGGTTTCCACTTGGAAGACTTTCTCAAAATTAGGCAATGCTAAAATAGGCTTTTCTATTATCTTCCTTTTCAGCAGATTAAAATTTTTATCATCTGCTTCTGTCCATTGAAATGGCTGATTGACCTCCCTGATTGTTTCAAGGATTGGTGCACAAATTTGAATGAATCCCTTTATAAATTTTCGGTAGAAACTAGCAAGTCCATGGAAACTTCTTACCTCGAATACACTCCTGGGAGTAGGCCAGTTTCTGATTGCTTGTACCTTCTCCGGATCCATTTTCAAACCGTCTCTGGAAATCACAAATCCCAAATATACCAGCTCCTCTTTCATGAAACTACATTTCTTCAAATTGATTAGTAGTTTCTCTTTCTGCAGAGTTTTCAGGACCAACTTCAGATGTTCCAAATGCTCCTCTTTACTTTTGCTAAAAACCAAAATATCATCAAGGTAAACAACAAAAAATTTACCTGTATATTCTTTCAAGACTTCGTTCATTAATCTCATGAACGTGCTGGGCGCATTAGTGAGCCCAAAAGGCATCACTAACCACTCATACAATCCATTATTTGTTTTGAACGCTGTCTTCCATTCATCGCCTTCCTGAATTATGATCTGATGATACCCGCTTTTTAGATCTATCTTAGTAAAGTACCTAGATCCACTTAAACAATCCATTAAATCATCCATCCCGGGCAAAGGAAATATATACCTGACTGTTATCTTGTTGATAGCTCTGGAATCGGTACACATGCGCCATTCTCCTCCCTTTTTCGGACTAAGCACCGTTGGCACAGCACACGGACTCAGACTTTCTCGAATCGGCCCCTTGTCCATCAGCTCTTGAACCTGTCTTGCAACTTCTACGTTTTCCTGAGGAGTTAATCTATATGCAGCTTTATTAGGTAGACTTGCTCCTGGTATTAAATCGATATGGTGGCTCACACTTCTTATCGGTGGTAATTCATTTGGTAATTCATCGACAATGATATCCATGTAATTATTTAACACAGATTGAATTTCTTCAGGCAAATCATTTAAATTTGTGGAGGTTAAAATTACCTTTGGCCTCCCCATGATAGCGAAATGCACCTCTTCGCTTTTATCAACCTCCTCTAGCAGTTCTTTGCCACTCATCAACATAATACTATTTTCAGGCAGCTCTTTATCAGCATCATTCTTTACTGGCAGCAACGTATGTTTAACTCCATCCTTTTCTATGGTGTATGTATTTATTCTTCCATCATGAATTGCTTTCCGGTCAAATTGCCATGGTCTTCCCAATAACACATGACATACATCCATGGGCATTATGTCACATAGGATCATGTCTTTGTATGTGCCGATCTGCATTTCCACATTACATTGCTCTGTCACAATGACTTGATGCCCCTTCTGAAGCCAAGATACTTTGTAGGGTGCAGGATGAGCTTTCCTTGTTAACCCAAGCTTTTCCACCATCTCTGTAGACACAAGATTGTCAGTACTCCCGCTATCAATTATAACCTTACAGCACTTACCCTTTGATTTGCATGTAGTCCTGAACAAGTTCTTTCTTTGCGTAGGTTCTCCAATCTCCTTTTCTGATCTCAGCAAAGTTCTTCTAAGCAGCAGTGATTCGCCTTCTTCAGGTGGTTCTTCTTTCTCCACAAGTCGAGGTGGTTCCGGATCTGCCTCAGCCACATTTACACCGCTCTGGCTTGCTGATTTGTTATGAGGACAGTCCCGCGACATATGTCCCCATTCTCCACAGGTATAACACCTAACATCTCTGCCTTGCCCTCTTCCTCTGGGCGCGAATCTCCCTCTACTAGATTCACCCATCTGTGGTGATCTGCTGCTTGAACTTCCTGTTTCAGGTTGATGCTGTGTTCCTCTAGATCTGACACCTCTACCTCTTGTTGAGCTCTTTCCTCTGTTTCTTTGACTCTGTTTCCTCAATATTTTCTCCTCTACTTTCAGACTTGCCTGATAGGCATCCTCAACAATTTTTAGACTTAACAGGCTAATCTCATCTTGGATCTCATACCTTAGCCCATTAACATATCTGGCTACTTTCTCCAAATCATCTTCTACATGCCCTGTTATGATACTTAACCTGTAGAATTCTTCCGTATACTCCTTAACATACATTCCTTTCTGCTTCAGATTTTGCATCTGCTTAAAAAGATTCAACTGATAGTCTTTAGGCAAAAACTTGGCTTTCAGTTTGCTAACCATTTTATCCCACTGCTTGATCTTATATTTCCCTTTCCTTGCTCTTGATGTCTGTACCTCATCCCACCAGATGGCTGCGTGACCTTTCAATCTAGTGACTGCAAATTTTACCCTTTTATTCTCCTCAATCTCTTCATAATCGAAGTACTGATCTATGGATATGATCCAATCCATAAGCTCCTCGGCATTCAAACTCCCTTCATACATAAGAATCTCCATTTTGGGTTTGCTTCCAACCTTTGCCAGCATCTTGATGAATTTAACATTTTCATTCTCTTCTTCTGCTTCCACATCTTCATCAGATTCTTCTGAAGAACTTTCAGCTCCCTCATCAGGTGCTCTTCTCTGGGCTGTCTCCATTGTCTCCATTCGTTCACGCAATCTCCGCACTTCTTCTATCAAGACTGCATTTGGTTCTGGTCTCCCTCGACCAATTCCTCGACCGACTCCTCTTCTTGGCAGCATCTTTGCTGCAAACACCTGTCTCTTTGGCTTCGATACCAAAAACTAATGACGCAGCAGCAGCTTTATTAGTTTCAAGAATGCTCCCAATTCACCTTAGATAAGTAATACAATCTAATAAATAAAGCCCTTTATATGAATCAGAATCAAGACTTTTAATAATCTGGGAAGATTTCTGTTCTCTTAATTAGAAAAATGTAGATCCAACATAAAACCTTCAAAACAATGTTGAACACTGTTAATCAATAGATATTATATATATCGCTACCACAGGTCTGGTTCTGTCAATTAAATTCATTCACACCTGGAGATACAGTATGCGCCCAAGTTTGTGTTTTTAACTATTCCAACGCAATATTACACGAACTCAATATACGCTCCCTTCAATCTGCGCTGATATGGTGTCAATCATCGATTTTCCCAAATGGCTATTTTCAAAACACAACACTATGGATAGTCACCAGATCTGGTTGTCCAATATCGAATCAAATTGCAACCATTTAACTCGATATGCCACAATAATTTGGCGTTTTCTATGCTCCAATGCGAAACTGCCGGAGTTTGCTAGTCGCAAAACTAGTGAATATCCAATTCTCATCTGTTACCACAGATCTGTTGTGTTCTCAACTGCAATCGGAATCGCTTTATTGATATTACAACTGACAATTGACAATATCCAGAACTTCGATGCGAGATTTTAGGAATCAGAAATTTCCATAATTTGGTGTTGTCCCCAATAATCTGCTCAGTCTATTCTAAGCTGTTCTCTGTGGGAAGAGATTTCAACTCACAAAATTTAACACGTACAATTTGTCATAACACAGATATTTTAACAATTTTAAATAAAAACCACAGGTCGAACCACTTCAAGCAATTATCAACGCATTAAGCTGCATACAACTAACACAGGCCACATCTATTCAATTAATTACACAGATCAACCAGATCGAATTGCCAGATCTGTCCCTCGATTGTACACAAACCACAGTTGTATATTTAATATATAAAATGAAACAGATTTTTATATTTAAAACTGAAACAGAGTCTTGCTCGCCAAAATCCCTCAAGACTGATATCTGTTCGATTTTTAACATAACCACCCCACTAATCTAAGCTTTTCGCTCCACCAAAACCTCACCTAACTCTTCTCCTCTATCACATTAATTTTCTAATAATAGCTTAACAAAAATCTTCTATTTATTAATAAAGATCTTAACATAATCTCCTATCTCTAATTCTGGCTTACACCTGTTCGAACATATTTTATCACTAAATCTAAATAAAACAGTCTCCTTATTACAATAATAACAAACTATTTGAAAATCAACCCCCACAGTAACTAAAATTGACCAAACAGTAAATGAATTGTCAAGCCACAACATGTGAACAGATTTTTCACATTGCTGGCTTATTCCGATGCTCCTGCATCATGTTCTAGCTCCCAAAATTTGTGGAGGGACTAGAGTACATCAGATCTCCAAGACCTAGAAAAGGTTTTGGGAAATTCCATCCAGTTTGGGAGATAATTAATTAATTAATATTTTTAATTAAGGACCCTAAGTCTAACTTAGGAAAATTAAAATATTAAAGGTAATTAATTAAAACATGTGTTGGAATTGACTTAAGTCACACAGATAAAGTTTTTTTTAATCTGAGCCATCGATTCAAGATCTGATCATGGATTGGTTTCCCAACGAAAAATTATAAAGGAAAGGCTTGGGGTCAGTTGCAGAATACACACACGGAGGTAGAGCACTGAGACTAAGCTGAAATTCTAGGGCAGGTTTGCTAAGAATTTTCACAAGTGTTTCAGCTGCAGATAGGGGTAGTATTAGCAAAGGGCATGGTCTGATCCCAGTGCCAAGAATCAACAATAGGCAGAGAGCAGCAACCATAGGTAGCGCAGAGAAGTAGAGGCAATAACAACAGTTATGCATCAGCTGTGCAGTGAAGAGAGCAGCTTCAGCTATGCAGGTGCTATGTAGGCCTAGAAAGGGCAACGCTGGGTAGCAGGGGACCCTCCAGGGTTACGCAGACACCCTTCTAGGGAAACGTAGGGTTTGCGTCACACATTCTGGGGTTACGCAACCCTCTCCAGACAAGCGCAAAGGCATGCAGACGCTGATAGGGCTGACGCAAAGGCTTCAGGGGTAGTGCTGGGGTTTCTAGGGCCAAAAATTCGCTGAGTCTTGTAAATCCTGTTTTAGGGTGTGGATTAGTCAGTCTTTTGGTCTCAGAACAACATGTTAGTTGCAAATCTATTTTTCTCCGTTGGGTTAACCAGTAAGGTGCCCAGATTTGTTGTATTCAGAAACTACTTAATAATATAAACCCTCCAGCATCCAAAAGACCAATTTTCATGCATTGGGTTTTTCCAGGGACAGTTGTCCAGAAATTATTTTGTGTCACTTTGTCTATGTGTGCATGTATTTTTTTTTAGATCTGAATCGGTGAAAGTCTGTTATGTGTTTACTTCGATGTTAATCTGAATATTTCAACATTAATAACTTGTTTAGGTAGGAGAATTATAACCAGATCTAACAGTAGAATTTCTGCATAAGGTAACATTAAGAAATTTTAACATGGTATGAGAGAGATTGCAGATCTAGTAGGGTCACCACCAAAAGATTGAAGAATATTGCTGCAGAAAGAAGTAGAGAGTGTAGAAACAACCATAGAAATCCAGATTTGAAGGGACAACGCAACAACAGAGGGAGCAGAGCCATGCAATGGCCAGAGTGATGCAGTCCTACACAGTCTCCACGTAGGCCCATGTACTTACTGCGCAGAGACAATGCTGAGACTGTTTGTTCATGCATAGGCCAGCTAGGGTGACGTAGATCTAAAGCTATGTTGATTCAGAAGTGCCAAAAAAGAGTTTCAGAACTTTAGAAGTTGTTGGTGGGGTTGAATTTCTGAAGATTCAGAGTTTATCCTGAGCACTAGGAGACAAAGAGCGGGAGGAGATCAGCTTCTCAAAGGGTTTCTAGCCAAAGAAATCTACAGATCAATTAGTGGATCGAAGAGAGTTGTTTCATTGTTGATTTGGTGGATTTCCAAGAGAGGAAACTAGTTGTCAGAGGGAGCAGCGGGTGCCTTTCCACCAAGGACCCTAGATCTGAGCTTCAATAGAGAAGCGTGGAGAGGAAGATCTGTTCCGACAAAGTAGATCTCAGCAGATGGCACCTCACGGACTATGTGATCATGATAGGTTGGACGGCCTGTCCAATTTCCAGTCTGGAAGGCCAGAATCCTAGTAGTCATGGAGGCATACGGTCTAAGAGACCATGTAGAAAATGTTTTGTCCACGTCAATTGTTGTGGATCTATTGAAGAATCATGAGGAAGCTGCGGCACATGGAAAACGTTTCATAATGGATGGGGTTAAGGATCATATAGTTCCACACATAGCTAAAAAGAAAACATCTCATGAGATGTGGAAAGCCTTAACAACCCTATATGGAGGGAAGTCCATCCAGAGGAGAATGTTTTTGGAGAATCAGTTGCAAACATTCATGATGACCAAGGGAGAAGAAATAGAGCCCTTCCTTTTCAGACTATAGGCAATCAAATATCAGTTATTTGACATGGGAGCAAAGGTGGAGGATGATGTGATGGTCAGGACTGCACTCAATGTAGTCACAGAAGAGTGGGAAACCTTTGTCCAAAGTGTCTTGGGTAGAGCGGACCTTGCCGACTGGGACAATATGTGGGCAATCCTTCGTCAAGAAGAACTCTACCGATTCACCAAGAGACAATACAACACAGGGACAAGTAATATGAAGAAGGAAGAGGAAGAAGATGCAGTCTTGTCATCAAAGAGGAAACAAGGGAAGAAGAAGCGTGATCTATCCAAGATCAAGTGTTTCTAGTTCAGAAAACTAGGATATTTCGCCAAAAATTGTCCTCATAAGAAGAAGGACAAGGAAGCTTCTACATCCAAGGATGTTGTGGCGGACGATGGGTCAGAAGATGACGTAGCCATGAGAGCTCATGAACCACGGAAGTGGGGCGACATGGATCTGTAAAGTAGCTACAGAGTAAGGGCAGGATCCTCGAGCAACTCATCTCTTGGATCACATTCGAGCTACAAGAGCCTTAAGACAGTAGCGAGACAAGTGGAGTAGTTGGTGTAGAGAATTACAGATGAAGCAGAGGCGAAGATGAAGGCTGAAGGGAGCAGTGCAGTACAGATGCAACAAAAATGTAGTAGCAACAATGTAGGGGATGATGTGACTTCAGCAGAGCAGAGCAGAGTTGCTTATGCAGAGTAGAGTTGCAGCAACGTACAAGCTTCAGGAGGACAACACAATGCAGAAAAAAGGCGGGAGATTTCAATGCAGGGGCTTATGTGACTTCAACAGCACAAAGGGAGTTTGCTTATGTAGTGCAGAGTTGTATATGTGCATCATCCTCCATATTTCAGCACATATTAGTAGCCAATGGAGCTTCAGTGATGAGGATGCAGCCCAACTGACTTGTTTGTTAAACATTGGGAAGGAGTTTTAGTTTCTTCTCTAAATAATTGAAGATGTAGTGTAATAGTTGGCGGCATGATGCAACAGATTAAGAGGGGGCTGCAGTACAAATGTGGCAGCGGCAGTGGCAGCGTCATGAGCAGCAGTATAGAATGGCAACAACAACACGGTGATGAAGGGTAGCAAGCCAAGCATCAACGTAGAGACCCACACCAGAGATCAGGGCAGAGCTTCGAGGTGAAATAAAGTTTCACTAGTGCACATTCCTTGCTAAGAGGTTATTGTTGAGATGTTGAGTGTTTGGGTAGCATCAGATGTGCTCTAGCTCCCACAATTTGTGAGGGACTAGAGTACATAAGATCTCCAAGACCTAGAAAAGGATTTGGGAAATTCCAGTTTGATCCCAGTACCAAGAATCAGCGAGAGGTAGAGAGAAGCAACCAGAGGCAACGCAGAGAAGCAAAGGCAACAACAAGAGTTACGCAGCAGCTGTGTAGCGCAAAGAGCAACTTCAACTATGCAAGCCTAGAAAGGGCAGTGCTGGGAAGCAGGGGACCCTCCAGGGTTACGCAGAGACCCTTCTAGGGCAACGTAGGGTCTCCATTCTAGGGTTACGCAACCCTCTCTAGGCCAGCACAAAGGCTGAGAGGGCTGACACAGGAGCTTCAGGGGCAACACTAGGGTTTCTGGGGCCAGAAATTGGCCGAGTCTTGTAAATCCCATTTGAGGGTGTGGATCAGTCAATATTTTGTTCTCAAAACAATAGGTTAGCTGCAGATCTATTTTTCTCTGTCGGGTTAACCAGTAAGGTGTCTAGATTTTTTGCATTCAGAAACTAATTAATAATATAAACCCTCCAGTAGCTAGAAAATTGGTTTTCCCGCATTGGGTTTTTCCAGGGACAGTTGTCCAGAAAATATTGTGTGTCACTTTGTCTATGTGTGCATGTATTTATGTTTTAGATCTGAATCGAGGAAAGTCTGTTATGTGTTTAATTTGATGTTAATTTGAATATTTCAACATTAATAACTTGTTTAATTAGGATAAGTATAACCAGATCTAACAGTAGAATTTCTGCATAAGGTAACATTCATAAATTCTCACAGTTACCAACCACTTCGTGGATGATATCCTTAAGATAAATTTTTTCTCCATAATGGACCTCAGCCGACAACGAGCAACCCCTTGCTACCTCAACTAGCTCATTGTGACATTTCTCCGTCACCTGAGCCAACTATGTGGTCCCTCACCCATCTGTATTGATCGTATATTTGAAGGTGGGCCTCCTGAACTTGAAGGTATGTCTTGTCATTTGGTAATTGAGTATTGGGTTTACTTATCATGGACATTTGTGGGCATTTACTGATGGGGGGATTCCGCTTAAAGAGTGGGTTTATTTTGTGCTTATGTCCCCTTGATCTCTTTCAGATATTACCCTTGGATTTTAGTATCGTGGGATCTCCTTTACTGACCATTTGGTTTTAAGGTGGTACTACTTGGGAAACCCCAAAATTGGTTGTGTGGTACCGCTCCTTTATCCTCATATACCACTCCCCTTTCCATTCACTATACCCCCATTTATTATCTCTCCCACCTGGGTCCACATTGCGTCTCTGGGTCCACATAGGGTTAGCCTCCCCATTCCCTTGCACCCACCTTGGGTCAAGCTTGGAATGATGCCTCAAAGGTTGAAGCAGCTAAAAAAATAAGTAAAAGCATAAATGACCACATTCAACAAGAAAACATACCACAAAATGTAAAATATGGCCAAGAAAAACATAATTAGTACGTGGAAAAAAACCAATACATGAGCTCTAACCCATACCCATGGCCATCACCCTAGTACCATAGGCCCTAGATGAGCCTCCTTTATCATTCAGGAACCCATGATTGTCCCAACCCCCAGAGGGAAATTAAATACCCTACCAAAAAGGGGGTAATCATTGCTATATCTCACACATCATGCTCTTGTCCTTTGAGCCTTGGGCAGTCAATCGAAGAAAAATCATAAAAGGAAAAAGGTATATAAAGAAGGGTGGAAAAATCAAGGCCGAGGCACCTCATGTACCATGATTTCTCCCTCCTACACATTATACACCTAGGTGTGGGCTTCCTTTTCTCTAGATAGCCTTGTGCCTCGATATGTGGCCCAAGATTTCCCCTCTCATTCCGTATTCCATTTCACCTCTTTATCACATGCCACCACCATTTGAGGGATGTAACTTGGACATACTATCCCCTCTAAAGATAGAAACGACTAATAAGGTACCTAACTAACCACTTGTGGAGCTTGGAGACATTACCACACGTCAAAGCCCACTATGGAAGGGCATTCCATTATGAAGTTTCCACTTGTTGTCCATGGTTTGTAAGCTATTTTACACAATTAATTTAATGACTTGTTGCACTGGAAGGCTAGGGGATGTATTGGATCTTATGCAGGATTGCAGATGGTGTCCATTTGGGTTTGGTCTCCCTATATGGGGTCCTAACCTTCCAGAGGGCTACATTGGCACATATAGGGGCTGCGTAGAGATCCATGGGCCTCCACAACAGTAGAAAACACTCCATGGATCCCCAAAAATGTTCAAATATTGCTGGAGATCCACCTTTTGGATGAGGAAGATGCATTTGGTACACTATGCCTAGCTGGCCCCATAGGTGCACCACATATTTGGCAGGTGTATCAGGACTTCTACGATGACATGAAAACATTCATTCCATCATTTGAGCCCTTACAAATGGTTCATTGGCATCTTCGACTAATATGGAGACCCATGAGGTCATTGGTGTGCCCCCACACCCACTGGGAGCACCACAATTTTACTGTTTGGAGAAGGAGGGGAAACCCCCTTGTCCATCACTTTTTGAGGATTTTATTCATCATTATGACACTTATGGACCTCATTAGGCCTCTTAGAGGGCCCCACGACATGCATAAATTATTATTTGACCTTTTGAGAGGCTTATTATTTCATTTGTTTGCTAGTTTGGTGGGCCTGTCACCAAAAATTAGTTAATTCGCACATTATTTTATTTTTAGGGGATAATGTAGGCCCATAGGGTAATTCGAACTCCTAATTGGTGTATAAATAGGAGTTGGATGGATTCATTTGTATCATCACTTGGATTGAGATCTCTCTCTCATTAGAGAACTTCACATTTTTTCCTTGGTGGATATATTTGGGACGATGGATGAATTTTGATGTATGGATTAGGTTCTTTTCTATCTTGGAGCTTCTTATATTGAAAATGTGATGCTAGTTGGATATATTATCTAACAGGTAAGTGCAAGTTTAACACTAATTTTCATTTTTCTACATACATTGGAACTTTGTTATTATTAGGGCTAATTGTTGCATGTGTTTAATGTGGAAGTATGTGCCTATTTAGCTTATCTATGTATGTGCCATGTTGGACGAATGGAATTTCTTAGAGATCATGTTATCTTGATAAGCCTTCACCATTTGTAATGGAGTATAAATTTTTCAAAGTCACTTCTTATCTTACCTTAAACAATGGACAAAGTTGACTTTTTGAGCCTCCTTGAGAAAGAAACTAAATCCATCTTCACAATTCTCCTTGAATCCATATCCCCAAGAGGAATTAGGCACCGGTCCTTCAAAGTGTGATAACTTCAACCCCATTTTTCACCTTTTTCCTCCCTTTCCTAGTTATAGCCTCATTAGGTCACCTAGGGCATCAATTTCCCGAGAAACTGACCATAGAAAAACTTTGATCTCCTAGGCTCTTGTAAATTTCTGAAGATGTTCTATGCTAGATGAAAATTTACTTTAAACTTCTAGGGCTCAAATAGAAATCACATGAAAGTAAGATGCAGATAGAACATACCAATAGATTGATGGAAGACAAGCCAAAAAAAAGTGATGAAGAATGGTGGCGTTACGGTGATCAGTAGGATGATTCAACCAAAAAAGTCTCCATAAGGTCAGCCACTCAAATGTGTCACAGAACCCCAAGACGACTCTTCAAAACACTGCATCAAGAACATTTCTCCAAAGAAAACCCTAACACTGCACCATCCGTGAGAGAAGAGAGTGCCTCCAAAAATGTGTGTTCAAATGACCTTCAAGTCTCCAATATATAAATACATCTGTGGGGGTGTGTGACACATCTCTTATGCATGTGGGATAAATCTGGCCGATCTTGCACATGTGTAATAAATTCAAAATACATGTTCTGCTCATCTGATCAAGATGATCTTTAGATCAATCTTGCACCTCTCCGAAATAGGAATCCAATAAAAATATTGGCATCATCATCTGAGAAGTACAACATGGAGTTTGGACCTAGTTTCCCAAAATTAACACTCCCTCTCAACTAGGGAGAACTCCATCCACAAGTGCCATCCAAACATCGTGCGTCATCCCACCATAACTTGCTTTGCTGGATTCTTTATTTCAGAACAAAAAGCGAGTCACAAAGATATCACTCCCAGATGACAAAATCAGCTCAGAGGTCCGAAACCTCGATAGGACTCAAAGGAGTCTCATACTAACTCGAAGTTAGTTTAACTGACCCGAAGTCAGTTGGAGGTTCGAAACCTCACTAGACTTGATCCCAGATCAAGTGGTTGGACACGTGCCATCCTAGACATAGATAGTATGACAATCTCTGATGCATCCATCAGTCTTTCTACTGGTCTCTATCAACATTTCCCACCTCATTAGCCAAGATGAGAGGTACTTCCCATGAGTCTGGGACACCATGGGTAGGATGCATACGAGGCATAGATGAAAGAGAGGTGAACCAACTCAATATCATAATGGTGGGGCAGAAGTGCACCAACAAGGTTTGACAAGCCTAGCCTTATGGTTGCTTATAGCTCCAAGATGCTATCCCCAATGCCCCTTGGAGCTCCCAGAGCTCATCACCCAACATGACCGTCCGAAAAGGGTTATTCCACGATTCCAAGATTGTCACAGAAGGTTAGGAACTTGACCTTCCCCAAGGGATTTGTGAGAATATCTATGACCTGCTCATTAGTTCCTATATGATCAAGCTTTACGGCGCCTCGCTGTACCATATCCCGGATAAAGTGGTACCTGATATCAATATGCTTGGATTGATCATGGAACACAGGATTCTCTAAAAAATGAATCCCACTCTGGTTATCATAAATAATGACGGTATCTAGCACATGCCCGAACAAATCACTGAAGAGCTTTTGCAACCAATCATCGTTAAAACATGCCATACTCGCTGCAATGCATTCAACCTTAGCAATGCTCAAAGCCACCAACTTCTGCTTCCTACTTATCCAAGATATCGAAGCATACCCAAGTTTGAAGCAACATCCAAATGTGCTCTTGCGGTCCACCACACTGCCATCCCAATCGGCATCATTATATCCATGGAGTCTCAAACTCCCGGCAGTGTGTCTCATCCCATGGTTTATCGTGCCCCAAATATATCTCAACATATTCTTGGCACCAACCTAGTGAATGTGATGAGGATCAAACATGTGTTGAATCAAAGTGTTCACTGCAAAACATACGTTCGGACGAATGTTCCTTAAGAACATGAGGGCTCCTACGAGTTGAGGATACTTGGTAGGATTTTTTTAGCACGGGCCCAACAACATTTCCACTCAACTTTTTAAAGTAGAGCTCCATTGGTGTCGACACGTACTTACAATCCACCATACCAAATATCTCTAGTAGCTTCACAATATATTTTCCTTGAGAGAGTAAAATATCACCAGGTCTCTGCCAGACCTCCAGGCCTAGGAAGTAATGCATCAATCCTAGGTCTTTCATCTCGAACTCAGAAGAGAGCTCCCTCTTACACTGGTGAATGAGAGGGTCAACACCTGAAGAGATTGTCAACAACCAGAATTAGAGGCTTTTCTCTATCAACCTTGAAGTAAAGGTTTGAATGAGCATTACTTTGAGTGAAGCCCAACTTCATCAAGTAGCTATCTATCCTCTTGTACCAATCCTTGGGGGCTTCCTTCAACCCATAGAGGGCTTTCTTCAACCTGCATACATGAGAGTCTCTATCCTGGACTTCGAATCCCAGAGGTTGCTCCACATACACCTCTTCCTTTATCGATCCATGCAGAAAAGTGGTCTTCAGATTCATCTAATGTAGACTCCATCCTTGTGTAGCAGCAAGGGAAATAATAGATCGGATGGTGATATAGCGGGCCACATGTGAAAGTATATCATCATAGTCCATTCCTTCCTTTTGAGAGAAGCCTCAGGCAATGAATCTTGACTTGAACTTTTCAGCACTACCATTAGATCCATGCTTGATATTATAGAGCCATTTCGAGGTGACAACAACTTTTTCCTTTGGTCTCAGAACCACATCACAGACATCATTCTTCATAATGGACTCATACTCTTCGTGCATAACATCCTTCCAGACTTGATGCTTTACGACTTCTTCAAATGATCCAGGCTCAGATTGTACGATTGTACTCATGGCTTCTAGATACCCTTGGTATCTAATCGGCTTCTTGCTTTCCCGGAATGTCCCCCTTTGGGGCCATATGTCTCTCGGCATCTTCGAGAGTATCCCTAAGTGATGAGGGTCTTCTCTTCTTTCTTCCAGAAACGCCATTTTCCTAGGAGCATACACGGTTGTGGTCTCCCTCTTAATGCCAGTTCCTCTTGCGAGAGAAGTGATCTAAAAAAGTCATGAAATAAGAAAATCCTCCCAAGTATTTCACAGGAAGCATAACAGATAAGTCAAAGTGTATGAGATTTCTTTGTGACACTTGAGGAAGGAAGAAAGTCCCATTTAATGCTTTCCTTCGTCACAACCCTGACATACGCCTTCATGATTATTTTGAATTCGGGCATTCCAGACACCAACTTCCTTGCTTCGAAGATGGCTTTGTAATCATAGGCCTAAATCTTACTCACCACTGTCAAGTCTTATTTTATGGAATTATGGCCATACAACTATCATAGCCATATGCTGCTATACATATGTACACTGTCATATCACTGATTACATTGTTGCCATAATTTTATCATACACATCACTATCATCTTCATCATTGTCATACTGCCATACAATACTAAAGATATAAACCTTCATGGTCATATATATATTTTTCCATATGCCACTGAAGATACCATAGATCAAGTTCATATAGAATCTGTCATATGTCACTGTTCTGGTTAGGTCACCCACATATTTTGTTACAACCCTAAACACTCCAACAACTACCTAGAAGACTGCGGCTTCACCTCCACAAGATACTCCTCCCTTCACTATTATAAATGGCACTCTATTTCTGCTTTGGAAAATACAGGGTTGCGGTCAAGTCTTTATTCAATGAATAGTGCTGCAACACACCCAACTGCTCTTCTTCAAAATATTCAATACATCTGCCTTCTTACAGTAGATTTCCAAAGCACTATACTTAATTCTCAAATATCAACTCAACAAGGATGCCTTCATATAATAATTATGCTACTCCAACGTCACACAGAACTAGTTCAAGGAAGGACAAGTCCAGGAAGGCTTGGGACTATGATATGCCATGCATCATCTCTAAAGGTTCTCAGTAAGTGTAGATTTATCACTCCATTCTTTCATTGTGTTGTCTACAACTTCTGAATTCAGTCATTCTTTCTATAAGCCATAAAAATTGCCTTGCATTCACACATGTTGTATGTAGGTTCATCTGCTGCATAGCTTCAATTTAATCATGGTCCCCTCTCATATTGGGACTGGAGTAATCCTCCACTGAATCTTTCACTGTTCTAAAACTTGTAGTAAAGGCATTGTTCAAAACTAGGCGAACAACATTGCGAGATGAATAATCCTGCAACAACTTAGCCACAAATGCCTTAATAGTAGCACCATTTTAATGACAGTTGTAGTAAATATCAAACCATGTAGCATATATTTCCAATAAATTTCCCTTTATAGGAGATATCTGCAACCTCTTCTTGCGTAAGATAAGGGACCAATTTTATGAACAAATGTATTGCTGCTCTAGGGATCCTTTACCATTCGCTGATTATATTAAATGAATATGCAAATGGAATGGGGAGACTGTAAACATATAAAAATAATTTGAATAGATTTGGGTTTGTTACTAGGAACTACGCATATGTTCATATCAAATGAAATGAAGGTAAAACACAAAAACATCAATTCCAGAACCTGAAAACCATCCGCAGTTACCCTAAATCTCACAAATGACTTGGGCCCATTCACTTGTCTATGTCTATCTAGGAGTCGTCCATTCAACTCCCATAATGAGATTATTGTAGCCTTATCTATAGAGCTTATAAATAGCCCTCTGTGCATCCTCCCTGTTGGCGAAATTTGTTAGCGCTCAAATTTACCTCAGGCTGAAATGAGATAAAACTCAAGGCTACATCAAACCACGCTTAGCCTCGTAGCTAGCCCTACGAGGGCAGGAGAGGGCTCTCTCCGTCAATCTCGATAAAATGAACAATAGAGCGCGAGATGACTTTAAAAGGGAACTGATTTTAGGCTAGTAAAGAGATAGGAATGTTTGATTTTGATTTTTGGATTTTCGTTGGAGAAATGGGAAAACCAAATTTTGGGTCCGGGGATAAGGTCAGATCTCTACAGAATTCGAGTTGGGGCGAGGTAGGAAATAGTCTTAATGCTTTTCATTGGATATATGGATAGATAAGAACGAAAGGGAGCTGAAAAGGGCAAGGATAAACATGGATCCTTCTCAAACAGGCGAAAACATGTAAAATTAAATGAATTCAAAGGCGGAGCACTGTGAACAATGGATTCAACCTCATCTACTCATTCATTTAATTTAAGAAGCATAAGTGAGAAATGGCATACATCAAACATGAAGAACTTACAATAAACAGAGAAGAAACACCATCAAGAACAGAACACCACAAGAATCCCAACAGGTGCCGCAAAACCTCTGATCTTTCCTTAGCCAAAATATGAAAAATATGTACAATGGTGCCAAAAGTTTCCCAAGAGTCCAACCTCTCCAACCTCTGAAAATGATTGAGAAATTACATCATATAGACCATCCTAACCCCTTCCCACACCTCTAGGAGTCGAATTCCTCCTTCAGGGGTCAGTTTCAACCAAATTCTAATCAAGGAACTAAAATCTAGGCAGCTAACAACTTGCCTCTAAAAGAGTGGAAACTGATTCATTCACTTGATTTTTACTTTTTTAAGAGTGAATCTTCTAGAATAGGTAAAAATGAACCAAATTTACATGTCAAACATAAATTTACATCATAATAACTCAAAAATTTCATCCCCAAGCAAAACTGGTCCAAACTGGCCGAAACTCTGAGCTGGAAGTTGAAAATTCAGCCAAAAATTTAAGTGGGTCTCACCCCTGAAACAAGTGGGTCGCGCGCCTTTCAACCTGATTTTGAGGTACTTCCTGGAATCCAAATTGAGCTCATGATAGCTCGTTGGAAAGCTCTGGATGTGGGCTATCCAACCCGAGTGGAATTTCCCAATTTGGAGCTCATTTGCCCTATCAAAAATCAAATCTCCCAACACTACTCCCAGCAGGTGCATCAATTCTCTTGAGACAACGGTATTTTTGACATTTCTCTAAAGCCATGACACCTGTGTAAAACGTGAAGGAGGTTTTTCTTCCTTGGCATGTTTTGGACAAACACCTCTCTTAGTTTTCCAAAATTCATCTTTTATTGTTCTGAAACATCTTTTGAGTGAAACTTATCCCGATGTGTGAAACAAAGATTTTTGTCGAAATGAAGCGAAATGAAGGGGATATGGGGCTTCTAAATTCTTGGGGAAATTTTGGGAAGTAGGGAGGGATGTTAGGAAGTAGGGGAAAGTGGAATCTCAGAGATTGAATGAGGGGAAGGGGTCCAAAAGGGCAAAACACAGGCCTAGCCTAGAAAATTGCCAAGTTGTGGCAAGAAACTAGGGTTTGTGAAAAAATGAGGAATTTGGGGGATCTCAGTGATGGGAAGTGTTTAATAAGGTATATTAAGGATAGGGAAAGGTGTGTGAACATCAGGATACAAGTTTTTCCGATGATTTGACCATCCAAGAGAAATTACCTCCAAAACCCTAGGAGAGGGAAATGGACCTTACCTAGGCACAACTGAAGCATGAACAAGGTGTAAAATGACTCAATGGAACTTGAATTGATGATGAAAACCCTCTGAATGATGGTACACTCAGCTGAATGGTGACATGGACCGACATTTGGACAAATTTGAAAAGAGTGAAAACAAACCCTAGACCTAATGCCTAGTGACCAAATTTTGCTTGAAGACTCATTGAAATGACAAAATTTGACCTTGAAACCTTAAAATAACTTTGTAAGAGCATGTTTGATCACTGGAGGAAGGCTGCAAAGGGTGAATCTAACAAAATTGACAAGGCCAAAACCCCTGCTAATCTCGGTCCTCTAGTCCACGACAACATAGACATGTGAGATGCGACCAAACGACTCGAAAAGCTCCTACAAGTCAGTCTCTTTGGTGTCCTTGAAAAAATTGGTAACCCAGAAACAACCTCAAGTTGCTGGCTATGGCCTGCGACCTAGCTCAACAACTTGTTGAAGCCTTCATAGAATATACTCTGCCTTAGCCAGAGGTCAACGATAAAAAAACAACTGCAATTCGGTTTCCTAAAGAAGCTCAATCCTGGATCAACTAATGCGGTGTTCTTTGCTGATGACCGAGAACAAAAAATAGTTCAATTCTTAGAATATTTAAGGTCTGGTTAGGGCATACGTCAATCCTAACATATTGCAGAAAAAACCATGTGATTAATCCCCAAAAGAGCTCACACATCCTTGCAGAGACTACGGCTAAGGATGGACTGATATTTAGGCTTTACAATCTCCACCAAACATTGGTCTTAACCTTGTAATCTCCATAAAACATATGCAACCTGAACGTGAAGACAAACACTGCTAAAAACTGTTCATGAAATATGCCCAGCCTTGCTCCAAAAACCTCAGCCTCCTGCCTATGTAACTTGACCCATCAAACAATAAAATAAAATCCTGCGACCTAACTGAAGTAGCCTTCCGAGTGAAACAACTCACCACCAACAACATACAGTGCTATTCCTTGCATCCACGATATTTTCAGGTAGGTTGAAACAACCTTTAATTTACACGACCCTCTAGGGATTTGCCTCGGCCTCCCCTCACATTAATTCGGTCCTAAAAAATATCCCTGAAATATACCTCCAAAACCCATGTTGTCTTTTTCTATCCTGGCTGTGGCTAGGGCAAATATTATCTTCTTTCCAACAAGTCTTTCTTAAGTGTGAGTGTTACACATATGGATGTTCTTAGATTGGTGATTGCTCTCAACACAAGTTGGGCTTTGTCTTCTCCTTATCTCTGATACCATGTAAATTTCTGAAGATGTTCTATGCTAGATGAAAATTCACTTTAAACTTCTAGGGCTGAAATATAAATCACATGAAATTAAGATGCAGATAGAACATACCAATAGATCAATGGAAGACAAGCCAAAAAATAGAGATGAAGAATGGTGGAATTACAACAATCAGCAGGATGCTTCAACTAGCAAAGTCTCCATAAGGTCAGCCACTCAAATGTGTCACACAACCCCAAGACGACTCTTCAAAAAATTGCATAAATAACGCTGCTCCAAAGAAAAACCTAACGCTGCACCATCCATGAGAGAAGAGAGCACCTCCAAAAATGTGTGTTCAAATTACCACCAATTCTCCAATATATAAATCCATCTGTGGGGGCGTGTGACACATCTCTTATGCATGTGGGATAAATCTGGCTGACCTTGCACACATGGAATAAATTCAACATACATGTTCTGCTCATTCGATCAAGATGATCTTTATATCGATCTTGCACCTCTACAAAAGAGGAATCCAATAAAAATATTGGCATCATCATCTGAGTAGTACAACATGGAGTTTGGACCTGGTTTCCCAAAATTAACAGCTCTATTGTGCTCGTGGGTCCCCTAGGCCTCCTTCAAATTTGAAGGAAATCCGAAGATGGAATCTCGAGATATCCCAAGCCCTAGCTCTAAGATCAAGTTTTGTCGTAGTGTTCCCAAGGCTAGTACCTAATATGGTCAATTTAACATCTTTGGGTGAAAATTATTCTTTGATCCTTTCCCCTCACCTTGGTCAGGTAAGAATATCATTGGTTGCTAAAATCCATCCCCTAACGTGGTTGGGTCCATTTGAACTCATGTGGTCCCACTTTTTTCCAAAGATAATTCATCAAGGACAACTTGGGAACCCAATTTCAATAAGGATTTTAGGGATTGGGAAACCCCTTTACAAGCCATATTATTCTCCCTCAACCGTCCAATCCTCATCTCCTCTCCCAAGAAAATCAAGTCCCTTGCTTAAAAGGAGAGCAAGCACCTTTCTTCATCCAATCCTAGGGAAAGGGTCTAAGGGGTCACTTCTCATATATTTTGTTGATATATCCTTTATAAGTGGCTTCCTAAAAACACCGGGTCTCCTCCCATCGGTGAGAGTATGTAAAGAGCAAGGGGTCTTAGTTGTGGTGAAAATGGGCTAAGTATCCATCGTTGCTGTTAACCTAGCAGTGCCCTCATAGGAACCCATTTTAGGCCCCCTGATGGTTTGAGTGGTAATAGGTCCAAAGATCGAAAGAGAATAATCCCATGTATCAACATGATGGGTCAAGGAGGTGGAAGTTGGAGGAGGTATGCCATTTACAAGCGGTAAGCAATAATATTTTTGTGTGCTGTTGATTTTTGGTTTAAAAGTGTATTAGAAGGGTATATTGTGGAGTTTATAGTGGAAGCGACGTTATCTTATACCACAACGGAGTAGAAATTTCTAAAGGGACCAAGAGGCAGGCTTATAAGGTCTTTAACATTGTTGATAAAAATGTTGTTGTATGACCATAGTGTTTTGGCCATGGATTTTGATACCATGAGCAGTTAAGCTGCTTGCACAAATGACGAAGTGGGGGAGACACGAGAAACGGTCTGAAGGGAAGGGAAGGGAAAGAGGAGCATAGGCTGCTGTGGAGGCTAACATTGGGCCCCATATTGCGCATAAAGAGGAAAAGTGAAAGGATGGAGCATGAGATCTATGAGGATGGCACTTTGAGGAGTGGCAGAAGATATTGATGAGGTGATACGAGAGGAGGTTGGTCAACATAGATACCTATTGAAAGAAGGAGCCCATAGGGAGGTGCTAGCTAGGTCATCGTAGGAGAAGGAGTAGTGTCAGTGACCATAGTTATAAAGGGACACAATTCGAAAAACCACAGACAGAGGTAGGAGAAAAGGAACAACTGAGTCTGCACACTACATAGGATTCAAAGCTGGAATAAAAAAATCTGACCGTACCCAGGGTTGAACCCACCACCCTGCACGCATCTACGAACCAAGAGGTAAGCACTCAACACATTGATTCAAATAACATAAGAGGTAATAGTAGTTAGGGAGGAGGAAATAGTAGCATTAGTGGAATTGACCCAGTTTTAAGGAGGGAAATGCAAGGCAATCAAACTCAGTGTTGTGTGTAGTGAGGCACATAGTTTTCTAGTAGTACAAAGAGCGCAGGAGGGAGTACTTCATCGTGATGTACCATGTAGACTACCATGGTGGGTGTAGATATACATATGCCCATGTTTCATAGTACTGGGACCGAAGACCCAAAATGACATCTATTTGTGTGTGAGGCTGTTTGGATAGCTAAGCAGGTCCAAGATGTGGGCACAAAGATTGCACAGCTGGAAGCGGCGTTGAGAGATCGCACGCTAAATTGGTACATGAAGTTTAAAATCATGACTCCAAATCGAAAAAATAGGACCCTGGTGGAGATTGGATAGACGCTAATTAGGGAATTTCAAAGGCCTCAGTCGGGGTCCCAATACATCATGAAAATTAAGGAGATCAAGTTGAGTCCAGGATAATTTGTATGGGACTTCGAACAATGGTTTAAGGTTTTGAAGAATAGGTCAATGTTCAAGATTCTGGACACACATCACAAGGAATGGTTTATTGCAGGACTGCTACCGCACATTAGAATTCCCTTGACACAATTGAGGATTCGTAAGTAGTCAGAGGCGCTATAGGAAGCGCTGAAGTTGGAAGCCTCGCCGATAGGTGGAGGGGAGAACAAAGGCATGGCGTAGGTGCAATCCCAGTTGGCTGTGCTTGCTTCTCAACTTCAATATTTGTTGAAAGTGAAAGAAAAGCGAGAATAAGTGTGGTGTACCATTTGTCGAATGGAGGGCCACCATAGGAATGAATGCAAACTGTTAACCGATTGTATGACGACTGGCAGAGAAAACCCACTTGCATAAGGTAGAGGAATGTGGTGCGAGATATACAAGGTATGGGTCCATATACCATATAGTTACCCAATGATGTAAAAATATGAGGCCTGAACCCGTAATTTATTTTGTGACTTCTAAAAATTAGTAGGGCATGACATCCACCATTGCCGTGCATTGGAGTTGATGCACGAGTACACATTTGATTCCTTTCAAGTGCAGGGGCCTAAACGGATGGAAGTTGTGTCAAATGGATTTAATCAACCCAGGTACAATCAAGGCAGACAATATAATTAGTGAGGGTGAGGACAGGGTATGGCGGCTAGAGGACCTGGAGGACCCGGTAGAGGAAGGGGAGGATTTGGCTTAGGAGAGAGCAGCATAATCTCTTACAATTGTAGGTAGTGGGTAAATTTGGCTCGATATTGCACCAACCCCTATTGCACTTGTATTTATTGTAAATCGTTAGATCATTCGATGAAAAATTACCCTCGTTTGATTGCCAAGTGGCAAGGAAAGAAGGGGCACAATGTCCAGATGATAGTTGTCGAGCTGCATAGGACTCGACAACAGGTGGGAGCGATAACATGAGGAGGTTCCAAGACAGGATTTGATGCTACGAGACCCTTGACATCGCATCCCCAGTGGGTGAGGAGAGCTCTCAAACCACCTCCGAAGTTTGATCTGATCTGAGAGAAGGCCATGTATAAGAAGTCCCGATGGGAAATAGTCGCAAAAGAATGGGATAGGTCAGAAGATAGGCGTGAAATTACTATGATAGAGATGTTTGATACCGCTATAGGCAGGGAGTAAAGGTCTGCAGTAGATCCAGTTTAGAGTTTGCTGCATAGTTTCTTGGAATTTATAAAATATCACCGGGCCTTGGATAAGTTCATAAAATGGGTGGAATAATGAACTAGTGGGATGGAGGAGACTACTGCATGACCATCATCGAAGGTTGTGAATCAAGTTGCTCGCAGGAAGAGGAAAAACAAAGAGTTTCGGTTCATTGCACAAATTCGGTGAGTACGGGATGGACAACATTATTTTCAACCTGGGATCATATGTAAACATTTTACCGACAAGTACCTGGGAAATGATGGGGAGACCTAACTGACGTGGTCTCCAATTCAACTAAGCTTGGCCAATCATCATCGAATTTTTCCCATTGGACGGTTGTTAGACGTGCCTATGGAAATTGATGGAGTATCAAGCATTATCGACTTAGAGGTGATTGAAGTCGTGGATGACACCAATCCCTATCTGGCACTTTTAGGGATTGACTTGGCCTTTGACAACCAGGTGATTTTTAATTTAAAAAGGAGGAATACGATTTTTGACGGCAGGGAAATTCGAGTCATTGCACCATTGGACCAACACGAGGAAGATCGATATGTTGAACATGTGATAGGTGAATTAAGCCGAGAGGACCTGGATAATATTTGTAATGTCACAAATTGATGGGATGACTATGTCAACCCGACTGTTGAAAAAATGGTTAACAAACACAACATTGGGTCCCGCGCCTTCGACTTAGAAGAAGCCCTAGAGAATTGATAGAACCAGCTGCATGAAGTCAAGACCAAAATATGTGCAAATGTTACGAGAATGGTGCACTGGATAGGGACTAAGGTGCGTAATCCACCTTGCGTCAATGAGTTGTCGGAGGTAGATATTTTTGTGCGAGAATATGAAGAATAGATACCAGAGTGTTAGAGGATCCTGACACTCGATGTTGCATTGTGTAGTACACCAGCCAAGTTGTGGGTTGTGCACAAGGAGCAAGTCGTGGTATTGTGACAATGTAAAGAACTGTTGAAAGCCAGGTTCGAAACTAGCTCTCGGACTCTAGACAGAAATATTCAGGTATGGACTGTCCCAAGACCCACCTGAAGTAGCATGAATAGGTAAATTGATTTATCCATGCCTTGAACTTCATTCTAGCCAATTAGTATATTGAGTTGGAGGTGCATAGAGGAACATGAGATTGGGACGAAATGGCACAAATTTTAGGGTGACATTTAGCTTCCAAGAAAATGAACCAGTGTTAGAGGAAGATCTAAAGGTGTTGCAACGAAATGTATTTGTATAGGATGACCCAATCATGATCAAAGATGGACCATTATGTGGTGCACATCAACACTTGTAGCAGGTACAAGAGTTTATGGAATGTTACAACGTGGCAGAAAATGGAGAATATGGCAATGAAGGTCCCTAGAATATCCAGATTCTAGAAGTTGAAGGCGAGTGTGCGATGGAGGGAACACCATCACTGTCTAAGGAGTATCCACAGTCGATTAAGACAAAGAAGGTTAATATTGAGACTGGGGAATGTCCCAAAATTACAGCTATTGGAGATTACTAGGATGAAAAAACTGTTGAGAAGGTCACATACTATTGAAAAATGTGTAACTAGGTTCGGTCTTCATAAATATGAAATGTCATTTTGATTCTTGTATATTTTAAAATAAAAGAAAAATTATTTTATAGGGCACGAAGGGCTGCCACCTATCACTACAAGATCTCCATCTCCCACATTGAAAACGGGCTAGGAGGACTGCCCCTCATTTGCTGTAGAAGTCCTTATCCACGCACAAGTATCAGGCTCCACAACTGCTCCTCTGGTTTGTCAACCCTTGAGATTAACAACTACCACTCTAGCAACTACCTTTGTCTATCGAGGTGTTGCACACTGTGCTCCAACTTGGACACTATCACGCTGTCCTCCAACATACCATAAGTTCCTAATCCATGTTCACACTTGGCTCACTCTCACCCTACCCTCCAACAGTCCACGAGTGACCAAGTCCACACTGTAGCATCAACATCTAGTTAGGGTATCCTCACATCTAGGAGACCCTTACACATGATCACCAACAAAATTCTCATCAGCTGCCCTTTTCTCTGCAATATAGGATATATTGCAAAAATCTAGGCTCTAATGTACTACTGCAACATATTCCCACTGATTAGGGAACCTAACAGTCTATGTCAACCCAAATGCTGGGATGCTACAGTCTTCCAAATCTAGTCATTTCCTAGGACATCCCACAACTAGAATCCAACTAACACTAAGGAGTCATATGCAACCTTAACTCATTGATGCTTCCTTGTCCTTGATTTCTGTGCATGTATATGACTAGTTAGGATACACAACGACCCTAAACCATAGCTACAAAACCATTGTTTCCCTTGTCAAATGTGTCATCTAATTTTGTTGTTCCTTCTTTGACTTCCAAGACACCTTGGATACCTCCACAAGGCTCTTAAAAATCTCGTATTGCTACAACATTTTAGGGCAGCTTCAAAGCACAAGAAAAACACTTGTTGAAGCCTCCTTTACTCCTTATACAAGCTGCATTGTTCCTATAGAGGCTGCGACCTACAAAGATCCTTCTCCACAATGCTTCATGACTCTCAACACTCCATCAATCACCTGTTGTAAGCTACAACAGTCTGTGGCTGACCTATAGCAGAGATCCCATCACCAATAAACATAGAAAAGTAATCTAAACATACCTCATTTTTTTGTGCCCTACCTTTTCTTAGGTGCTGCTCTAGTATGTTGGGTTTTGGGTTTATTTCCAGCGTCCAAATGGATCCACATCCCCTCACAATAGTGATGTAGGGCTGCGGCCTTCAATCCAGTTGCGCAATTCCCTTCAAGGATGATAACCATCCACCAAGGGACTTCAATGCAGGCCAAACAAGTCTAGAATATCCCCTTTCACTTCAGCCCTCCTACATGGTAATCATGGAACCAAAAAATACATGGATAAGCCCTACACATAGGCTTATCCTCATTCGTTTGGTTGCTCCTTTACTTGCGGCCTAAGATAGAAAAGTCCTCCCTTTTCAATGAGCTCCCTTTACCTTTGTTTTTCTCTCATGGATTTTCAAATTCCTTCACATAAGACCTTCTTTTATAGGTCTCCATGGGGCTCCAATGAACAACGCTAAAAGGGTTGGCAACCTGTCAAACAATCTACTAACATTAGCTCGACTTGAACAAGCCCATATCTTCACCCACACTTATATTCAAAAAATCATATCTTCATTTCTACATGTCTGATTCTGACGTTTTTCATTTCCTTTGGTTTCTTTGAGAGTGCTCTATTATCTCCATCTCTCACATGCCAAATTCTCATCATGGTTTTGGCCCAAACAATGATCGGTGAAAAACCCCAGGCTTGGGTTTCAAGCCCACAAGGAAACTTGTGGAGCTCCTTCCTCCAAAACCTCAATCCATAAGGCTTGGAGTACCTCACAAGCTAAAAAAATAAACACCCTTTCTCTCCAAATGATTTCCATCCTGCAAATTTGAAGGGATTCATCCATTAGAAATCAAAATTTTCATTCCTCTCTACGCGCACACGAATTTCTCAAGAGATAGTCACGTATACACACAAATTTTCCTTTGAAAAATCACGTGTAGGTATTTTTATATGTCGTTTCCAAAGATCCAACCCGTTTACATGAAGACCCAATTTCTAAAATAGAAATTCTATAGTGAAAAATAAATTGAATCCGCTTAAAATGAATCAAATAGATGAGATTGTCGATCTAGAATTAACTGGAAGTTTTGGTTGACGATTTGGTTGAGGAAATTGGTGAAATAAAGTTACCCAAAATTTTCTCCCAAGCTCTCAATTCTCAACACTTGCAAGTTCAAATGAATTTTTGGCGAGTCCAAATGTCTTTTTATATTAAAATTTCAAAAACCTACTTTTATAAAGTTCATAATTTTAACTTTATTATTTTATGAGCTTTTAAATTTTTGGCTTGAAGTGTCGGGGGAGGTTTTTTTCTAGGGTAAATGAATACTTTGTGATATTTTTCACCTCTTAGAGTCCCACTAACACAGACCTATTGTCACAAATATCTTCCTTTTCACTGACATATAGGTTAGGACATATCACTTTTTCCGTTGCATTATGCATCTTGACCTCATACTGAGATATTTGTCCATATGGTCGACCCCATTATGTTGCGATCTTCAAACCACTTTCACTCACCGTCTTATAAAATCGTAACATAATGGTAGGCCTGCTCCTTCCATGGGATTCCTAGTTAGATCCACGTACTATATGTTTCCCATGTTGCAAGAATTGTTTGGGCTAGGGAGTCCTCTTTAGTCCTACCATGCCTTTGAAATGAAGCCTTATTCCTTTTCTTCTTCGCTATCTTTCTGGCTGTATAACCTAGAGGCTCACATGTGTTAAGTTGTATTACTGCATTGCATGTTGACTATTTGTACCCTTTTGGCCTTAACCCAA
The DNA here is from genome assembly GCA_034641835.2 of Pinus albicaulis. NCBI lineage: Eukaryota > Viridiplantae > Streptophyta > Pinopsida > Pinales > Pinaceae > Pinus > Pinus albicaulis. Next base: position 1,524,940,367 of record CM076579.1, read on the forward strand.
CTTCACTTGGACTTGTGTGTAAGCCAATTTTTACCATGACCTTTCTGCAAGTTCAAACCATGCATTCATTAGCCTCTACGACTTAACACCCTTTATCCATGGAAAGAAAATTACATTGAATGTTTTCAACCAGTGTTCGCCACCTTGCATTGAGCATAGGCATGTTCCAGACCCATGAACTAGTGCATATACCCTTAACACTCATTATTTCCACTGCACTACGGGTATTATTTTATTCCTTTTCAGGATTTAAATATGAAAAAGACAAAAAAAATTTATATTCCAAAAAGAGCAGGAACATGACATTTACTTCCATATTTGATGGAAGTAAGAGTCAGTTGTGTCGCCCTTGAAAAAAGAAATCAAAACAAGTCTTTCCTCCATTGGGATGGGACTTAGTTTGACTTTAGGAGAGCCATAACCTTTTTTTTGAGTGAGTCATCCTCTGATTGGTTATCTCTTCCAATCATATGGAGAGCTTGTTAATGCCTCATGCATCGAAAAATTATACACATTTCTTATATGCTTCCATATTGTCACATTTGAGTCGTGCTTTTGTTTAAGGGAAGTCAACCTGTGTCAGCCATTCTGTGGTGTCTCTTGAATCATTTTTCAGTCGGCTATACCCAATATCTCCAGTTATCTTCAATATCACATAGGCTATTTGGTCCTTTTCTCGTGTTGGTTAAGAAGGTATCCATTGACTTCTTACTGGCGGGTCTGCTCTTATCTAATTCGAAAAATTCTCTGAGAGTAGGCCTAGAGACACACCCTGGCCCTATTTACATCATTGATAGGTAACCTTGCACTCAACATCAATCAGTATCATGGGTCTTTGATTGAGTGGTTTCCCTTATGTTTGACGTCAGCTTACATTATCACACATTGGGATTCGTGCAGTAACTTGGTTTCCATTTGAACATATTAGTAGATTCCTCACCTTTTCGTCAGCTCTCATTATTGGTTGGTTTAGAGGGTTTCTGTTGTGCACTAGCCACATCTTGTGTACACTGGAAACGTACGTCGGAATGGATAATTCATCTCTTTTCATCCGATTTATTCCAAATTATTGGCTTGCAGGTTAAATTCGCGTTGGTTGATGTGGGATGCCTTATTTCGGTCCTTCCAGTAGAACTTTTCCCATCTAATTCGACTCATTGTTCTAGGAATAATATCTAGAGTCCTTTTTTAGTACCTTAGGTTTTGTAGTCATTGGTGGCAGAATCCTTCGCTATCAATAGTGAGAATACATCAATGTCTCACAATTGATAGATTCTCTCAAGTGTTTGACTTCAACACATTTTTTTCGGACTTGTTAGATTGTATTGGGGTACCTTGAATCATCATCATTATCATTTAGCTGTTGTTGGAAATACTGAGAGAGGGGTGAATCAATGTTTCTTTTCAATTGTTATTTTTACCAGTTAGATCACTTATAATTTGAACACAAAATGAACAACAAGAATGAATACTTTTATTAATCTCTTCTTTACAATAAATTAAATACAATAAAGTGTAGGGCTCCAACCCTAGATGAAGACACCAATATTCAATCCTTCCAGGCACCAACCTGTACTTTGCCAAGCAAAAACTTGGACTTTATGAGGCTCTGACCTATAGGGCTCCAACCTTATATTCCCAAGGCACCAACCTCAGTCACTTTGAGGATCCAACCTCTAGGGCTCCAACCATATCTCTGGTAGAGGCGAACTTGGTCTCTTAAGGGCTCCTATCCTGTAGGGTTTCAACCCTTTGCTTCAATTCGCCAAGATAAGTTCACTAATTATTCACGGCTCCCAATATCATATGCAACGAGCCGTGACAATATCTTCACCATAGTTTCCCTCAATTGATATCCAATATGCTTAGTCCATCAATGACAACTTTGTCTTCACACGAAGGTGTCTCCACAACTCTTCATGTCACCCAAAAAAATATATCCAATGTCACCTCATGGTTGCTTCAATAAGTTGTCCCAAGAAATGAAGGCGTCTCCAAGGTGTGCTCTAAATATTCACAAGTATTTTCAAATAAAGTCTTCACAACATATACACACTAGAATTCAAGGGATTTTCAATAGTACTAGAGATGCTACAAACCTCTTAAGTCATCAATGCTCCTTCAAAAAGGCTTAACAAAGCCTTCAAAAAGGGTCTACAATATTTTCAATCATTGCTCAAAACCACTGTTGTAATTATATCCTCCAAACAAGTCCAAGGCTTCTTTAATAAATCGAGTTACCACAGGAAGAGCATGTACACACTGAGCTGTAATGTTTCCTTAGCTAGAAATCTGGGCTACTACAATGGTAACAGTCCCTTGCAAGCTACAAGACAAAGCTCCTATAGGTAACTTCACAAATGGCAATCAAAGATCCAAGAATTATGTGTTTAGTTTACCACGACCAGTTGTCTCCACAGTGCTAACTGATCTAGGCTTCAAAGCCTTTCTATGGGACTGAACCTTGTAATTCTGGGGGTTGTTTCAATAGATGCCTATTCTATCTTCAAAGCCACAACTTGAACTATCTGTTCACTTCTCAGATTTATGTATAGAGTGATATAGTAGGTATGTTCCAATTCAAATTTGTTTCTGTATTGTACCCGCACAATTTTACCAAACATTGATAATAGGACTTGAGGACAAACCAATATAATTATTATAGATCCGAAACAACACCGAGTCATAGGTCCATGTGGCTTCATCACAAGTTTGAATTTATTTGAAACTTCTGCACTTATGTCATTGATTCCAAGTATTTTTCTTCATCAACTAGTCCCAAAAATGAGATCTAAGGCTTCATAAATAGATTTGATGCTTCTAGGAAGATAAACTTATCAGTCAAATCTTCTTTTCAAATGATCTTAAGTTTCTGTAATTTTTTTCACATCGAAAGTAAAAAAAAAACAATGCCTAGAATTTTCCACGAAATCTGCAAACCATTCCCTTCATATTCTTCTATGTCCTCCTTGGGTATGATTTATTAAAAGGATGACTTTTCTCTGTTTTGACCTTACCATAGATATATTTGAGCTTCTCACTGTTCAAAAAATGAGCTATCACAAATCTGTCACATGTCTGAGTTTCACTGGGTTAATTCACTACAGGTTTGAGCTATGCATACAGGTTCGAGCAACTTCGTTTATCTTCTTCTTCATTTTCCCATACACGCTTCAGTTTTTAATTCACCGAGATCTCTAATTCAAAAATAGGTGCACAAATGTGCATATATATACCTTTTTTATGCGTTGAATTGTTATGTATGAAAGAGAGTCGACAGTCATATTTTTAGTAGTCGACATATCTTCAGGATATTATTTAAAAAAATATTTTTCTGCCATGTGATGTATGCATTGCATTTATCTACCATGTTATGGATCATATAAGACCTTGTCTTCCACGTGAAAGATGGATCATATAAGACCTTGTCTGTCATGCAAGTGTTGTATCCCATGAGTGATGTATTATACTATGCTACCAGCATTATGTTTTCCATATATGGTCATAGGGAATATGTATGCCATGTTTGTCTGCCATTAATCAAAGTTAGTTCGTTGTTGTTAATAAGGAATTTTTATGTCGTTTCAAAACATATTTGGAGCCAAGGACTATGTTTATTAAATATGTATGGTAGTGTGTATTTTAAGATAATGTATCATAACATAAGGTAATGTATGGTAGTGTAAATGTATGGTTAGGTTTTTTGGATTTTATTGGAAGGTTTAGAATTTAGGATTTTATAAGATAGGGCTTTTAATATTTCATGTGTTTAGGATATAGGGTTTTCACAACAATGAAATCTTTCTATTGACATCAATGACAACCTTAGACAAACATTTGTCTCATGTTTGTTAATGGTATACATCAATGACTGGTAATCAAACTATTTTTCACATGGTCAAATTCAACTCATTTATTCCCATAGTGTAGAAATGTACCATCTATAGTCAGTGAAGACCTCAGGTTGTTTCAGCGTCTTGGTTCACTCGACAACTCGAATTTTCTACCAGTGATACGATCCACCTTGTATGTTGCAGTCCTTCACAACAACATCATTTATTAGCATAGACCTAGGGTTTCCATTATAGGTCTATGTTGGCACTCGAGTTTATGAAATACCACTATTCCACCTATATGACTTGCTACTTTGAGGATAAGTTATGCAAAATCAGTGATCAAACTTTCTTTGAGCATCATTGGTCATGATTTCTTCTATATGTGATATTGAGACATAGCTCCGCCGCGTTCCTTTGCGGCTATGGTTAGATGATCCATTATGTATTATTCATTTCTCTCTGTACACTTATGTATACATGTTGGATTCGCTCTATACTTGATCAACGGGCATGATTTACTATCTTTGAGCATGGGTATTCCCACCTCAGATGTGAGTCTTCTTTCTGATTTCTTCCACAGGTTTTCAGCAGGTTGGAATCTGGATATCTCATCTCAGGTTCTCAATTGATCTCTCTTTATACTTAATACATTTCGTCCATCATGTACCCCTTATGACCTCATATATTAGGGTGCATTTGTTATATAATCATTCAACACTCTTGTAGTTGTGATGCTCTTGTATGGCCTTTGGCAACCCTTTCCCATTCAGACTTGATCATTTATTAAAAAACAATATTTTGAATTCCATACATGACTCTGCCCTTCAAAAAACTAGTACACACATAGGTACCTCTATATAGAACATACGTATATAATTTTAAGTATGAAAAAAATATAAAATATCCTATTTTTCAGGCGGGGTTTATGAGTTTCATTGAAAGCCCACCTATAGGAGCCCATGGCCTAACTGAATCAACTGATTTTTTGTGGTATTTATACACCTCATGGTAAGGCCTAATGAAACAAAGGAGATAGATATCGACATTATAGTATTTTTAGTCCCTAGATCAAGTCTGATTTCCCCTGTGCCTCCTTCACTCCCATTCATAGGAAACCATTATTTCCTTGCATAAATGTTCATACTTCATTATATGTCATCCTTTTGCATATGCTCGAGAGGTGATCTTTGAGGCTTGGGATGGACGGATTCGGAGGAAGGTTTTTTTGGTGTCGTGGTCAGATCAGGTTGTGTCTCTCCACTATTCTTTGCTAATATCAATAAAGAAACTATGTCCTGCTCCTAAAATGTTATAATATCATTTTTTATGATTCATGTTGAATACACATCATGATTTATATGCTTATGCTTGATGATCTAACATGTTTATTATGCACATGCTTTGAACTACTTGCTATGTATATGCTTCTCTGAACTTTGTTGCAGGTCTGATCACTTTGGAGGAAGCAAAGGGCTTGGACCCTACGTGATCGAAATTAAACACAGTATCTACGTGTACATCTCTCAAACCTGACTTTAGTAGTTTGTATAGTTTTCTTTCCTGAATGTATGATTCTAGTTGATTGTTTGCCTTCGACCTATTGAGGTTATCAACCCTTACCTTAGGGAATATTTTCCCGCCAACACTTCCTCAACGAAGTGATTAAGGAAGAGGTGTACATTGAGCAGTTGAAAGGTTTTGAGACCTTCGACAGAGAGTGGCATGTGTGCAAACTCAAGAGAGCATTGTATGAATTGAAACAAGAACCTCATGCTTGGTACACCAGGATCGACAACTACTTCATCGGGTTTGGCTTCAATAAAAGCGAAGCAGATGTGAACCTTTACCATATTCTGGTAGAAAGAAATTTTTTGATCATTATACTTTATGTTGATGATTTGATACTGATAGGTGATGAGAAGCTCATCAACTCTTACAAAGAGGATCTTGCAAGAGAATTTGAGATGAAGGATATGGGGCTCTTGCACTAGTTCTTAGGATTGGAAATTTGGAAAAGAGATGGGGAGCTATTTGTATCTCAGGGAAAGTATGCCAACGAGATTCTAAAGAAGTTTCACATGGAGGGCAACAAACCCATGGAGGCTCCTCTAGCAGGGAACTGTAGGAAGGAGGATGCTACTTCAGGCGAAGTAATGGATGCTGCCATCTACAGACATCTTGTGGGTTCACTCATGTATTTGGTGAACACACGACCAATCATATGCTATGTAGTTAAACAACTTAGTCAAGATATGGTTAAGCCTACCAGGCTCTTTTGGAAGGCATGAAAGCATGTGTTGAGATACCTCAAAGGCACTACAGAGTTTGGGCTATGGTACAGGAGGATAGAGGGAGAGAATCTTCAAGGCTTCACATATGAAAATTTGGTAGGGAGTCCATTGGACAGGAAGAACACATCAGGGGGCATATTCAGCATTAGATCAACAACACTTTCTTGGTACAACAAGAAACATAGATCCATTGCCCTCAGTTCAACAGAGGCAGAGTACATGGCTGCTAGTTAGGGAACTTGTGAGGCCATTTGGATGAGGACGATACTTGTTGGCTTTTTTGGTCTACATATGTATCCGATGATGATTTATTGTGATAAGCATAGTTGCATCAAACTCTCAATTAATATGGTTTTTCATGATAGGTCCGAGCATATTGATATCTGGTATCACCATCTTATAAATTGTGTATAGAGGAGGATTATGTTATTAGAGTACATTCCCACGAAGGAGAATGATGCATACCAAGAGGAAAATTGGAGCTCCATAGAGGCAGGATTTTGATAAAAGACAATCCATTTCTTGTTGAGACAAAGTGTTGAAATTGGCAATAAGAAGAGGCTTATAATTTAATTTCCTTTTAATCAAATTAGAAGGAAATTGTAATTCCACATAACATGATAACTATTACTAGTTAACTGAGTTAGGAAGACTTAGTTAGCTTAGTCAATTTTAGTTGAGGGTCAAACTGGAGGCATGTGGAGTTCTCCCTAAGTTTTTGAGGGTCCAGTTGCAGTTATTTTGAGTTGTAATTTTTTAACTTGATTATTTGAGTTTAAATCAGTTTAACTAGTTCTAATTGATGGAGGATCTAGTGAGAGGTCTAGTGAATTAAATCTGATTTAATTCACATGCAGTGATCTATCAGATAACTGATAGTTCACCATAAATGGTTGTTGCATGTCAGTTCCAAGGAAGACATAGTTGAGATTAGAGTTAAAGGGAAGTATACTTTCAGTTGTATAATTAGAAAATTGTACAAGTCATGCATGAGGTCAACAAGATGCCTTGGATGTATTGTGCAATCAATTATTGGGGATTTCATAATTAATATGGGATCAATTTCCTTAGGTATTGCGCAAGCAAGGCTGAGCATCCAGAGGCAAGAAATTGGTTAAGTATTGAACCAAACTTGCCTGGATCAGAGTGAGACAGTCAGAGATAGTGCAAATATATCTCAAGTATGAGATAAGAATTTTATTGTTTCATATTCTTGAATAATGCAATATACATATAGCAGGGTTTTTAGTTGAGATGTTCCCCAGATAAATCTTTGTGTTGTGTGATTGAAATTCTCTCTTTCTTGTTCATGTGATTATGCAATCACAATTGGTTTCCGCAATTTGTAGAATAGATTCAAGTATTTTTTTTTAGCATATTACAAGATCAATTGAATCTATGTGGATTTTATACATGTTCTAAAAAATTCTTTCATAGTTCCAAAGTTGGTGGTTAGCCTGAAACCACCATTGGTTGAGACCTCGAGTTTTCCCGCATTTTGGTTTGTTTGTGGTTTTCTCTTAAAAACCACCATTTCAAAGAGCTCCTTCAACCATTGGATGTCATGCATTTTTTCATTTTATCTCTCTTCTTGGAATTTTATGTACACCCCTTCAGATTAAGGGAAAGAATGTTAGCCACCTAATCCTCATGGTCCTTGTGGAGAGTTATTGCTCGCCCAAGAAACCTAGGAAACTGAATCAATGATTTACCTATTGTATTTATATGTACTATGTACATCATTCTTCATACTATTCTTAATATACAGTTGAATTAATTTTCCAAATTGTGAATCCAACAACCTCAAAGTTTAAAACTAAGTTAAATACATAGTAGATACCAGAATTGTTGGGATATACTATAATAGTAGTAAGACTTGTAAATGCACCTCAAAGTTTAAAACTTTGATGATTGACAAAGCTTTGGATGTGAGCAATGCATTATAACCTAAATACATTTTCGTTGGATGTGAGCAATGCATTATAACCTAAATACATAGTAAATAAACCGTTGAGGTATACTTTGGATGTGAACAATGCATTATAATCTTAACACATAATAGATAAAGCATTGGGATATACTTTGAATGTGAACAATGTATTATAACCTAAACACATAGTAATAATACTTAGTACTTTGGATGTGAGCAATGCATTATAACCTAAACACATGGTACAACTTAAATACACCTAAATACATAGGAAACTTTACAATGCATTATAACCTAAATACAATACTTTAAACTTAAGTACAATACTTTACAATGCTTCATAACCTAAACACATAGTATAACCTAAATACAATACTTTACAATGCATTATAACTTAAATACATATTATAACCTAAATACAATTTCTTTGGATGTGAGGTATACTTTACAATGCATTATAACCTAAACACATAATATAATCTTAAAATCTAAATACCTAAATACATATGATATACTTTGAATATGAACTATACATTAAATACATAAAATATACTAACCTAAATACCTAAATACATGCTTTGAATGTGAACTATATATATATATATATAATATACTAACCTAAATACATGCGATGTACTTTGAATATGAACTATACATTAAATACATGAAATATACTTTGAATGTGAACAATGCATTATAACCTACACAAAATGCACCTCAACTCAAAGTTTAAATTATCATGTTTTACATAGCATTAAGGATGAGCAATGCATTATAAAGCACTTTTGTTTCACAAATGTTATAGAGGTGGGATTCGCAACAAGCATACCCAACACACGTATTTTAAACAATGTAGGTAAAGAGTGTTAGTATGAAGGAAAATAAATATATGAAAACATGAAATATTTTAATTATAATGATAAAATGATACCCAAAGTCCCACAAAATAGAGTGCTCTAATTTTTTTTTTCAAAGCCCACTGAGATTATTTTAGCACCTAACATAATCGTTGATCCCTTACCAAAATAGAAAGAAAAGTGTGTAAAGGCTTCCAACTCTGTAAATTGCTGAACTCTAATTTCAATTTCACCGCTGCTTTTTTCACATCTTTTATCCGAGTTGTGGATTGTACTCTAGTTATGGAAATACGCACATTAATAGCAGGTCAAATCCTGGAATTGAATAGATAGATAAATGAAAATATTTATCTATTAATAGTAATAAAAATATAAATTATATTAATAAAAATATAAATTGGTAATAATACAATAATCTAATTATTAATTTTTTTTATTATTTTATTGAAATTTTATGATAAAATGTGTGTGAGATTGTGAATTTTTACTATTTAAAATGTATATTTAAATATATAATTTTTTTATAAAATTATAAATTTTTATATTTTTAAATACTAAATAGATTCATTGCTTTCAAAAATCTATTACTTACTATAGTTATATAAATTAAAAAACTCATACTTATCATTCTTAAAAAAACATATAAAGTTGGACAAAATCAACTAAAAGAAAAAATATGCCTAAAAAAAATCAACTACCTAGACAATCATATAAATTAAAAAACTCATACTTATCATTCTTAAAAAAACATATAAATTTTGGACAAAATCAACTAAAAGAAAAAATATGCCTCAAAAAATCAACTACCTTGAAGTACTTTAAGTACTTAAGACAATCATCTAATTTTAACTTTCTCTCTGCCTTTTTTTCACAACTTATATCTCAAGTGTGGATCGTATTCTAGTTATGGAAATACCCAAAAATAGCAGAGGTCAGATCTGATGAAAACATTTGTCCATCAATAATAATAATTGCATTAATGGGATTGTAAATTGAGGCATCTCCAAAATAAAACTTAGCTATTGCTGTCACTCAGCGATCTGTTTCACTAACTCTCACCTCATATAACTAAGAAGTTAATTTAGCTCCTCTGAAAAATAAGAAGTTAATTTAGCAGGGTATATAGTTAATAAGAAAGAGAACTACACATACCCACTAAAGTGCCATGGGTTCTTAAAAAAGAAAAAGAAAAAGGGTGACTGTATCTCAATATCTGTCAATTAGATTAAAAAAATAAAAAGAGTGATTGTATCTCAATATCTGTCAATTAGATTAAATGGTGTGATTAGAATTACCATGGGGAAGCATAACATAAACTAAGCAATAAGTTAAAATTATTAAGCAATAATGTTTCACAGCGCTTCTTGGAAGCTTCTTGTGCTTTCCACCACACTAATGACACTCACAGACGACTGCGAGCAAGGCACCCAACCTTTAGCTACGCCACAAGGCGTTTCCTTTTTGTGAATTACATGTGTAGATGTGACAGAGGACTCAGGAGTACGATCACTGCCATCAAATCCATCAAACGACGGTTGGTATACAACTGGCAATCCATCCTGGCACCATCCTTCCACGGAGATCTAACATCGAATTCTGAGAGGAATTTCTTGGTTCTTGACTCTGGTATTCAGATCCTTGCGTCTACCCATTATGGAGCTTGGACTAAAAGCTGAATTTATTTTGTGATCACATTCCTCTGTAAAGAAGCTCACATTTTTCAATGAAACTAGCTCGCATATTATATTCCTCTGTAAAGAAGCTCACATTTTTCAATGAAAGTGGCTTGCATATTATATTCCTATGTCTCTCATGTGTTCTGCGGTTCTAGTACTCACTCTGTGATCACTAATACATTGACTCGTTATACTACCCTGCAGTTTCATTTTCCGAGTCGAGCATTTGAAGTTACTTGCCATCATATGAATATGACTTATTCTAACTCTCTGTGCCTCGCTATAATTTATATGTGAATTTTTATGGCTCCTCTTTCATTCCTTGAGGATCGTAAGAAGTTTCTTTGGCTCATATCATGTCACAGTATCTCTGGTTTGCATATAGTTCACATTGTATCACAATGACTCTCTATTACAGTGGTCTTGCATACATGGCATCGATTTTTATATAGTAGCATCGTATTAGATCATAAAGGCTCATATTTGTTGTTGTTCACATTCATGGCACGTATATTGTCTATGGTATGTATTACAGTCCTGTGACTTGTATACCTTATATTGAGGCTCAATTTCTGAAATGCATTCCTTATTAGACCGCATTGCTAATCTCTATGTTTCGGTTATATATATATGTTGGCATTATTATCAAATGATATATGGCAGAAGTGATGTCAAGATAATTCTGATAATAAGAGTGCTTTGATTCATGGCCTTGTTCTTTATAGTAGTGCTTTTAACATGTGACATAAATCTTCATGACATAGATAACAGTAACATATCACTAACCTTGTATGATGGTGACCCTTGTCAGTGATCATGATGACAATAATAACATGATAGATGACATCTGTAACAACAGTGTCTCTAGAACGTATGTGATCTTGTATATGACACTGATTCGATATCAACTCGTATATGACACTGATTCGATATCAACTCTCCTTGACTTGATTCGTTCAATTCACAAACTAAGTTGTGAACTGACTTGGGTTGGCCCTAGGAAGGTCTAATATGATTGTTGTATCTAATTTTCATGTACTTTGTATCTCAATTGAATAATTGATGAATATCTAATCGAAGAAAAATTTGGATGGATTTTCCCACTCATGGGGTTTTTCCCTGTCTCTTACCTAGTTGATGGTGTCTTTATTGCATATAATTTTCTTATCTTTTCTGTTTTGCTACACACTATTGGTGTTATTGTTCTTTCTAGATAATTGTTAATGATGTTATAATGGGGTAAATGTAATATGAAATGATGTAAAAGTTTGTAAATGCAATTATCTACAACAAAATAATCTAGCCTTGATAGTTAAGGTAAAATTAACTTGTTCAAGTTACTAGTGGTTTTATTTTTGTTTGGTAGTTAAGGTAAAATTGACTTGTTTAAGTTGCTAGTGGTTTTATTTTTGTTTGGTAGTTAAGGTAAACTTGACTTGTTCAAGTTATGAGTTTTTTTTGAGCTCCAGGTTTATGAGAACCTGTGTGATTACCCATGGTATTCATGTGGAATATAAACCTATTTAAAGGGGGAATTACACCACCCTAGATCCATCTTAACTCTGGATCTAGCGCTCAGAATGATTAGGGGCTTAGTTTTATGCTAAAAAATAAAAGTTCTCAGAATGGCTCGGAACAAGAACGACCATGTAGTGCTCGTCGTTTTGAATCAGACGTACTTCGTTTCAAAATGGACTTCGTATGCTCCTGAAAACGAGTTTTGTTCGCTTTGCTAAACAGACAAAATTTTAAAAAAATGACAGACAGGTGCCTAGTCAGTAGTCCGTACTGCTGACGTGGCATACTGAGTGTGCAGGGTCAATTTTGCATTTTCCTCTGGCGAATGCTGAATAGCCAAGTGGCATCATGGTATTGGTCGAATTTCTGGGTTATGTGATGAATTTTTATTGGTTCAAAGTTGGGCCAATTGGGTGAGGACACATGGTGCAGCTTGGGGCCGCCACGTGCCCCCCCATGGTTGCAGAGTGGAGTAATTTTTTTGGTTAAGTATAGGAGGAGGCGTCAGGGCTCAATCACTACCTCCCACAAGCCAACGCCACACATTACCAACCTACCACACAATAGTTCTTAACATACAAAGGTTACCATATATACTTAAATCTTACCATATTGTATGGCGGGGGAAGTGGGGGCCAGCTCCATGGGGCCAACCCATGATGCATAAGACCACGTGCGAATACCATCGGCGGGCTTAAACCATAATACTGCGTTTAATAATTAAATCACATTTAATTAACATAAACCTTCATTAACTAGTGCCTAATCCATAATTTATTCCAAGTTTATCTTAAGTGTGGAATTAGCGCTAAGTAACACTTAATTAGCACTGTTGGCTTGAGGGGTCCTGACTCAGGTTCAAAGTTAACATGCAACCAACAAAACCCTCTTACTACTGGCCCTTTCGGTAATGATCTGCTTGCGCAGACCAAAGTCTCACTCTAAGTAGTATGGGGGCGTGTTGGAACCAGGTTTCCACACCCTGAGAGAGAATTAAATGAAGTGGGTGTCCACAGATCTATCTTATTAACCAAACTTTCGTGCATACCAGAAACCCTAGGTCAACTAACACAGGTTAACCACATCAAATATAATTGTGCACACAAACTGATCCCAATTATTTATAACGATTCACAGAAACCCTTACAATTCATCACATCTACCCATGCACACAACCATTAGGGTCCACACACCACCGGACTAAGGTCCCCGCGCACATAGCCAGCAGGAGCCTTTCAGACACAAACACTTACTATAGATTCAACTTCTCAGATCTATCACCAGTCTCTAATCATCTATCGATCTCTCTATCTGACTTGATCTATACTTCTATTTATACCTTTTCTTGCGCTCATACTATGGTCCTCAAACCGTGGTTTGATGCCCCTATTTTACCCATTAACCCATTACAACTCATGAAGGGACTTTGACATGCCCCAAAGCCCCTTGAATCTTCTTTGCGTAGTGCGCACGACTCAAAACTAACAAAAGTAATAATATTTGTCCCAAAATTGTGGTCCTAAGGGACCTTGCTCCAATAGTCCCCCAACACAATCTTGTGACTCGTCCCGAGTCACAGAGGAGGTGAGGTCTCCATCTTGGTCTCAACTCTTCAATGGATGCGGTGAAGGGTGCAAGGATGCCCGCGATCTGAGCAACAACACTCTGAGCCTCCTCCACCAACTTTTGCGATGTAGGTCCTTTTGCTGCGAGACTAATGCTCCACTGCGTCTGGCTAGGGTCTCCACGACAACGTCTAGGTCATGAGATAACTTCATGGCCTTGTCCACCCACGACTTCATATGGGTGCTGAGGATATGCTTCTTGCGGCGCATATCTTCAATTTCGTCGTGCAACACCCGACTTGTCTATAAGCGAGCCATTCTCCGAGTAGGAACAAGTGTTGGTAGTGCCTCCTAGAGATCATCAAAATTTTGTTCCTTTGTGCGCATATCCTGTGATATCTTTCGGACGAGGGGGTCTGTCTACACGAAAGTCCAAAATTCCATGGGTGTATCCAGGATTTCTGTTCCATTGTAAACTGTGGCTGCAATGCTAGATGAAGCCTCCTTTACCAGGGCAGTGCGCTGGGTTCGTATTTCGGGCAGAGTCTCTGGCTGGAGCTTGGATTGTAGCTCCGCAATCTGCTGCCCAAAATCTGCCTTGATCGCTTGGAATTCTGAGCGAGAGGACTTCAAGGCGGCCACCAATCCTTCAAATTTGTCCTGAGGTGCAGCAGAGGCAGGGATGGCAACCTTGGGAAGGTCACCACATAGACGATCAATTAAACTCTCTAACTCTGCGCGCTAGGCCACCACTGCTTGCTGGGATTTTTGAGCCTACAAAGACTCTTGTGTGCATGCTGCAACTGTCTGCTCTACCGCTATGAGCTGCTAGTGCATGCGTGCCTCTCGACATTGTATCTCATTTGTGATAATAGACTGGATTGCGTGCAAATTTTCACTGGGAAGCATGGACAAGTCAATACTGACCTCAGAGCACGTCTGCACTTGTGTGCGCAAGTTGGGCTGCTCCAAGGTGACCGTAACTCCAGGAAAGGGGAAGATCCATCTATCTATTGTGCTAATAACGATAATAGTACTCATGCTCGCTTGATTCGACCTCACCTGAGCAACGCTCTCTTGCATTAGGGGAATTTTGAGGTCTAAAATGGGCCTCCTAATAAAAATGTACAACCAAAATAAAATTTATAAGTACCAATAGGATTCAAGATGTTGATGTCAAACATGGGGGATAATTCACCATTTTTTAAGTAAAAGGGTAAGAAGATTAAAAAATAATAAAATGATAAAACTACTTTTTCCACTCATATTTTCAACTTATCTCCCAAAGTTTTTACTCAAATTTCGAGTAGGAGTACTCGTTGGATGCAAAATTTAATTCCTCATCCATGGAGTACCCATGTTGCATACTTTTGATGGATGGTGCTACATGAAAACTGGGAAATACATGAAAAAGCGTGATTGCAATCACATTTTTCAAGTATTTCTCATTTTTTCGTATAGTAGGATCCATCAAAAGTGTGCAACATGGGTACTCCTTGGATGAGGAATTAAATTTTGCATCCAATGAATACTCCCGCTCAAAATTTGAGTAAAAAAATTGGGAGATAAGTTGAAAATACGAGTTGAAAAAATAGTTTTTTCTTTTTTCCCTCTAAAATGTGATGATGTAATCAAATCTTATTTTATTATTTCCACTATTATTTTATATTTTCCTTAGGAGGCCCATTTTAGACCTCAAAATTCCCCTAATGAATGTTGTCTATCTTGAGCTAAAGAACTTGTAGACCAGTCTGCATTGCATCCACTGCAGTTTTATGCTGCTCCTCTAGCGCAAACCTTCGACCTTCAAAGGAAGATGTGACCGCATATGTAATTTTGTCTAGATCATCCTCTGTGAGGGTGAAATCGTCCACGCTTCCTATCTTATATCCTTTCCTCTTCTTGCGCACACCCTTTGGAGTTTCAACTCCTCGCTTGGTGCCTCGGGGGGACTCCTCTTTGGTGCCATTCTTTCCATTTCCACCACCGAGATCAACTTCAATCTCCACCTTAGGTTCCTTCTCTGCTTCTATCTCTGTGCCCTTCTTAGCTTCTTTTCCGGCTTCTGTCTCTTTGGCAACATCCGTTGTCTCTTTCCTGATGTCGAGGCTATGACAGGCTTGGCGGAGCCTAGCCCGATTTTCCATGATATTGGAAAAGTCGCAATGACCTGGTGAATTTCGGTCTCTGTCACCATGTAGGGTAGGTTGTACCATACCCTATCCTTGCATGCACGAATCTGTATGTTATGCATAGACCCCTGGAAGTCTGCAATGACCTTATACTTGTCATATGCAGCTGGGGACAATCGAGGGCGCAAGTGGATTGCTGTAGCCAACCCTCCTTCAAATAAGACCCAAAAGATCTTATTTTCCATCATGCACTTAAGGTCTGTAGAATCCCACAAGTTGGCGTAAGGCGCCCCTTAAAAAACGCCAGGTTCTACGTTTGGAAGGATTTCATTCTCTGGTGTTTCCCACACAACCAGAGCAATGAGCAGGAACAACCATGAATAAAAAAATTTCTTACCCTCCTCCTGCGCCTCATGCATATTTTCCAGGAATTCAGTTCAGAGGAATTGGGGCCAGTTGAAACTCACACCCTTCTCGCACTGCTCTGCCAGTGTGATGACATGTGTGGGGACCACCTTAGGCCTGAACTTGCGCATCATTTTGCAAGACAACACTAATGTCCCGAGGCGCACTGATGGATCTACAATCTGCTAAACCAGGAAGCCCCTGGTATTACGTCCTACCTTATAGTCGTTCTTCACCTTCACAACGAATTTCTGCTCATGGCTCTTTCCTTAATTCGCCATAGGGTTAGGTCCCTTCTTCGGCAAATCGGTGATCCAGTGGATCAACGCAACATCGATTGGAATTCGAATTTTAATCCAGAGACACACATCGTGCACCAATGCCAATAACTGGCACACACATGCATCTGTGATGGGATATCGTCCAAAGTGAGGAATCCTCGACAAGTTGAGAATTCCGGCATTGCTCAACCTATGCGCCCAAGGCATGGGATCTACTTTTACTAGTCCAGCGTATAGAACGTGTTCGAGTTAGTACTCCGGCACCAATTCTGGGAAGGTATTCTCATTTTCCAGATCATATTCATCAAATTTCATAGAAGGGATCTTCCCAAACATATCTCCCTCTAACGTGACCGCCTCAGGGATCAATGGCATCTACAAGTAGGTGCACACCATATCCAAATCCTTCTGGGATTTTACGGAGGGTTTGCACAACTTCACATACCTTGGGATCTAGGAGATGGGCTTAACAAAGAGCGCAACTTCCTTAGTTGCGGTTATAGGTCTCTTCATTGTATCACCCATAGGAGATCTGTCCTTGGACACCTAGCGTGGGGATGTAATCTACCTGGGGGATGTCCGTGACTTCAACGATGATCCCTTAGTCACATTAGCCTTCCCCTTGGCAGGTGTTGATATGACTTCATGGACCTCAGAGACAACTTCATGAACTTCTTCATAGCCTGGGTCGGTAGACGTCGTAATTGGCACATATGGCTCTTCAGACGACGCACTCTTGGAAACGAGGTTGGTTGATGTCATCCTTGGCTTGAATATAAAATCGAGATTACTTACTTCAGGCTCGGGAGTCTCACGGGCAGACATACAACACACACTAATAATCTCAGGGCACAATTCACTTGAACATCAAAAGAACAGAATGCGATTTGCTTCCTCATTTTTATAGGCGATCCATGACGGTTGGAACTTCGTTAATGCCACCTTATCCTTGTAAAAATGTTCAAAAATACCATAAGATCTTATCATTAATTGCAGAAAAGTCGCTCCATCCAATGGTAAAATCAAGTTTTCACCCAGAGTAACTATTCTAACGGCTAATTCTTCCCACCACGCACAACCTTTGCGTTCATGTCGCACCTGCCTGTGCATGTCCTCCACACAGTGTGTTGAGTAAAATAATTTGTATTAGATTACTAACATAAATTATCAATCCAATATCCATAAGATTTGTGAGACATATGTGCACAATTGTTGGGAAACCAGCTCCAAAAAGAGAAGAAAAGAGATATCAACGCCTTAGAAATAAGCCACTTCGAGGGGGCAACCTCCAATACATTACATAAATGAACAATTCTTGGATGATACAATTCACAAAACCTCCTTTCTATATATAGGAGTCCATGGGGCCATAATGTAATCCTAGTGGGCCACAATGTAATCCTAGCCGACCTATCAATAATAATTTAAGGGCACAATAATAACAAAATGGGGGTTACAAGGGTACAATAATAACAATAAGGGGTTTACACTAACAATAATAAGGGACTATACTAGTGATATAGGGACCTAACAGGTCCCTCTCCTTCAAAAAAGTGTTGTCCTTAATGCTTGAGTAGCTCTGGGTGCTTCTGTATAAAATTCTCATCCTCCCACGTAGAATCTTCAGTGGGTAAGTTCTTCCACTTGATGAGATACTCTGAAATTGATCGATTCCGTAGCTGTCGAGTTCGTGTTTCCATGACTGCTTCAGGTTCCAATATGATTTTTCCTTCCTCATCAAGTTCTGGCAATATTGTTTAAACTGGAAGATTTTCACCTATAACCTTCTTTAAGCATGAAACATGGAAAACTAGATGTACTCACGAAGAAGCAAGAAGCTCCAATTTGTATGCCATAGTACCAATCTTTTGTAACACCTTGTAAGGACCATAGTACTTTGGTGATAATTTATTATCCTTCTTAGCTTGCTTGAGGGACATTTGTTTGTATGGTTGTAGCCGTAAAAATACCCAATCTCCTACATCAAAACTTCTCTCGCTGCGATGTTGATCTGCCTGTTGTTTCATTCAATTTTGTGCCAAATTCAGGTTATCCTTTAAGAGTTGGAGAATTTCTTGCTGATGCTCGATGTGATCTTCCACTACTTGAACCTTCGAATTTTCTCTTAAATATGTTGTGATGGATGGTGGGTGATATCCATAAAGTGCCATAAATGGGGTCATTTTTGCTGCAGTATGGAAGGAAGTGTTATACCACCATTCAGCGAGAGGTAACCACTTGACCCATTGTGTTTGTTTATCAGATACAAAACAACGAAGATATTGTTCCAAACATTTATTTACTATCTCAGTTTGACCATCGGATTGAGGATGATAAGATGAGCTATGAGCTAATTGAGTACCCAAACAAGAAAATAACTCCGTCCAAAAATTTCCAGTAAAAATGGGATCTCTGTCGCTCCCAATAACCCTTGGGCTTCCATGTAGCTTTTGAATTCTGTCCATAAATGTAGTAGCAACTGTACTTGCTTTAAATGGATGAGATAATGCACAAAAGTGTGCATACTTGTTAAGTCTATCAACTACCACCATGATGACACTCTTTCCTTCGGACTTAGGTAAACCTGTGATAAAATCCATTGAAATCTCCTCCCAACGTTGACTTGGAATGGATAAGGTTGTAGAAGTCCTGGGGTCTTAATTGTTTCCACTTTATTTTGCTGGCAAACCAAACATTCCGCCACAAACATTCGAATATCAGATTTAAGGCCATCCCAAAAAAATTCTTTCTTCACCCTGTGGTAAGTTTTTAAAAATCCTGAGTGTCCTCCTAAAGGAGAAGTGTGCAATTCCCGAAGAATCTTTTGTTTTAGTTGGGAATTCTTACAAAGATATAAGCGATCTTTGTACCATAAGGAATCATTTTTCCAACTAAATGTATCAGATGTACTAGGATCTTGCTGCAACTTCTGAATGAGTGTCCATACATCTTTGTCCTTCTTCCATTCATCTCTTGCTTCGGTTATCCAATACGGTTGGATAATAGAAATGGCACAAAGCAATGCTTCCACCTCTTCATTCTTTCTTGAGAGTGCATCTGCAACAACATTAAGCTTTCCTTTTTTTTAGATTATTTCAAAGTCATAACCCAACATCTTTGTGACCCATTTTTGCTGCTCTTCTGAAGATAGTCTTTGTTCCAAAAAGTGTTTCAGACTATCATGATCAGTTTTTACCTTGAAGTATCTTCCCATTAGGTAAGTTCGCCATTTCTTTAGTGCATGCAGTATTGCTAACATTTCCTTCTCATAAATAGGTTTCTGTAAATACTTTCCTTTGATTGGACGACTTTCAAAAGCAATGGGTCTTCCTTCCTGCATTAAAACAGCACCAATTCCATTTCATGAGGCATCACATTCCACAATAAAGGTTTTTGTGAAGTCTGGCGTAGCTAAGACCGGTGCTAGGCACATTGCCTCTTTAAGATGTTGAAAGGCCTTAGTTGCTTCAGGAGTCCATGAAAATGCATCTTTCTTCAATAATGTTGTTAGAGGTGCTGCTATTCTCCCATAATTCTTAACAAACTTGCGATAATACCCTGTTAACCCAAGAAATCCTCGCAACTACTTTATGGTTGTGGGGACTCTCCATTCCTTAATGGCTTTAATTTTGTTAGGGTCTACTTTAACACCCTCGTGAGATACAATATGACCCAGATATTCCACCTCTTGTACTCCAAAGAAACATTTGTATGTTTTTGCATATAATTGTTTCTCCTGCAATAGTTTGAGCACCCTGTCAACATGTTCAACATGATCCTTCCAAGACCTGCTGTAGATTAGTATATCATCAAAAATACTAGCACAAATTTTCTAAGGAAGGGTTTGAAAATGGAATTCATCAACCCTTGAAATGTAGAAAGTGCATTGGTAAGGCCAAAAGGCATGACCAAAAATTCATAATGACCCTCATGAGTTCGAAATGTTGTTTTTGGAATATCTTCAGTCTTCATTCTAATTTGATGATATCCTGAATGAAGATCCAACTTGGTAAAATAAATTGCTCCATGTAATTCATCAATAATTCATCAATCACAGGAATGGGAAATTTGTCTTTAATGGTGAGCTTATTGAGCTCCCTATAATCCGGACACATTCGCCATGATCCATCCTTCTTGTGTACCAATACTACAGGAGGAGAGAAAGAACTTTGACTGGGTTGAATTATACCCGCCTCTAACATTTCTGCAATCATACGTTCAATTTCGCTCTTTTGGAAGTAAGGATATCTATAAGGCCTGATGTTTGGAGGAACACTTCCTGGAATCAAATGAATAGCATGATCATGATCACGAATAGGTGGGACTCCTTTGGGAGTTTCAAACACCTTGGAATGATTGTCCAAGACTTTTTGGAGATCTGAAGAAATAGATGATTTTGATGTTGGAACTTCTAGTGAGCATAATTGTGCAATTACGCCTCGTTGTTCTTTCTTTAGAAGCTTTGTCATGACATTAGAGCTTATTATCCTTCCTGGCTTCCCTGCAATACCTCATAATTCAACTTCCTTTCCTTCTGAAAAAAATTTCAAGAAAAGTTCTTGAAAATTAAAAGCTACCGTCCCCAAAGATTGTAACCATTGTACTCCTAGTACAACATCGACACCTCCCATAGGAATGGAAAGCATTGGACTAGTCAATACATATTCCCCCATGGTTAGCTTGATATTATGGAATTTTCCAGAGCAATTTATAGTTCCTCCATTTGCAACCATCACTTGACATTCTGGTGCTGGGTATAGGAAACAATTTAATTCCTTGGCTACCTTACAATGAATAAAATTATGGGTGCTACCTGAATCAATCAACACTAATACCTTTTTCTTCTTGATTTGTCCTTCTATCTTGAGAGTTTGAGGAGTGGTAATTCCTGCCAGTGCATTACACGATATGGTCGGATTCATTTCTTCCTGTTCTAGGGCTGGTTCCTGGTGTATATCCTCTTCTTGTTCATTTTCTTCTTCTTCTTCACAATCTATGTAAAATAATTTATTTTCAGCACACTTATGACCTTTAGTGTATTTTCTATCACAACTGTAGCAAAGCCCTTTTGCTCTTTTTTCTTCCAATTGTTGTGGTGTCAACCTTGTAGGTTGTGGAAATCTAGGCGTAGAAACACTTCCTTCTTTATAGAATTGAGTGGTAGGCTTCCTTGTCGCCATAATTTTACATTCAACTTTTCTTGCCAACCTGAATGCCTTCTCCAATGAATCAAGTTCCAAAACACGAACTTCATGTTGGATGTTATCCTTTAGAGTACCTATGAAGAGATCAATCCTGTGTTCCTCTGGAATATCAGTTACCCTTATATTCAATTTTTGGAAGTCCTCGATGTGCTGCCCCACTAAACCCTTTTGTTTGAGATTTATCAATTGGCTAAAGAAGGTGTTGCTCTTTGTATCCTCATAATGTGCTATCATTTCTTCTGTAAAAATTGACCAAGTGACAATTTTTTTACGGGAGAAAAACCATCGATACCATACAAATGTATTTTGTTCTAAATGTAAAGTTGCAATGCGTACCTTTTGTGTGTTTTGCACGTTATGGAGATCAAAATATTGCTCCATCTGTAGTATCCATGTTACAGGATCATTTCCATAAAACTTCCTCATATCCATCTTTGGAATATGGTGATTCTTCCCACCAACATTAGAGTTTATGAAATCATGATTAACATTTATTTTGTTCTCATCATGAGGTTCTTCTTCTATCTTTTCACCATTAGGAAACCTTTCTTGTATCAACTTTGTGAAACCTTCCATGTCTGCTTTTAGAAAATTCTTCATGTTTTCCATTCTCTCATCGATCTTAGCTTCCATGTCATCCATCTTAGATTCCATGCCAGCCTCCATGCCATCAATCTTAGATTCCATGCCATCTATATTAGATTCCATGCCTTTCTTCAAAACTTCCATGTCATTTTTTGTTGCTCTTTGCGAGAGCGAAATTTGTTGCACTTGCTCTTGTAATTTTGATATGTCATGTTGCCATTCTTCGTCTTCATGAGTCATAGTAGAGCTTTTCAAAGGCTTAATGGGTGTTGAATTCTTTTTAGGGGCCATTTTATAATCCAATACTGATATCTATTCTACAATATGCCCTTGCAATCAATTCAACTTGATTCTTCAAACAAGACTTATGCAATTCGGAAAAAAAATACACACCTTTTACTTGCTTTTGAGGAGCTCGATATTGAAATTGTATTATATCTGTGATTGCGGCTCTTCAATATCTGAAATTCAGCACTGAAGTAGCCCTCTGAATTCTCTTTTGAATGCCACAGGTCTGACTTGATTTGGATTCTCCAAGACAAAGTTATGTCCAATCTCCCACAATGACCTAATTATGGACTGGTTCAGTATAGCGAACTTGTACGACTTGCCACGTGTCACTGTTTTGTCTTTCGTCTCTGAAATTGATAGCCAAGAAACTAAAGTCCGTTCACTTGTGACCAATTTTTACGGCACTCCTATTCGATACTCAGAGAGAGAGTTATTGAAATTTTCCCACGATCACCTTTTTGAGATGAAATTCGGGAGCCTAAAAAAGCACTACCTTCCACAGATCATATCTCCAAAAATATTGCGAATCAAGCTCTGAAATTTTTAGACAATCTTCCTGAGGATTTCGGCTTCACACCCTAAAAATTTCAGCTTCTTAAACTACGTAGAAAAAAAGTTATAGTGAAAATTCCACGATGACCTGTTTGGAGTAGCGAAACCCTAGAATCCAAAGCTCTGATAGCAAATGTTGGGAAACCAGCTCCAAAAAGAGAAGAAAAGAGATATCAACGCCTTAGAAATAAGCCACTTCGAGGGGGTAACCTCCAATACATTACATAAATGAACAATTCTTGGATGATACAATTCAAAAAACCTCCTTTCTATATATATGAGTCCATGGGGCCATAATGTAATCCTAGTGGGCCACAATGTAATCCTAGCCGACCTAACAATAATAATTTAAGGGCACAATAATAACAAAATGGGGGTTATAAGGGTACAATAATAAAAATAAGGGGTTTACACTAGCAATAATAAGGGACTATACTAGTGATATAGGGACCTAACAACAATATATGCTAGGGACCAGTTTATGGAAACTAAAAATTAACCTAATCACACCACTCCTACAGTAACTTAAAAATCTATTCTACATTCATAAATTAAAATTTAATCTACTTGCATAATTGAATTCTAATCTAGGATTGTTGTATTGAAATCAAAGACAAGTAAAAAGTGCCGTTGTATAACTGAATACCCAAATGCAAGTCAATTGGAAAATGACAAAGTCACTTTCTTGAGATGATTTAGCGAGCACAAGATTACACAATTAATTGTAAATTTAATCTAAGAAAGCATGGCAAACCATGTAAAAGGAAACTGAGACTAATGCATGACCAAATTCTTCAAATGCCATCCAATTTTGGAAAATGACAAAGTCTTCTTCTTGAGATGATTTAACAAGCATCTGATTATACATTTAATTGAAAACTTAATCTAAGAAAGTAATTACAAATCATGTAAAAAGAAACTAAACTACTGTATGACCAAATACTCAAATATCATCCAATTTTGGAAAATGACAAAGTCATCTTCTTGAGATGATTTTAAAAACATCTTATTATATAGTCGAGTAAATCTACAATCAACCAGTTGAACACACTTGCATGAATTAAACTTGCATGAATGAGAAATCTAAACTATCAAACTTTCAATGAAATGAAAACAACATAAAAATGAAATGACATACTTGAATGAAATCAAAACAAAATTACAAAATAAAACCTCCTCTGCATTACATTCTAATATGCTCCATAATATCTATTTCACATCTCCTTCCATGCTTGAAACTTCAAAGCTTTATTCAAGTTCTTCAAAATTACAAAGTAAAAAATGATAAGATTAACAAGATTAAGTTAAAAAGGTTACAAATAAAGGAGAGATATATCCTATTTATACGAATTCCTAAGAAACCTCCTCATTAATGAGGATCCTTTTTCTACCATTTTGATCCATAATATTCTCAACCAATTTTCTAACCATAAGCCACATATCCCTCTTTTCAAATCTCTTTCATATCATGAAGATAAATTCGAATTTGATCTTTGGGAGCCACATAAGAGGGCCTTGGAAGCTTCCAATGAACCTACACATGTCACAAAACTCTTTCCACTTTTAAGGTATAAGTATATGCATATTATTTCATAACTTTTGATCACAAATTCACTTAAAAATACTAGAAATTAATAATGTTTGGAAAACACAAGGGTAACCCAAATAATGATGAAAGTGAGATGAATGTAGTGACATGGTAGTGATATTGAGGTGAAATGGGGGTGATATAATGGACATGATGGTGAAAGTGGATGTCTTTTTAAGGACAATTATGAGACCCAACATACCTCCTAACTGAAGTTGTTGCATGTCTTCATGTAACCTATTATATTGATTCATTTGATCTTTGCATTGTCTTGCTTTTGAATGAGCTTGGCTTGTATTAATCCTCCTTTAACATTGCATTATCATAGCATTTGATAGCTTCATTGTTTTTTTTGCAAAGTTTTCTTTGAAATACATTGGATTGCAACATTCATCTTTATGGTTGGTTCTCGTGTGACAACCAAAATTTGATTTTTCTATGGTTGGTTCTTGTGTGACAACCAAAATTGATGAGTATTGGTTCTTGTGTAACAATACTTTGTTTATTCTTTGTTGCATTCAAATATCTTGAAAACATTGAGAATTTAGCCATCTAATAAGCTCATTAATTTGATAACAATCTTCCTTTTTTTGAATCTTAATGCAATAATAGTTGCATGTTGGTGATATGTGGCATAAGATGTAAATATATGGAGTGATATCTCTTCCCCCCAACTGATGGTTTTTGCAATTTTATGAAGTGAGAAAATGAATATTGTGGCATGTTTTTCAAAAAATTATAACTTTAGCATTTTAAGGAATTGCATGATAAAAGTTAGAAAATAACATACCTTCACTCACCTATGAAATGGATACGCTGTACATATGTAGCTGCTATGAAAATCTGATTTAATGCTTCTTCCATTGGCCGTGCAAATGGTGGATGAAGCTGTGAAAGTGTCTTTATTGTTGCTACTGAATTTGCTACATTTTCTACATCTGCTACATTTGCTACAAATGCTAAATAATGATTGATCTAATAGTCTTCATCTCATTTTCACATATTGGCACAGTTCTTATCTATGTGAATGAATTTTTTGATGTCGAACATAGTAAGAAATTGTTGAATTAGCGGTCATTAATGTATGCCACAAATCAACACGAGATTTCTCACCATTGATGAAAATGAGAGTCAAGATGCCTAAGCACATCTTGCTAGGTCTGAATAAATTTGTTGATCTGGAGTCACCTCGAAAAACCATCAAACAATAGACATTAATGTATTCCCATTGTTTATCGGCAATAGAACTTGCCATTAAGACATACAAGCCTCAAGGTACTTTTTGAAAAGTTTTTTAAAACTCAAAAATGACTATAGATATAAAATTTGCTTTGAAGCAAGATTTATTTGAGAAATGAAAATAAACATGAAAATGAGAAAGAAAATGGAGTTAATCAACATGTAAGTGAGTTGATTGCTTTTATTCTTGAGTCAGGGGTGGATGGAAGTAAATGAATGTAGATGGATAGTGAATGTGAATGAAGAATGAATGTGAATGGAAAATATGAAGGGAAATGAGGTGAATGTTTTTTTTTTTTTTGGAAGTACATAGTAATGGAGATGATGGCATCTGAAAAGGCTTGCAAGTGCTAGATCCGATTTGCATTAGCATGTGCTCATGCATTGATGTTTCATCTTTGTTGTTGTTCTAATCATCTTCTTCATTCTTTTCTCGAAATTGGTCTTTGAAAACCAATCGTGCACAAATTAGTCTTCTTTGAAGAATCTGCAAAAAACTTGGCACTCACGCAAAAAAACATAAATATATTGAAAGGAGAAGTGATCAATTTCTTCTTAATATCTACGCAAAAATTAAATGCCAAATAAAACATATTCTAAGAAAATCAAATGCATAATATTTAGTCCAATTTCATGATTTTGATGATAAATCATATTTAAAAAAAATGACGATATGCACAGTTTCCTCAATTTCAAATTCCAATCCCCACAAGATTTGAACTCACGACCTCTATTATGCAATTTGAATGAATTCCCAATAGATCACAAGCAATATTTATGAATTTAATGGAATTTTGTACATTTTAATTATTAAAAAAAAAAAAACTTGACAAGTGGCTAAATTAAATCCAAGATTTTTAAGAAAATGAGATTCCAAAATATTTGCCAAATCATTTTTCATATCTTTTGAACTCATCATTTTTCCCCTCTAAATCCAAGATTTTTAGGAAAATGAGATTCCAAAATATTTGCAAATAATTTCTCATAGCTTTTGAATTCATCCTTTTTGCCCAAATAGTGGATCTCATAACCAATTTTAATACTATAAAAGTTATGAAATTGTTCATGATTTCTTTATTATTTTTGTTGCAGGTTGAAAGCATGGAGATAATTTAGAATTTTTGTAGTAATTTTATTTTATTTTTATTTATTTATTTATTTTTAAAAAAGTTCTTTTAATGTTTTTTTTTTTTTGCAGGTACACAAGGCATGGAGATGTTGCCTTGAAGGTTTTCTTGGGGCTTCATCCTTGGGCCGTGGCATATCTACCTCCTGTAGAAAAAAAAATCGAATTTTCTCCTTCCATCATGGCCACAAGTGTTTGTTCATTGAAAATCTGTTTTTCTTCACGCAGTCTGAAAATTAAGGCTCCAAAGAACCATGAATTTCTGTCAAACGACTGCGAAATAGAGGAAACCATTTTTTGGGTTATTTAATTCACCAAGTTATGAGAAAAACCCATGTTTTTTTTTTTAAAAGATTCGCCCTCAGTCGATTAGAAACTGCGTTTAAAAAACATGTTTCTAAATTAGTGTGTTTTCTGACAATGTTGATCCGGCAATAAAATCAATTTCTGCTAGATCTGAAACAACAAAACAAAGGGAAAATCTCCTTGTGTAAATTGATACAACAACCATGGAGAATATTGGAGTTTCAATTCTTGTTTTTTCCCTCAAATTGTGTTAGTTTGCAGGTAATTGAATCTAGTATTGTTAAAAAAAATAAAATTTAATTTTCATTATTAAAAAAAAGAATTTATTAATAAAGAAAATGGAATTTGATATGTTTATTTTTTTTATATAATTTTTTTTTTAAATTTTTTTATTTTTTTATTTTTTATTTATTTTTTTATTTTTTTTCTAATCTTCCAGATCACACAAAGTGTAGGAGGAGAGCATACTCGAGATTTTTATTTTTTTATAAATGTTGACTTTTATTGTATTCTATTTAATTTTGAAAGAATTTTTTATTTTATTTTTATTTTGTCAAATCCTAAAAACTAATTTTTTTTGTCAAAGTCTAAAAGCTAAAAAAAATGAAAATGAGATTGCATAAAAAAAATGAAATCGTTAGATAAAATGAAAAATTAATCTAATAATGAAAAACTGAAATTGCGATGGAATTGAAATTAAGCTAACAAATGAAATGACATTCTAAGCTAACACTAATCCCTATGTATGCCTCAAAATGTTGAGTAAAATAATTTGTATTATATTACTAACATAAATTACTGATTCGGTATCCGTAGGACTTGTGAGACATATGTGCACAATATATGCTTGGGATCAGTTTATGGAAACTAAAAATTAACCTAATCACACAATTCCTATAGTAACTTAAAAATGTATTCTACATTCAGGAATTAAAATTTAATCTACCTGCATAATTGAATTCTAATCTAGGTTTGTTGTATTGAAATCAAAGACAAGTAAAAAGCGCTGCTGTATAACCGAATACCCAAATACAAGTCAATTGGAAAATGATACTGTCACTTTCGTGAGATGATTTAGTGAGTACAAGATTACCCAACTAATTGTAAATTTAATCTAAGAAATCATGACAAAGCATGTAAAAGGAAACTAAGACTACTGTATGACCAAATACTTCAAATACAATCCAGTTTTGGAAAATGGCAAAGTCATCTTCTTGAGATGATTTAAAAAACCTCTGATTATACATTTAATTGAAAACTTAATCTAAGAAAGCAATTACAAAGCACGTAAAAAGAAACTAAACTACTGTATGACCAAATACTCAAATATCATCTATTTTGGAAAATGACAAAGTCATCTTCTTAAGATGATTTAACAAGCATCTGATTATACAGTCAAGTAAATCTACAATCAACCGATTGAACAAACTTGCATGAATTAAACATGTATGAATGGAAAATATAAACTATCAAACTTTCAATGAAATGAAAACAACATATAAATGAAATGACAGACTTGAATGAAATAAAAAAAAAAATTACAAAATAAAACCTACTCTACCTTATATTCTAATATGCTCCATGATATATACTTCACATCTCCTTTCATGCTTGAAACCTCAAAGATTTATTCAAGTTATTCAAAATTACAAAGTACAAAATGATAATATTAACAAGATTAAGTTAACAAGGTTACAAATAAAGGAGAGAGATCTCATATTTATACAAATTCCTAAGCAACCTCCTCATTAATGAGGATCATTTTTATTTTTATTTGATCCATAATATTCTCAACCAATTTGCTAACAATAAGCCACATATCTCTCTCTTCAAATCTCCTTCATATCATGAAGATAAATTCGAATTTGATCTTTGGGAACCACATAAGAGGGTCTTGGAAGCTTCCAATGAACCTACACATGTCACAAAACTCTTTTCACTTTTAAGGTATAAGTATATGCATAGTATTTCCTATTATTTCCTATCTTCTGATCACAAATTCACTTAAAAATACTAGAAATTAATAATGTTTGAAAAACACAAGGGTAAACCAAATAATGATGAACGTGAGATGAATGTAGTGACATGGAGGTGAAATGGAGGTGATATAATGGACATGATGGTGAAAGTGGATGTCTTTTTAAGGACAATTCAGAGACCTAACATACCTCCTTACTGAAGTTGTTGCATGTCCTCATGCAACCCATTACATTGATTCATTTGATCTTTGCATTGGCTTGCTTTTGAATGAGCTTGGATTGTATTAATTCTCCTTTAACTTTGCATTATCATAGCATTTGATAATTTCGTTGTTTTTTTGCAAAGTATTATTTGAAATACATTGGATTGCAACATTCATATTTATGGTTGGTTCTTATGTGAACCAAATTTGTTTTTTTTTTTATGGTTGGTTCTTATGTGACAACCAAAATTGATGAGTATTGGTTCTTGTGTAACAATACTTTGTTTATTCTTTGTTACATCCAAATATCTTGAAAACATTGAGAATTTAGCCATCTAATAAGCTCATTAATTTGATGATTTGCAAAATAATTTTTTTTTGAATCTTAATGCAATAGTAGTTGTATATTGGTGATATGTGGCATAAGATGTAAATATATGGAGTGATATCCCTTTCCCCCAACTGATGGTTTTTGCAATTTTATGAAGTGAGAAGAAGAATATTGTGGCGTGTTTTTCCAAAAATTATAACTTTAACATTTTAAGGAATTGCATAATAAAAAGTTAGAAAAGAACATACCTTCACTACCTATGAACTGGATAAGCTGTGCATATGTAACCACTGTGAAGATCTGATCTTATGCTTCTTCCATTGGTCATGCAAATGGTGGATGAAGTTGTGAAAGTGAGTCTTTATTGTTGCTAGTGAATTTGCTACATTTGCTACATCTGCTACAAATGCAGAATAATGATTGATCCAATAGTCTTCATGTCATTATCACACACTGACACAATTCTTATCTATGTGAATGAATTTTCTAATGTCGAACATAGTAAGAAATTGTTGCATTAGTGGCCATTAATGTATGCCACTAATAAACACGAGACCTCTTACCATTGATGAAAATGAGAGTCAAGATGCCTAAGAACATTTTGCTAGGTATGAATAAATTTGCTGATGTCGAGTCACCTAGAAGATCCGTCAAACAAGATACATTAATGTATTGCCATTGTTTGTCAGCAATAGAACTTGCCATTAAAGCATGCAAGCCTCCAGGTACTTTTTGAAAATATTTTTAAAACTCAAAAATGACTATAAATATACTGTTTTTTTTAAAGAAGGATTTATTTGGGAAAGAAAAATGAACATGAAAATGAGAAAGATAATGCAGTTAATCAACATGTAAGCGAGATGATTGCTTTTATTCAAGAGTTAGGGGTGGATATAAGTAAATGAATGCGGATGGATAGTGAATGTGAATGAAGAATGAACGTGAATGGAAAATATGAAGGGAAATGAGGTAAATGTTTTTTTTTTAGAAGTATATAGATGTAATGGAGATGATGGCATTTGAAAAGGTTTGCAAGTGCTGGATTTGATCTGCATTAGCATGTGCTCATTCATTGATATTTTATCTTTGTTGATGTTCTGATCATATTCTTCATTCTTTTCTCGAACTTGGTCTTTGAAAACCAATCGTGCACAAATTAGTCTTCTTTGTAGAATCTGGAAAAAGATTGGCACTCGCACAAAAAACATAAATATATTCAAAGGAGAAGTGATCAATTTCTTCTTGATATCTACGCAAAAATTAAATTCCAAATAAAACATATTCTAAGAAAATTAAATGCATAGTATTTAGTGGAATTTCATGATTTTGATGATAAATCCAATTTAAAAAAAATGACAAGATGCACAATTTCCTCAATTTCAAATTCCAATCTCCATGAGTTTCGAAGTCATGACCTCTATTATGCAATTTGAATGAATTACCAATAGATCACAAACAATATTTATAAATTCAATGGAATTTTGTACATTTTGATTATTAAAAAAAATAAAACTTGTCAAATGGCTAAATTAAATCCAAGTTTTTTAGGAAAATAAGATTCCAAAATATTTGCTAAATCATTTTTCATATATTTTGAACTCATCTTTCCCCCCCTCTAAATCCAAGATTTTTAGGAAAATGAGATTCCAAAATATTTTCCAAATCATTTCTCATATATTTTGAATTCATCTTTTTTGCCCAAATAGTGGATCTCATAACCAATTTTTATACTATAAAAGTTCTTAAATTGTTCATGATTTCTTTATTATTTTTTTTGAAGGTTGCAAGCATGGTGAGAATTCATAATTTTTGGAGTAATTTTATTTTATTTTTATTTATTTGTTTAATTTTTTTAAAGTTTTTCTAATGTTATTATTATTATTATTATTATTTTTTTCAGGCACACATGGCATGGAGATGTTGTCTTGAAGGCTTGCTTGGGGCTTCATGGTTGGGCTGTGGCAGATTTACCTCTTGTAGAAAAAAAAATCGAATTTTCTCCTTCCATCATGGCCGCAATTGTTTGTGCATTGAAAATTTGTTTTTCTTCACGCAGTCTGAAAATTAAGGCTCCAAAGAACCACAAATTTCTCTCAAATGGTTACGAAATTGAGGAAACTATTTCAAAGTTATTTAATTCACCCAAATTTGAGAAAAACCCATGTTTTGGTTTTTTTTAGATTCGCCCTCATTCGATCAAAATCTACGTTTCAAAAACGTGTGTATAAATTGTTGTGTTTTCTGGCAATGCTGATCTGATAATAAAATCAATTTCTGCTAGATCTGAAATGTCAAAACAAAAGGAAAATCTCCTTGTGAAAATTGATACAACAACCATAGAGAATATTGGAGCTTCAATTCTTGTTGTTTCCCTCAAATTGTGTTAGTTTGTAGGTGATTGAATCCATTATTGTTAAAAAAAAAATTTTTATTAAATTTTCTTTTTATTAATAAAGAAAATGGAATTTGATATGTTTATTTTTTTATATAAAAATTCTTTTTCTAATTCTCTAGATCACACAAAGCACAGGAGGAGAGCATACTCGAGATTTTTATTTTTTTATCAATGTTGAATTTTATTGTATTCTATTTAATTTTGAAAGAAATATATTTTTTAAAATTTTGTCAGATCCTAAAAACTTTTTTTTTTTGTTAAAGTCTAAAAACTAAAAAAAATGATTTCTAAAAAAAATGAAATTAATTAAAAAAATGAAAATGATATTGCATAAAAAAAAAAAGAAATCGTTAGATAAAATGAAAAATTAATCTAATAATGAAAAACTGAAATTGCGGTGGAATTGAAACTATGTTAACAAATGAAATGACATTCTAAGCTAACACTAATCCCTATGTACACCTCCCCGACAACGACGCCAAAATGTTGAGTAAAATAATTTGTATTAAATTACTAACATAAATTATCAATCCGGTATCCATAGGACTAGTGAGGCCTACTTGCACAATATATGCTAGGGACCAGTTTTTGGAAACTAAAAATTAACCTAATCACACCATTCCTACAATAACTTAAAAATCTATTCTACATTCAGGAATTAAAATTTAATCTACTTGCATAATTGAATTCTAATTTAGGATTGCTGTATTGAAATCAAAGACAAGTAAAAAGCACTACTGTATAACCGAATATGCAAATGCAAGTCAAATGGAAAATGATAAAGTCACTTTCTTGAGATGATTAAATGAGTACAAGAGTACACAACTAATAGTAAATTTAATCTAAGAAATCATGACAAAGCATGTAAAAGGAAACTGAGACTACTGTATGACCAAATACTTCAAATACAATCCAATTTTAGAAAATGACAAAGTCATCTTCTTGAGATGATTTATCAAACATCTAATTATACATTTAATTAAAAAATTAATAATTATAAAGCATGTAAAAAGAAACTAAACTATTGTATAACCAAATACTCAAATATCATCCAATTTTGGAAAATGAAAAAGTCATATTCTCGAGATGATTTAACAAGCATGTGATTATACAATCAAGTAAATCTATAATCAACTCGTTGAACACACTTGCATGAATTAAACTTGCATGAATGAGAAATATAAACTTTCAAACTTTCAATGAAATGAAAACATAAAAATGAAATGACATGAATGAAATCAAAGAAAAATTACAAAATAAAACCTACTCTACCTTACATTCTAATATGCTCCATGATATCTACTTCACATCTCCTTCCATGCTTGGAACCTCAAATCTTTATTAAAGTTCTTCAAAATTACAAAGTACAAAATGATAATATTAACAAGATTAAGTTAACAATGTTACAAATAAAGGAGAGAGATCTCCTATTTATACAAATTCCTAAGCAACCTCCTCATTAATGAGGATCCTTCTTCTTCTCCTTTGATCCATAATATTCTCAACCAATTTTCTAACCATAAGCCACATATCCCTCTCTTCAAATATCCTTCATATCATGAAGAAAAATTCGAATTTGATCTTTGGGAGCCACCGTTAAGAGGGCCTTGGAAGCCTCTAATGAACCTACACATGTCACAAAACTCTTTCCACTTTTAAGATATAAGTATATACATATTATTTCCTAACTTTTGATCATAAATTCACTTAAAAATAATAGAAATTAATAATGTTTGGAAAACACAAGGGTAACCCAAATAATGATGAAAGTGAAATGAATGTAGTGACATGGTAGTGATATGGAGGTGAAATGGAGGTGATATAATGGACATGATGGTGAAAGTGGGTGTATTTTTAAGGAAAATTCTGAGACCCAACACATCATCGAGAAAAATGGATTCCTTTTCTCCAACCATATAGTCATTTGGTGGGCACAGGGTTATCCCTATATGGCTTCAATCGGCTTCCATTGATGTACCCCGAGAGACTCTCACCGCGCAACATGGACAAGTGCACCGTATCTTCGTTAGTGATCTCTTTCACAATATACAGCCCCAACAAATGCTTTCGGAACTTCCCTGGGTGGCACGCAAACCGAATGTCATACAATAAAAATCAGATCCTCTTCCTTGAATGCCTTCTTCCGAACATGCCTATCATGATAGGCCTTTTCGCGGGCCTTCTGGACTTGCTGATGAAAGTTGGCAATAAACCGATCCTTGTCTAATGCAATCAATTGTGATATACGTTCCTCCACGATGTCTGGTTCAACCATATTAGTTAGTGCTAGGGAAAATTTTAAGGATATAAAAGTATCTTGAAGTTTAAAAAATTGGTTAATCTCACTAGTCCTTAATATGTAAACTATAAAATGTTTATTGATGTATTTATAAAATTATTCAAATTTATAATGATTTTATATATACTCTCTATATAATGTTGGCGATTTTTAACATAAATTAATTTTGCATTGTAAAATTTGGGTGAATCATTTTTTTATAAAAGATGAAAATTGACGAATATTTGTTTTGGAAAAAAACATGGAAAATTTGCCCACTTGCGAATATTAGCCCCTAAAATTTTTCATGGTTACTGCTGCGATGCGCATGTTTGGAATGATGTATTCCATCGGCATGATAGCTTCCTGGCCATAAACCATCCTGAATGGTGTTTTTCCAGTCAGCTTCTTGTAGGTAGTCCGATAAGCCCATAAGACAACATGTATGTGCATGTCCCAATCGTTCTGGTTGGCATTGCAGATATTTGTAAGTGCATTTGTTACACCAATTTTTTGTCATCTAACTTGTTACTATTAGATGGACTAAAGTACACCATGTAAGACCAATTTTACCATAGTAAAATTGCTTTCACTATGAAAAATAATTTAATAACCCATAGTTTATTAAGTTATTTTTGGTCTAAACATGAAACCCCATGAAGAATAATCGAATAAATCCTTATTTGTTTGATTTTCCTCAAGGGATAATTAATTAAACCACTGTTTAATTAATATTCCCGGTCATATTTAACCCAAAACAGAAAAATTAAATAGACAAATCATTATTATCTTCTTATTTTCTAGGAATAATTATTTAAAACATTATTTAATAATATTCCTTGTTAAATTTGACTAAATCATTTATAAATAATTGAATAAATCACTAATTATTTAATTATTACTTAACCACATTCTTAAAATAATAAATAAATCATTTATTTATTTATTATTTCTAAATAAAGGGACTTGACCACATTCAAATTCCTTTTTCCCTCCAACAAAAATAATAAAATATTCCATAAAAGTTGGATCTAGTTTTGGTTAATAATATTTGAATTATGCTACAATATCTAGACTAACTCAATATTTTGTTATAAATAGAAAAGTTTTTCCATTCATTCACTACCTTTTGTTGCTTAGAGATCACTCATGATCTATACTTTTGGTCTGAATTTGATTCTCCCATCATTGTCATATTTTTCTACTTTTTTGCTTGTGAGCTCCCTTTGAGTTCCATTTTTGTCTGGGTTTTCTACACCATCAAGAGAGAGAGATCTTATATTTGAGGCGTTGAGGACATACAAGAACCCATCCCATTGAGGGGGACTGGTAACATATTTTTATGTTCCCTTCCCAGGTGTCTAAAAATTCTTTAAAATTTATTGTCTTTTTCATTGGATGAATGGAGCAACTCTTTCTTATTATTTTTTGTTTAATGTCTTTAATTGCATAGATCTGGATTTTTGTAGAATTTATCTTGGTCAGTAACTGCAGATCTAAGGAAAATGACAACCATCTTTGATGTTAGAGTTGTTTGTTATGCACAGCTAAAGTGAGCTTCGCCGCACCACATGGTCTTCCTTCCACTAGACACCCCATCTTTTATTTCGATGACGACATTATGGAAGCATTTAACACCCCTGACTTTATCTACCCCCCCTTACATATAACCAATGCATTCGAATCACATACACCTTGTGGCTATTACATTGACACCCAATGTTTGGGGAAAGGGGCACCTATATTTGAGAGTCTAGGAGAAGAAATTCTCCACAACCCTCCTAGTGCATCAGGTCGTGTCGACTCTAGTACCCTTATTCTTCTCAATTTAGAAGAATGTGTAGAGTCCCATATCACTTTAGATCACTCTAGGGATGATTCCCCTCATCATTCCTCCATATTACATCAACAACCTAGTCCCTTAGACATTGTTGTTGACCAACCTCTATGTTTTCTCAGTGAGAACCAATTCATTATCTCCAAAGACACTCTTTGGTATAGTGACACCATATATGGTGCCCCATAAAATCCTTTAGCTAGGGGAATCATTCCCACCTCTGCATACCAGATCAGTCCCCTCCATCACATATGCTTGGGGGCATGATGGCACCATTGGCCACCTTCTCACTTGATTTTCATAAGTCTTGGCCTAGACCCCATCAATATAGATATGGTCAATTGTCCTCACATTCCTTGGATAGTTGGACCTACCGACCTCTCTGGTGAGCCATATATCGTAGGTGTTTGATAACCTCTCTTCAAATATTCTACTTTGTGTGATACCGTACTTTACCACTTGGTCCCTCTGTTTGACTTGGTGGACGGGGATGATTATAAACATCCTTTAGTAGTTCATTCGCATATTCTTTTCTTACCTTGATTCTTCACTAGGACCATCCTTCCAAGAAGCATCAAGGCCATCTTTAGACAAGTAAGGTCACCTACCTGAAAGTCACAGATCTCGATTCCAATGGCCGGTTTGTCTGCTACGATCGCCGCAAGATTTAGGGTCTTTTCTCCTCTCTACATTCACCACAACTACACTTGTAAATGAACCAAATTGGAGGGAAAATGCCTTATTAAAAGAGAAACCCAGATTTTTCTTTCGCCTATTGCGACCAAACCATAGATCAGTTTGACGAACTGTTAGCACCATTGGAAAGCTCTCTCCGAGCACTCAAATGGGTATCCTTTCATTTTTGGTGATTTTATACTTCACCTTGAAGCCCTTTTTCCAAGAAGGGTCACTTCGTCACTTCTCAAAATAAAATTTCTTCACTTGCGACAGTTGTACTTGGGGCGCCAATTTTCATTCATACTTGTCAATGCTCGTGTCGATTTTCGTAGTGAGTAACCATATTTTACTCATGTTTTTTATGGTCCCCATCGAGCTTATTCTGTGTGGTAGCATCATTGATTCGCTCTTGTTTAGAGCATCCGAGTTGAGTCATCATCGCATCCATGGAGTCTGTCTCGAGTCCCTTTTTTTTCTTGAAACAATCTTCCATCCTTCATTGCTTTGTATCTTTCTCGCATCACACATTTTTGCCTTTAGTCATGCTATCCCTTATCCCCTTCGGAGTCAAGTCAATAGCGGCTAGGTCATCCATGCCCTTTATGCTCTAACAAGGGAAGTCGTCAGCCTAATGCTCAATACCCACCATTCCACCATCATCCCAAGTGTCAGTCTATCAGTCGCTCTAATATTATCCCTCGTGCCTTAGTTGAGGATTCCTTATTGCCTCACCTATGGTGGACCTCATTCTGTCGACATCAGCATATTCATTCCAGAAGACAGGTATATAGGGTGTTCCTTGGTTCCAGCTTCCACTGTTGTTCGATGCCTTGAATCCGGCAAAGGGACCCTCTATTTCCCTTTGACTTCCAGTTCCTCATGGCATGATCGAGTTCCGTATACTTGATGGTTCAATGATGCAGCAGATTGTACCAGTGATTCCCAGGTGTGTGTGAGATGTTTCAGACCTCATGAGGGTGTGGCCCTTCAGGTAGCCCCCCACATACCTAGATGACCTCTCTACTATAGCCTTGGATGAAACTCTACAGATTTGATGTTTCCGGCCTCAGCTGCTCGTAGCTCCCTTTTAGTTTTCATGTCTCATTCAGATTTTCAGAGCCCTTTCCTGTTTTACAGTGTCTCTTTGGTTGTACTTATATCTCATGTACTTAGATATTATCGTATAAGTCTTGGCTGTTGTCCCAGGCACAATATGTATATGGGATCCATTATCATGTTTTTTATCTGGCCCATGTTTATGCCAACATGTACTATATAGTTGAGTCCCATGTTTGCTAGACACATCAGTATTCTTTGTACTTTGTTATCTCTGCGGGAATAGGTATGCCTCCCCCGCCTCATGTAGAACATGTACTCACTAATAAAAGAGACTTGTCACACCTATAAGTCTCGCCTCCTCAGGGTCTTCTCCTCTCGCGCTTCAGCCCACCTTATATTTCTCTTTCTTTGACTCCCCTTCGGTGTCTAATGATTGTGTTCTTACAACATACTTCGGTCATACGATTAGCTCCTAATGCTTACACGTTGGGGGACAATATGTTACACCAATTTTTGGTCATCTAACTTGTTAATATTAGGTGGACTAAAGTACACCATGTAAGACCAATTTTACCATAGTAAAATTTTTTTCACGATGAAAAATAATTTAGTAACCCATAGTTTATTAAGTTATTTATGGTCTAAACAGGAAACCCCATGAGGAATAATCGAATAAATCCTTATTTGTTTGATTTTCCTCAAGGGATAATTAATTAAACCACTGTTTAATTAATATTCCTTGTCATATTTAACCCAAAACAAGAAAAGTAATTAGATAAATCATTATTTATCTTCTTATGTTTTAGGAATAATTATTTAAAACATTATTTAATAATATTCCTTGTTAAATTTGACTAAACCATTTATAAATAATTGAATAAATCACTATTTATTTAATTATTACTTAACCACATTCTTAAAATAATAAATAAATCATTTATTTATTTATTATTTCTAAATAAAGGGATTTGAACACATTGAAATTCCTTTTCCCTTCAACAAAAATAATAAAATATTCCATAAAAGTTGGATTTAGATTTGGTTAATAATATTTTAATTATGCACCAATATCTAGATTAACTCAATATTTTTTTATAATTAAAAGGGTTTTTCCATTCATTCACTACCTTTTGTTGCCTAAATATCACTCTTGATCTATACTTTTGGTCTGACATTGATCCTCCCGTCATTGTCATATTTTTCTACTTTTTGCTTGTGAGCTCCCTTTGAGTTCCATTTATGTTTGGGTTTTCTACACCATCAAGAGAACGAGAACTTAGATATGAAGCTCTAATGACATAGAAGAACCCATACCATTGAGGGGGACTGGTAACATATTTCTATGTTCCCTTCCCAGGTGTCATAATACAAAAATTATTTAAAGATTATTGTCTTGTTCATTGGATGCAAAAAGAAAATATTGATTATTATTTGTTGTTTAATGTCTTTAACTGCATAGATTTGGATTTCTGTAGCATTTATCTTGGTCACTAACTGCAGATATAAGAAAATTGATAGTCATCTTTGATGTTAGGGTTGTTTGTTATGCACATCTAAAGTGAGATTTTTTCGTATGCTTGCAATTAGAATTCACACTAACAACATTCTCCAGGATCTTGTTAAAGGCTTCTATTACACCATTTTCTTGGGGGTGATAGGGAGTACTCTTCTGGTGATGCATCTTGAATTATTCTGTCAGAGCTTCAATAGTATCATTAACAAAGTGCGTACCCTGATCACTCATCAATATCTTTGGGCACCCAAATCTAGTGAAGATATTTTCAAAAATAAATTGCGCAACAGAGTATGTAGTACAATATTTTACTGGCTTAGCTTCTGCGCATCTGGTTACATAGTTTGTTGCAGTGATGATGTAGTGTGCGCCAATATTTTTCCAGGAGGATTGATAGGTCCAACAAAGTATATGGCCCATTTATCAAAAGCTTTCAGAGCCATCTGCGGCTGCAATGACATCTCATCTCTACGTGATTGATTCCCTGTTCTTTGGCATGCATCACATGCTCGACAATATGCATGTGCAGTGTGGGCCACCATAATCTTGTGCACATAACCTTTTGCGCAATGGCTTTCCCTGCATAGTGGCCTCCTACCACTCCCCCTTGAGCTTCAACCAAGATGTCTTGTCTTTCACATTCTAAAACATACCTTCTTAAAACTTCATCCGCACCCAATTTGTATAGTTCACTAACAATCAATGTAAAGTTAGCTGTGTGCGTAACAAACTCCTTCTTTTGTTCCACCAAATATTCAGTAGACGCACTACCAGTAGTTAGAAAGTTAATGATATCTGCAAAGTGTTAATCGACCACTTTAATGGCAAAGAGCTAAGCATCAGGTAATTATTCCTCCAGACTAGTCGGTTCTTCCCCATTCTTAATGCGTGATAAGTGACTAGGTCCAACATTCAATCTACCAGGCTTAACAATGATTTCAAAATCATATTCTTGGAATAGCAACAACCATCTACAAATCTTCCCCCCCAACAAAGGCTTGTTGACTAGGTACTTCAAAGCAAAGTGGTCAGTGAACATCTTGAAGTGTCCTCCTAGTAGATAATGCCTATATTTTTGTAGAGCATAGACCATAGCCAAACCTTCCCTCTATGTGGTCGAATAGTTGCGCTCTGCACTAGAGACCTTTCTACTTGCAAAGTCAATGGGGTGATAAATATCTCCTCCTCCTGGCTGCACTAAGACACCTCCAAGTGCAATGCCGGATGCATCAAAATGCACATAGAATACCTTGGACCAGTCAGGGAATACTAAAATAGGCACGGTAACCATTTTTTCCTTAAGCAGCTCTAAGCTCCTTTGGCAGTCCTCATCCCAACAAAAGGGCACATCTTTCTTCAGCAAATTTTCAATGGGTGCAGTGATCAGTGCATAGCCCTGAATGAATGTTGTATAATATCCTGTGTGTCCCAGAATAGAGCACAACTATTTTACATTGGCAGGAACCTCTCAATTGACAATACTGCAACCTTGGATAGATCTACCATAAAACCTTGCTGAAAAACAATATTACCCAACAATATCCCAAAAGGAACACAAAATATACACTTCTTCAAGTTAAGGGAGATCTGATGCTTTCTGCAAGTGTCGAGCATCATGCGCAGGTTGGAAACATGCTTCTTCAGTAGTCCAAACACAATCCAATAATCAAAGTAGACCTCCAAAAAATTGTGCATGAACTCCTTGAATATAGCTACTACTATGTGCGAGAATATAACATGTGCATTCTTTAGTCCAAAGGGCATGACTGTGTATTGGAAGGATACCCATTCTGTTGCAAAAGTGGTCTTACTTCAGTCTTCTGGTGCAATCTTGATCTGATGGTACCCTGAAAATCCATCATTAAAAGAGTAGGCTACTTGTCCTCCAACATTTTCCAATATCTCATATGAAAATAGGGTAGGGAAGGGATCATGTGCGCAGGCATCATTCAATTTGTGCATGTCCACACAAATCATTATTTCTGCCTTAGTCTTCTTTTCCTAAACAACCATCGAGCTTACCCAATGAGTCTCTTCCATAGGCTCAATGATTCCCGCAATAACCATTTTCTCCAATTCTTCCTTCACTTTCTATTTATCTTTTTATTTAACTAGCATGGTCTTTGCTTGATGGGGCACACATATGGTTTCAGAGTGATTTTCATAACTCCCAAGTCTCCCGCAATTCCTTTTAGCTCAGAAAATGTTTGGAGGAATAGGTCCTGATATTCCATCAACATCTCCACAATCTTTCCCACAGTGTCATCATCCCAATAATATCCTATTTTGGCCAACTTGGGTTGGTCCTCCGTCTCATTTTTTACTTGCTTAATTTTTAAGGGCTTAGTCACATCCATAATTCCTAACAAGGGACCTGCAACTGCATGCTTCCCCTTAGACTCTAGGATATTGACATTTCTTGGGTCTTCATCGTTATCTTCCACTGACATATTTCTACAGTTGGCAATATCTCACATCTGCACATCCCAAGCAGGTGGTGGAACTATTGAACCTCATGATTACCCTCTCCTTTACAGTTTTCTCATCTCATTTCACTACTTTTCCATAAGTTCATAAAACCTGATCAATGAATAATGCTAAGGTTTTGTCTCAAGGATAAATTTAAATGACCGGCATATTGTATTTTCATGATTTTGCTATTTTGATAAGTTTTTGCAAATTAGCTATAGAATGCAGCTTGTTCTGTAGCTAACTATGCATTCTGTAGCCACTCTTATGATTTACCAGGTTCTAGGTGTCAGCTGAGGAATCAAGCCACATGGGTGTTTCTAGAATCTTGCCTACAAGGATTCTATTCTACTCACATGGTCCAGATTGACAAAAAAAGGAGCCTAAACCTATGGTCAAAGTTACAAGTCAAAGGAAATTACCTACAACAATATGACTCCTGATTTGCTCTTCGAAGCAAACCATGAGTCCAATAGTCATATTTTGATTGCAATTCAAGTTAGAACACTTGTAGTTAACTTATCTCGCAATTGGTTATGTAATTTCTCTTTAAATAGTGGTTCCACAGAACCGAGAGATAGTTCAGTATAGTTCGGATTTGCAAGTGAATACTCTGTTTTCTAGACTCTGTTTTAATAAAGAAGTTTAGTTACTAAATGCTTGTTTGATTGCACTTTTGACAAGCTAGGAGTCAACCAACTTAGTAGCAGAGGGCCCCTACTTCTAAAGGAGGTTTTTATTATGTTTTCTAGTTATATTTCTTTCACTCTGTTTAGAAAATTCTATTTATGCTTCATTTACAGTTTTCAAATAGTTTAATGATAAATTGAAACTATGAAAACTTGCTCTTCCAAAATGTTTCATGAAAATAGAAAATCTATTTTCAATATTGGGATAATTATTGAAGTGCTAAGAAACCATGGTTGTTT
The DNA here is from genome assembly GCA_034641835.2 of Pinus albicaulis. Classification (NCBI taxonomy): domain Eukaryota; kingdom Viridiplantae; phylum Streptophyta; class Pinopsida; order Pinales; family Pinaceae; genus Pinus; species Pinus albicaulis. The sequence continues at coordinate 1,524,983,420 of CM076579.1, forward strand.
AGCTTTATTGTTCCTGCCTTTTATTTCATTAAATAGAGTTGTCAATTGCTGTGTCAAACTGATATTTATTAAAGCCATTTTCAATATGATATATTTTACATTAAATGGTTAAATGTATCACATGTGCAGTAGTTTAATTTATCTTGCTTCTTGTCATTTTCTTGCCAATAACTAAAGGCATAATTGATTTCTCCGAAGACATTTCAAGAAGTTAAAAACTTCACATTTGAGTGTGACTGATAAGTCAATTATACGTTTAGTTGATTTAGTTAGATCTTACATGCTTTTACTTTCAAGACCCTCACTTGATTGCAAACAAAATTTTTCCTAAAAACCACTCTAAAAGGAATTAATCTGAACATGTTAAGAAGGGATGGTTGAATGATTAAATGTAATGCAATTTTTGAATTATTCATGTACAGAGCTTTCCTAGTTCTCTAGTTCAAACAGGTATAATTAGCTTACTTAAACATTACTTCAAGAAGGTCACTCTTTACAAATTGAATAATTTAAGTAGCGAAACACATCTTAGATATTTTCATTTGCATTCCTTGTTTTCTGATTCTAGGACCTTAGCAAATTAAGGTACAAATAGTTACTAAACTGCATCTCAACAGTGTCATACCTAACAATTGAATGTTGAGATAACTGAGGGTACAATAGTTGATTCATTTTCTGCTTTCATAGGTATTGAAATTCTCAATCTTAGTCTTTCATAAATCCATGGATTAGGATTAACAAACAAAATAGATAAATGCTTTAAACTTCTAAACTAGGTCTTAAACTAGCCCTTAGTTCTTGCTTTGATTATATGAAAATTAGATTAGTTTTAGTACACTTCCTTTTCTTCCTTCTAAAATAAATTTAGATTCACATAAGGCTTTCCATAGCTTTAGATTGACCATCCTTAGAACTCAAAGAACAAAAGCCCCCTAAAAACAACATAAAACACAAAACAAAGAAGTAAGGCTTAGGTTGCTTAAGCACATATAGTGCACCACACTTCATCAGTTTACTAGCCCTGGTTGATAATTAATGAAAGAAATTTAGGAACACTAAATTGAATAAACAGGAACCTCTATGAAGGTTTGGTCGTGTCTAAGAAAACTCCTTGGATTTCGTGCAATGCCTAGATAATGCATTCAAACCTATTAGAAAAGATAAATGTGAGGAGAAAATTTTCCTTTAAGAATGCCCAATCAACAATCCCTTAGCGCAACTCTATTTCCAAGTACCAATCAGTGGGCAGCTTTCCTAAAGTATGGACAAAAATATGCACCCATTTCGGCTGAGGTTCTTCACCCCAAGCTGTCCATTTATCCAAATGCGAGCACAAGTCATCCTTTCCTATGTATACTTCATCCAACTTTGTTACCGGAGGAGTGAAGTGCAACCACATCGTATAGGCGCATTCCTCCCAATTTTCAAAGTTCCCTTTGTGTGTATCCCACCAACGTGCTGGAGTTGTGCGCATGGAAATATCGAGTGCCCAAAACCTTCAATCTTCGGGGACAACCTTTTCCCTTTCTTCCAAAAATAAAACAACATTACCAGAAACATCAAAATAGGGTAATTATCGTACCTTTGAGGAAATGAAATGTAAATTTTTAGTGACTCTGAGGCAACGTAGCGTAGAAACATCATGTAGGTGATTCTGCCAATTTTCCATTTCCTCATCGGAATCAGAGAAGCATGAGCTATCCTTTTCCCAATTTAACATTCCATCAACAGTTGGGTTGATCCAATCCTCATCTCGTGTGGTCAATTTTTAGATGTGGTCTACATCGTCTTCTGTGCACACTGGTTCTATGTATCTCTCCCCTTCCACAAGATCCAAAGATACTACAACCCGAGTACAATTATTTTCAAAGATCATACTCCTGTGCTTCAAGTTCATGATGCCCCCCATGTCGATAGACCAATCCAGTCATAGCAGCGCAGGGTAGGGGTCTCTATCATCAAAAAATTTTATTACTTCAAAGTCTACACGTACCTTGACTCCAACAATATCTACCATTACCTGTGGGAGTCTTCCCAATGGAATAATCTCCTATTTATTGGCCATGCACAGCTGAATGTTGGACCATTCCAACTTTGGTTCGCTCATCTTCTGCCATGTCTTCTTAGGTAGAACATTCGCGCTAGATCCCAAGTCTAGAATGACTTGATTCATCTCATATTCCCCGATCTGCACGATCATGCACATCTCTCGACCAGTTCTCTTATTATTCTTGTAAATCTTGCTTACAGTTTTGTTCTCGGTTCAAGGCAACTCTTTATCCATGCAGATATCTATCAAAGCTTGAAGGTTTTCTACTGATTTCTGGTTACGCAATAACTTGATGCACACTTGCAAGAAGGGTTTGAATTTCTATCCTTACTTCTGTGATTTATTTGGATGTGGAATGATCTGAAAATGAAAGTATTTGTTTTGCTGTTCAAAGTATTAATTTCCATTAAATTAAGTGTGCAAAGTGTTTGGATAGTCTTGCAAGTGAAACAAAGTGTTTTTGTTAACTGTTTATGAACTTTGGTGTGAGGGAGTGTTGTTTTAATTTACTGTTTAACAACTTTAATCTGAATAACACAACAAAATAACTTCACCATAAACACACAGCAACATGATGAGGCAGTTCACCCTCCTGGGCTGCATCTGTTGGGTCCAAGGCTCCCAATGGGCATGTCCTTGATATATTATGATGCTCAAATTGGTAATACAGTGAGAAAAAGGCCTAAACAGACAAAACCAACTATGAAAATGGATTCAGAACATAAAAAGAAGCATTAGGGGAATTTTGGGGTCTAAAATGGGCCTTCTAAGAAAAATGTACAACAACAAAAAAACTTTATAAGAACCAATAGGATTCAAGATGATGATGTCAACCATGGGGGATTATTCACCATTTTTTAAGTAAAAGGGTAAAAAATATTAAAAAATAATAAAATAATAAAACTACTTTTTCAACTTATCTCTCAAAGTTTTTACTCAAATTTTGAGCGAGAGTACTCGTTGGATGCAAAATTTAATTACTCATCTAAGTAGTACCCATGTTGCATACTTTCGATGGACCCTACTACACAAAAAATGAGAAATACATAAAAAATGACATTACAATCACATTTTTTATGTATTTCTTTTTTCCCTCTAAAATTTGATGATGTCATAAAATCTTATTTTATTATTTGCACTATTATTTTATAATTTCCTTAGGAGGCCCATTTTAGACCTCAAAATTCCCCTAATGCTAAGAATGACTCTAATTTCACCTAAAACAGTGAAGTGTAGTCCAATGCAGCTTTGTTTCCCTCAACGCCCTGATGGCTCCCCAAGCTTCTCTGAAGTGTAAATGGCTGAAAGACACCTCTGATAGTTCTGCAACCTATTCCAATGGATCCAAAATACTGAGAATACCTAAAATCAAAAACAATTTCGCTCCAAAAGGTTCAATAATGTGAAAGTTATGCCCAACTGAAGTTTTGTCCAAGTTGGCCTAAGGAAAATCAACCAAACTTGGAGTAACTGCAGTTAGCTCCGTTAACTTTGGCAAAGTCCGCCCAGAATGGCGTGCCTGCCTAATTTGTCGAAGCCATTTGCATTGAAGTTTAATGTCAGTGGTATTGGTCACATGGACCAACTCCACTGCCGACAGAAACATTTGGGCCAATGGTTATGAAACTGTGGCATTAAAATGCTACGTAACCTCCGCCGCGATAAATATATGAACGCTCCCCATCACCGTAATGGTCGGGGCTTGTGTTAACTGCCAGTGGACTAGGCCTATGGTTCTCCACCGTGTTTCTATTATAAGGGGGCTGACCCTTAGGGGCTATCCCCCTTTACCGCCGCCCGCACCATAGACAAACTTTAAATATATGTATGCACCATAGTATGTTAAGAACTACTATGTGGACGGGCTGGTCGGGCCTATGTGCTGGCAGCCAACCGACCCGGGGTCGATTCCTGCTAGCACACAAAATTTTTTCCAATGAAAAATCTGTAGTCTTGGGGCCATGTGGCGGCCTCCGGGCAGGCCACGTGGCGCCCACTAATTGGCCATTGAAATCCATAGTATATCCACTGTGCAATCCGTGGTTGAAAAATGTTGATCTTTGATTGGATGATGAAGGAATATTTCATGGAGTATTTTGTGGAATATTCTTTTTTAAATATTTTTTATTCAAAGTCAACCCAAGTCAAACTAGAATTTTGCATGAAATTATGAATTTTCAAACTTGAATAACTTTCACATACAGTGTCGGATTTGAGTGCCGTTCACGGCTACAGGATCGTATTGACGAGGCCTATCTGTCATTTTGGTTTCAATCAATTCCGAGCAGTTCCAATTTTGAGCATTTTCTTTACTTAGGACATGATCACCTGATCACACCTCCCCATTGGGAAGATTTTGGACCCAAAAAGCCTTCAATTACCTGTTAATAAGATGAGGGTACAGGTCCCTCACCTTTTTCACCTCAATCCACTTTTCCTTACTCAGTTTTCTGCCTTTAAGACCAACCTGAACATAATCAACATTTCCCCTCCTTGAAGTGTGCGCCCTTCTGTCAAGGATAGCATCCTCTTTCAATTCATCCAAAAATTCTGGCGAGAAATCCTCTATGGATGGCAGCTGAATGTCACTTTCAATATCAGCAATTAAAGGAGGTTCATACAAATGTAAATTTTCCACATTCACAACGGAATACATTTGCATGTATGAAGGAAAATCTAATTGAAAAGCATTATTTCCAACTTTTTTAAGGATCTTGAATGGACCATAACGAATAGGATTCAACTTTTTACCTTCTCCTTGCATTCTTTCCTTACTAATATGCAACCATACCTCGTCCCCTTCTTGAAACTTATGATCAATTCTGTGCTTATCATGCCTCTCTTTGTACTTGCCTTGAATTTTTTCAAGTTGTTCTTGAACTTGCTGATGTATGAGATGAATTATTTCAATGAACATGCAAGCTTTGTCAATGTCACTATGACCATCAATGTCCACATCCTTCTTAAGAATAAAATATAAAGGTGACTTAGGAAAATACCCAAAATAAGCTTCAAAAGGTGAAGTATTTGTAGAAGAGTGCTTGGCCCGGTTGTAAGCATGCTGAATGTAATGCAAGTGCTCATCCCAAAGCTTGGGATGCTTGCTGCAATAACCTCTCAAAATATGTACAATAGTTTTTTTCATTACCTCTATTTGGCCATCGGTTTGCGGAAGGAAAGCAGTCCTCTTCTTCAACTTGGTGTCCATCATCTTCCATAAATTGGACCAAAAATTCCCCACAAATCTGGAATCCCTGTCACTAACAATAGAAGTAGGCAAGCCATAATGAACCCATACATGTTGAAAATATAAATTAGCAGCTTGTTCAGCAATTATAGTTTTCTTACATGGCATAAGAATACACATCTTGTTGAAACGATCAACTACTGCATAAAGATAATCATGCTGCTTTCTAGATAATGGTAGCCCTCCAACAAAATCCATAGAAACACTTTCCCATGGTCTAGAAGGTACCAGAAATGGTGTATATAAACCAAGCTTCCTATTTCTAGGCTTGCTTGTAGCACATAATGAACAACTTCTAATGAAATGTGAAACACTATCTACCATGCGAGGCCAATAACAATACCTTCGTAAATGTGCCACCATTTTGATTACCCCGAAATGTCCAGCTATGAGAGAAGAATGAGCCTCTCTCATGATGCTTAGTCTCTCCCCCTGTGGTATACATAACTTTCCCATATGAAACAACAAATTATTATGCAAATGATAATCATTCTCCTCAACATGATTCCCTTCACTCAAGTTAGCATACACATCCTTAAAATCAACATCTGATGCCTACAGTTCTATGTAGCTCTCATGTACAATAGAATCATTCTTAAGCAAAGTACTAGCACTAATAATAGGCCTTGAAAGCATACCAACAACCTTGTTGTAAATACCTTTCTTGTACCTTATTACCAAGTGAAATTGTTGTAGGAAGCCTATCCATCTGAAATGTCATGACCGCTGCAATTTACTTTGCGATTGCAAGTACTGTAAAGGCTGATGATCGGTATGAACAATTGTTTCATTTCCCATCAAATAATGTTTCCATTTTTTGACACTTCGTACCAACGCATACAAATCTTTATCATATGTAGGATAATTCAGAACAACACCATTAAATTTCTCAGAATGAAATGCAACAGGCTTACCATGATGTAAGAGAACTACACCCATGGCGTAATCGCTTGCATCTGTCTGAATCTCGAATGGCTGTCTCAAGTCTGGTAATGCAAGGACTGGAGCTGAACTTATCTTCTATTTTAAAGACTCAAAATATTTTTGTTGCTTGCATCCCCATTGGAAAGCATGCTTCACACTAGTCACTGCATGCATAGGAGCTGCTATGGCAGAGAAGCTAGAAATAAGCTTCCTCCAATACTGAGCTGCACCCAAAAAAATTCTTACTTCTGTAATGGATTTGGGAGTAGGCCAATTCAAAATGGCTTCTACTTTGGAAGGATCAATTCTCAAAGCATCTCCTCCTACTATGTGTCCTAAATAAACCAAAGAAGTCTTTCCAAATTCACACTTTGACATTTTAAGAAATAACTGATTTTTCTTCAAAACATCAAGTACTTTCTTAACATGCATGACATGCTCTTCTCTAGTATTGCTGAAAATTAAGATGTCATCTAAGTAGAAAATAACTAAAGCATCAAGAAAAGGACGTTAGACATCATCCATTACCCGCATGAAAGTTGCAGGTGCATTGCATAAACCAAATGGCATAACAAGCCACTCAAAGAGTCCCTGTTTGGTTTTAAATGCTGTCTTCCATATGTCACTTTCTGCAATTCTAACTTGATGATAACCACTACATAAGTCTAACTTAGTGAAATATTTATAATATTTTAGCTGATCCGACAAATCATCTATCCTTGGAAGTGGGTAACGATTCTTTACCGTTATTTTGTTCAATGCCCTGAAGTCCACACACATGCGCCAAGTTCCATCTTTCTTTGGAATCAACACTATCGGTGACCCACATGGCGAAGTGCTTGGTCTTATGAATCCTTTTTCCAACAATTCTTTAATTTGCCTCTTGATTTCAGCATTCTCCATGATAGACAAGTGGTACATGCCGACGTTAGGAAGAGGACAATCTTGATGTAAATGGATCTCATGCTGAATCTCCCTTTTAGGAGGTAAACCTGTTGGTTCCTGAAACATCTCTTGTGCATCAACTACATCATATAAATCTGATTTAAGCTTTGGAATCACAATTTTAAAATGACTCATGATTCATATCAATCTTGGGCTTAACCATAAGAAGTACAAAACTCTTGCTTGAATTTACTAGCCTTTTTACCTGTCCCGCATTTACCATTGCTATTTTTTTCTTCTTGCGATGTGCTCTGACAATGAAATCCTTGCAGTATTTAAAGAGATGATATTTTTTTTCATGGCGATGGAAGATCGATTTCCTGTAAAATAAGTAAGGACTTCCCAAAAAAATTCTTGATATATCAAGCGGCACCACATCAAGTTCAATTGTGTCAATAAAGTGTGCAGTTATGGCGAATCACAATATGCACTTTCTTGAGACTTGTAAGTTTGCATCCTTGCATATCCACCCAAGTGGATAAGGCTTTGGATGTGGAATGGTCTCAAGTTTTAGCTGTTTGACAAAGTCTTCTAATATAATATTTTCTTGTGACCCACTGTCAAACAGTGTGTCAATTTTAGTATGTTTTGAGACTACCCTCACATGGAAAAATTCAATTCTTTCTTCCTCATTAGGAGCTTGTACATGATAGTTTGAAGTACTAGTACTTGCTTTAGTTTCAGTTTCCTTTCCCTTTATACTTTTCAAACCCATGGCTGCAATTTTGGTTTCATCCCCTGAATCATCACCTAAATCTTGAGGTGTAGTTGTAGTAGTTGCAGTTTTCTTCTTTCCCTTGTTTTTGTTAAATTGGTTTCTTTTTTCAGGATGTAATTTCCAACAATTTTTCTCTTCATGGCCCTCTCTTGAACAATGTTTACAAATTACCTTTTCACCCTCTTGTTTGATAGATGCATTCTTTTTACCTTTTCCCTTAAAGTTTTTATCTTTGTTCTTTCCTTTGAAAGGCTTGTTTCTACCCTCATCAAAAGTGTTTTTCCCTCTAGCCTCTAAATGCGTAGCTTGTACACAAACTTCGTCTAGACTAGTAGGATTAAACATAAGGATAGTGTGTTTAAGGTAACTGTGCAAACCACCTATATAATTTAGCAACGTATCTTGAATTTGTAAGTATACTCCTAATAAGAGTGCTCTTCTCCTAAATTCCTGGGTATAGTCTTGCACATTTTGTCCCTTAATCTGTCTAAAGTTTTGCCAATTCATTATAGCCTTTTGAAGTTGAGCAAGAGGATAAAATTGCTTCTTGATTGTAGTAATAAATTCAGTCCATGATAGAGTAATCTTACCATGTTTCTTGATTTCATCCTTGGTCTTGGCTTCCCACCATACCAATGCTGCTCCATCCATTCTTAGCGAGGCTAGTTGTATTTTGGTGTCGTCATCATGCAGGTTTTGGATCCTTAAATAGACTTCCAATTGTCTGATCCAATTATCTAATTTCTCTACATTAACTTCATCGTTAAACATGGGCAATTCAAATTTGACATCAAGCTTTAAAAAATGATTTTTACCAGTGGTTTTCTACTTATGTGACTGATTTACCAAAGTCGAGGACGAGGATGACGATGGAGATGGTGGATCACCATTTCCTCCATTCCCTTTCTTTGACTGATCATTACCCTTCTTTCCTCCTAAGGAATCCTCTCCTTATTTTTGGTTTTTAGACCCTTCTGCAACAATCCTATCATTTATTTCTTGATGGAGGATCCTTACCATTTCAGTCATATCCAAGAAAGCTTTCAGGAATACCCGTTCTTCTTCCTTGGGATCCATCTCTTTAGGAGCTTCTCCTTCTCTTGAAGACATGCTTGTAGCTGCTTCTAGGGCTCTTGGAGGTGGTTCTCTGACCCTTCTTGGTTGTGGATTAGTTTGTGCACTAACCAAGTTTCCTTCACCTCTCTTGAGTTTTAACCTAGTCAGCATCAAAACTTGCAAACAAATGACTTAATATTTGCACAAAACAAATGTTGAGTAAAAAATATAGCTTCTATGGCTCTAAACCTGAGCTCTGATACCAACTGATTTGAAAATGAAAGTATTTTTTTTGCTGTTCAAAGTATTCATTTCCATTAAATTAAGTGTGCAAAGTGTTTGGATAGTCTTGCAAGTGAAACAAAGTGTTTTTGTTAACTGTTTATGAATTTTGGTGTGAGGGAGTGTTGTTTTAATTTAATTTTTAAAAACTTTAATCTGAATAACACAACATAATAACTTCACCATAAACACACAACAACATGATGAGGAAGTTCACCCCTCTTGGGCTACATCTGTTGGGTCCAAGGCTCCCAATGGGCATGTCCTTGATATATTATGATACTCAAATTGGTAATACAGTGAGAAAAAGGCCTAAACAGACCAAACTAGCTGTGAAAATGGATTCAAGACATAAAAAGAAGCTAAGAATGACTCTGATTTCACCTAAAACAATGAAGTGTAGTCCAATGCAGCTTCGTTTCCCTCAAGGCCCTGATGGCTCCCCAAGCTTCTCAGAAGTGTAAATGGCTGAAAGACACCTCTGATGGATCTGCAACCTGTTCCAATGGCTCCAGAATGCTGAGAATACCCGAAATCAAAAACAATTTCGCTCCAAAAGGTTAAATAATGTGAAATTTATGCCCAACTGAAGTTTTTTCCAAGTTGGCCTAAGGAAACTCCAGCAAACTTGGAGTAACTGTAGTTAGCTCGTTAACTTTGGAAAGTCCACCCAGAATGGCACACCCGCCAATTTTTCAGAGCTGTTTGCATTGAAGTTTAATGTCAGTGGTAGTGGTCACATGGACCAACTCCACCGCCGGCAAAAGTGTTTGGGCCAATGGTTATGAAACCGTGGCATTAAAATGTTACGTAACCTCCACCGCGATAAATATGTGAACGCTCCCCATCACCGTAACGGTCGGGGACTGTGTTAACCGCCAGTGGACTAGGCCTGTGGTTCTTCGCTGTGGTTCTATTATAAGGGGGCTGACCCTTAGGGGCTGTCCCCCTTTACCGCCGCCCGCACCATATACAAACTTTAAATATATGTATGCACCATAGTATGTTAAGAACTACTATGTGGGCGGGTCAGTCGAGCCTGTGGGCTGGCGGCCACCCGACTCGGGGTTGATTCCTTCCAGCACACAAAATTTTTTCCAATGAAAAATTTGCAGTATTGGGGCCACGTGGCGGCCTTCGGGTAGGCCACGTGACACCCATTAATTGGCCACTGAAATCCATAGTATATCCACTGTGCAATCTGCGGTTGAAAAATGTCGATCTGTGATTGGAGGAAGAAGGAATATTCCATGGAATATTATTTTGAATATTCTTTTTTTAATATTTTTTTATTTAAAGTCAACCCAAGTCAAACTGGACTTTTGCATGAAATTTTGAATTTTCAAACTTGAATAAATTTCACATACAGTGTCGGATTTGGGTGCCGTTCGCGGCTACAGGATCATATCGATGAGGTCTATCATGTCATTCTGGTTTCAACCAATTCTGAGTAGTTCCAATTTTGAGCATTTTCTTCACTTAGGACATGATCACCTAATCATGGAAGCACCTGCAACAACAAAATCCTTTCTAACTTCTACCAAATTATTCTTCTCCCTCTGTAGGTTGAATCCTTCCTTATTTTCAAAAGCCTTCCTAATCCAAGGTTATGTATCTTCCTTGTTTCCTTCATCTTCTCCAGTGGCAGCACCACTTCGTGTAATTATGTTTACACTTAGACCATCTCACCGCAGCTCAGCTCTAACCATTTGTATATTCGGTGTAGGTGTCTACTGTTGCTTCTTCTGCATTCTAGCAATCAAAATAGGACAATCTTCAATAACATGATGAAACTATCTACAATACTTGTAATATTATCGTGAAAGGTTCGGAAAATCGTGCACAAAGTGCCCAACATCTCCACAGTTGTAGCAAATCAGTTGTCCTCTTCCGCAACCTGCACCTCCACCTCTCCCTCCTCCCCTTCCTCTGGCTGGGAATCCACCACGCACAGAGGGGGACACTGGTGAGGATGGGCCAGCTTTCACTCTACAGAGGTTAGCATTGTCTGTCATCAAATCGAATGTGCGGCAGTGGTTCTGATTGTGGCCAACCGAAGAGAAAAACCTACACCATTGTTGCTTCAGTTCTAGTACATAACTTCCTAATTGAGGGAAAAGGTTTGTGTCATGTCGAAAAACCACTTGACAGCCAGAGAACCACAGCGTGGGGGTACCACTTGGTCTTGCAATGTCCCTAGGTTGAAACGAACTTGGCCCTCCCACTTGCATGTAATCCTGAAGCAAGAGACACTGATCTTTTGTGTGACCAGATCCTTTACAATGTATATACCATAGAGTCTATGCAAGCCTTTTTCCCCCTATCCTTGCACAGGATCTGAATTTCCAAATGCATCACTTATAACTGATTCTGGATTTGTAGAGTTCCAAATTGGTCGTCAATTCTGAGCGCGACTTCTAGCTTCATGGAAAATTCAAGAGCTTCAGCTTGAGAATAAATTTTCTACTGATTCAAGGGGTCGCACAGATGTGGCAAGAGCATGGAAATAAACCATTCTTTATGTTGCTTATCATAATATATGAATCCTCCTTCGCTGATAGTGCACTTCAATCATTGATCTGCCTCCCAAACAGATTCGATGGGCTTTTGTTAGATTTCTTTTAGCTCTGTTACACATTGTGAGTAGGACTTTGGTTTTCTGAATTGTTGCTTCAAATATTTATTAATTTCATCGACAATAGGTTCATCTTTCTGAGCGAGATATCCCATAAACCAATCTAGTGCACGACCCTCAAATGCCATAGCTAGCTGTGCCCTCTTGACAACATCGGTGTTGACATTTTGTGCAACCCATACTACATCTGCAACAAACCAAAACCTATCCATGCGTTCATCTCCGCACCCTTGAAGGTGGGTAGCTTCATATGTGCAACCATATCACCTCTTGGAGGTGGTGGAGGCAGAGTAGGATATGACCTACCCCTGCGCAAGTTCGATTGTGGGGTGGATGGAGGTGTTGGGTATGTGTTATATTATTTTCATGATTAGTCGCATGTGCAGGGGGGTCATAGGGGGGGTGATAGCACCCTTTGTACGTTGCGTCGGGCGCATCGCCCTGGGAATTTTTTTTTTGGACCCTATTTTCGGTGTGTGGACCTGCCCATGGTTTTGTGCATGGGTTTGAACATGGTTTTGGGGCATGATGGTTTTCAGCCCCTGGTATTTTGTAGATGTGGTCAAGGGAACTATGGTTATGTTATAATCTAGGGTTAATGGATTGGTTTTTATGTATGCTTCGACATGTATATATATGTGTTGTAACACTAAAATGAATATAATGAAAAATCAAGTTGGTCGTTCTGATTTGGGATCCAAGGGAAAATCTCTATGTATATCTGTTTTATGTTTTATGCTCTCGCTATTGTTTATTTTCTGTTTTTAAGATTCATTTGTACATAATTTCTTTACAGGGTTAAAACCTACATGAGGGTTATCTCCCATGCGCGTAGCTTCACCACTCTATATATCACTATTAGGTGGGTTTCTCATAGGGATGTATACCAATCTGTCACCTCTTTGGTAGACCCGAAAGTACTTCCCACTGTGCGTAGTGCTTTCCAACTAGTTTGGGCTCATTTACTCGGTGTGAATGCACATAACACCCTTTTCACACAATAACATATTGATCAGCAAAGTCAAAGAGCGTATGAAATTAGCTCTCTGTCCTTTGAAGTACCTACTTTCCACTTCATAATATGACACAAACTGATCAACCTCGAATTCTGTCACAAATCCACCTAGAATGCTGTCAACCCAATGATCTACAGTGCGAGTGATGGTGCTATCAGTCTTTTCTAATTATCAGATCAACTCAGGTGTCCACTGAGTGACTTTATCGTCCTTCAAGCAGCTTTGAAACTCAACTAACCTTAATAACGACTCCTGTAATTTCTGTGCAAAGGTCACAAAGAAGATTTCGTGGACCTCTGTGAAAATGTACCTCTATTCCCACTCTTTAGTAGATAATTTATCGCTTCTATTCTCCTTGATGGTGAATTTGCGTATCTTTTGCGCAAACCAATCTTCTAATTCAGTCTTTGATGGCTGCCATATAATCTCTATCAAAATGATCCCAGTCCCGACAACAGAACCATTTGTTGGCTTGAGGGGTCCTGACCCAGGTTCAGAGTTAGCGTGCAACCAACAAAACCCTCTTACTACTGGCCCTTTCGATAATGATATGATTATGCAGACCAAAGTCTCACCCGAAGCAGTATGGGGAGGTGTTGGAACCAGGTTTCCACACACTAAGAGAGAATTAAATGAAGTGGGTGTCCATAGATCTATCTTATTAACCAAAATGTCGTGTGTACCAGAAACTCTATGTTGACTAACATAGGTTAACTGCATCAACAGTATAATCATGCACCCAAACCGATCCTGATTACTGATAACAATTCACAGAAACACTTACAATTCACCATATATACCCACATACACAACCAGTGGGGTCCGCACACAACCGGACTAAGGTATCTACACACACAGCTAGCGGGTGCCTTTTAGACACAAACTCTTACTACAGATTTAACTTCTTAGATCTATCATCAGTCTCTAATCATTTATCGATCTCTCTATCTGACTTGATCTATACTTCTATTTATACCTTTTCTTGCGCTCATACTATGGTCCTCAAATCGTGGTTTGAGACCCCTAGTTTACCCATTAACCCATTACAACTCATGAAGGGACTTTGATCCACCCCAAAGCCCCTTGACTCTTCTTTTGCGTAGTGTGCACGAATTAAAACTAAAAAAAATACTAATATTTGTCCCAAAATTGTGGTCCTAAGGGACCTTGCTCCAACAAGCGCTAAGACACTTACTTAAATGAATAAATTTTAATTTGGCAGATCCCCCAAATTCGGAAAAGTCTGTCAGTTTAGCTCCAGTTAGCTAATTTAGGGCCTGAAATAGTGGATAAAATATAAATGGTCATAATGTTTGAAGTTTTCGACCAATTCAGGTGTAGAAAGAGGCTAGATGACCATTTTTGGGCATTATGGACTCATTAGTGCAAGTTACAGGAGAAAATAACATTGTAAACAGGTCAATTTTTCAATTTGAGCATAATATAGAGGCCTAAGCTATGGAAGCTGGACCAAGAGATGTAGCCCAGGAGGGGTGGACTCCTTCATCAAATACCTGTGTTGATGTGTTGTATGGTGATGTTATGTACTTTATTTGATGCTGTTCAGCCTTTGTTTTTATGTTAAATTGTTCATTAAATTGACATGAAAAACACTCATGAGACTTGATAATATGCAAAAGAACTTGAACCCTTAAGCACATATAAAACATTGAATTCAGAATCTGAAAGAGCAATTAGCAGATCAACATTAACATAATCCATTCAGGTCCTAGAGGGACCTTGAGATGAAAATATTTTAAGATGCAAAGAGATTTGATCCCTCTCGAAGATTGGTACATCTAGAGTTAAGATGGGTCTAGAATGGTATCTATCCAATACTGAAACCGACTATATAAAAACATAAATGTTATGAATCTCATTTTGGAGGAGTTTCTAGTTTTATACAAGAGATAATGTTTTATAGGAATCTAATTTGAATGGAGGATCCAATGATCATATTTCAATTAATTTAGTGACATGGAAATTAGGAAAGTATATAATCATAGGATGGCTTGACCCCAGATAGGATTCATGATGGCATAACCATTCATCAAATGTAATATGAACGGTTACTTCTAATCTTTGGCTTGAGTTTATACGGATTCGACTATCAATTTTTTTGACTTTGTTGTTTATTAGATGCCCAAACTTTGTAATCTAGATAAGGATGTCATATGGAGGTTGAATCATCATTGTCATTCAGGGAACACCATGCGCTTTGGAATTACCCCTGGTGGTCCATAAGGGGGCATAATTTCACTCCTACTAGATGCCTTTAAGTCTTGATCAGTTAAGTTGTTTCCTTCTGTTCGAGGAAGACACGTTGTTAGCCAAATATAAACAATTTTAGAGCATACTCCATGCCCAATTTTAAAATATACTTATACTTTAATATCTTAATAAATGATAAAAAAATACAATTAATGATAATAATAATTAATATAATATTGAAAAACCAAAAAAGTATTTGGAAATTTGAATAACGCCATGTAAATTTCATGTTGTTTTTGTTATTCATTATCTTTGTATCATTATTTCTCAAAAATTATATTTTATATAGGCTGCATATATCAACAAGCGGAATGAAAGACAAATTAAAGGAGACTGTGAGAGGATGTATGTCTCTTAGAGTACCATAAAATAAATTGAGCCACACAAAGGAAGCCAAACCACAAAAATACCAAGCCATGTTGAGAACACAGGGGCTTCACTCAATGAACCTCTAACATATCACGTGCGATCATAGCATATCAAACAATACCCTTAATTTGAGTACATATTTGAGAATTCCTCTAAAAATCACATTATTTAACCCCCTGCCAATATAAACCCAATACACCTTCCCAATTTAAAAAGCCCCTACTTTCACTATATATTGTAGGTATCCATTTTTTCATTAAATTTTTTTATACCCCTTTATATTTTTTCATTAAATTTGAGCTCCATTTTGTATACCAGCCAATATAAAAACCCTTTATCCCCTATATATCCCCCAATATATTATGTCATTTTTTCCTCATTATATATCCCCCAATATGAACCGACGTGCTATAGCATTTCTCCCGCAGTGAAGCCCCTATGGTTGAGAAAAGGTCAAGCTTGTGTGGCCGTGTAGACATCTGTGAATCTGAACTGGGTAATAAAAAAATTGGAGGGTAATATATTTGAATTCTTGGATAGATGGAGAGAAATAGGCCTAGCCTTATTATCTTTGTGGAGCCAGTCATGTTAGTGACCCGTGACTTAGCAGATTGGTAGACCAAATGCACAGGGTAACATCAGACCAGTCTTTGGAGTCCTAGGACCTAGCCTTCCTAGACTTAGAGAGGGCTCTCTCTATTGTATGCAAAGGAAATGAACATGTTTGCTTTAGATGTTTGATTTTAGGCTTTTTGTTAAGTGTCGGGTTTGTTTGTTTGTTTGGTTGGGCAAGATGATCAAGTAGGATAGGTGGAATGAGAGGTCATCAAACCACTGGGCTATGGAGTCTATGAAAGTTATTGATATATCAATAATGAATCGGGGTACATCACAGGGAAAATCTAGTGTATTCAATGGATCTTTAAAGTTTATGGGTGAGGTGAGATGGACATTAAGTTGGGGAAACAAGGTAGGGAAAAGGGCAGTTAAGAATATTTTGTCAAATACCTATGAACAAGAAGGTCTTGAATACTGAGAGGCAAAAGATACTAATCATGAGATAGGGCACACCATTTACTCAATGACAATACTTTAACCAATAAACATTCAAAATGAACAATCCAGTGGAACAAAGAAAGCAAGAAAACTTATCTAACTTCAATGATTCTACTTTCAAGATTTTAAAACATAGAAGAAGACAAATAGCTTTAATAAATGAAGAGGGAATTCCTAAAAATCATATATAAAACTATAAAGAACTTTGAGGCAAACTGATAGGCATGTACAAAGGGCAAGATCGCAACAAGACCTCTTTGGCTTAACCTAACAATTAATACATCAAAGAGAGGTTCCAAAACAGAGTTTAGATAGCATCAAATATGTAGGGCTTACCATAAAAAATATTTGGAAACTAGAATACTAATCCATTAATGAAAAAAACAAGCTTAGGTGGGCCTAAGGATTAATTAATAATTCCTTAAACTAACCTAGCAGAGGAAAACATAAAGACAATAGCAAACAGGAGGACTGAGGTGCCTCAAACAACATTTCTCAACCTATAATTTTCTGAGCTATTGCAACATAGAAAGATGGACATATGATAAACAAGAAAACATGAACAAATAAGAGACACATCACCATTAACCAAACTCAGGGATCCTGCAAGAAAGCCTTTATCATCATCAAATAAGACAAATCATCCACAAGCTCCACAACACCAAAATGCTCTTTAACCTCAAAGAACCATGTATTACTCTCAGAACTCATCAAAAGACAACATTTACAATGAATCCTCATGCTCTATATAACAAGCAAGGAGGAGAAAAACCTAATAGAGTACCTAGAAGCCTATTGGCTAATTAGAAATGTCACTATTGTCCTTGAGACGTTGCAAGGCCCAAGGCACAAAATATGTAACACAAAATATCTTTTCAGGCATTTTTAGCAAAGAAATTGATGTTTGAGGTTTGAAAAGCCTCCTAAAACTTTCCAAGCGTACATTTTTGACTTTCCCTCTGCCAAGGGCGCATCACTATGTTTAGGAGGAATTTCCATGCTAAGGGCGTAGCACAGGAGCAGGAAAAATGGGTCTTCTTGCAGCAGTGTTTTCAAGGCCTTCCCGATGTCGAAAAAGGCTCCGTGATGGCTCGTTGGAAAGCCCTTGAAGTATAATTTCCATATATACCCTTAGTTATCTGATATTACCTATAAATCCTATTCAAAAACCAAAAATTCCAAGGCTGGTAAAGGCACAATACATGTCCTGAAAAGCAGGCAGAATGGTGAAAAATTGAGTGTTTTTGACCCTTTTGGAGGACCAAAACAACTCCAGATGATATGAAACTTTGTGAGAATGCTGTATGAGTGATGAGAAACCCAAAAAATTAAGCCTTTCCTCCCGAAGATTCTCTGAAAAAGAGCATAGCACCATGTGTGCTACCCCCTTGGCTTCAAAATTTGCAAAATACAAAAACTTGTCAAAATTCTTGCAAGTTTGGTGGATGAGTGCCTCATGGGTTTTGGGAGACCTGTAGAGATTCTTGTGCCAAGATTCCAAGCCTAGATTGTTCTTTTTCTTCTTTTAGTGTAGGGGACTTGGTTTGAGAGTTTTTCAATTTATCCCTTACAATTTGGTTTCTTTTGGCATAATTCTTAGTCATTCATCTTTGTAAATCCAAGGTTTTATTTGCCTTCTCTAGTTTGGCCTCAAGGTGTATGTTATCCCTTTCAAGCCATGATTCCCTATCATGGTCAATTTCCATAGCAAGGAGTTCATTGGGATAAAGTTGCTCTACTAAGGCTGATTCTTCTTTTCTTTGCTTTGCCAATGCTTTCCTCAACCCCATGGTTCTAGGCCTTCTCCTAGATTGTCCTTCCTTCTCTTCAATCTCCTTATAAGTGCCCAAGAACTCTCCTAATTTTACTTTTGCCCTTTGGGATTCTTTCCGGGCTTTGAGTGCTCTAGCTTCATAGATGGCTTGTTGGGTGCTCATTTTCTTGTTTTCCACTTGATAGAAATGAATCATAGCCTTTGCTCTTACTAATTCAGCTTCTAAGTTTTTTATTTGTGCATTCTTGTCTTGGAGGAGGGAGTTTGAAACTCTTGCTTCATTCTCCTCATCACTATATATTTGAATAAGTTCAAACTCCCTTTCTTCTTCATGATTTTCCTCTTCTTCTTTTACCTTTTTCTTACCCTTTTCAATCTTCTGAGCTCAGGAGGATGGCTTGGCCCCTTGCCCTTTGGAGGCAACAAACACATGCCTCTCTCCTCTTTGATATGTGAGAGGAAAAGGTATAACATATTTCATTTGAATATCTTCCTCATGGGTGACCTTAAGACTTCTTTTCTTCTCATCTATGATATCTGCATTTATGTCCTCTTCATCTTGTTCTTGACTCTCTTCTTGAGAGGCATTTTCATTTTCACCCATGCTAACATCATTGTCATGATCTTCATGATTGTAATCCCCTCTATTTGCAACATTAGAGGTGTCTTCATCACTGTTTTGTGCATCTTTATCTTAATGGCTGGCCTCCTCTTGACTGTTTGGCCAAGTGTCTTCATTGTTTGGCCCACTGTCTTCATTTTCAAACTCTGCCTCTGTCTCTGTATCTTCATTATTTTCTTCATCATTACTATGCTTACTGTCTTCACTGTTTTTCCCAATGTCATTTCCTTCAAACTCTGTCTCTTGACTGTCATTGGTTTCTTCATTGTGACTGTCGTTTTCTTCCTCATGATTTGTTTCTTCTTCCATAATGTCTTGCCCATTGTCTTCACTGTCTTGCCCACTTTCTTCACTTTCAAACTCTGCCTCTTCTTCTTGACTGCTATTTCCATATTTGTCACTGCTCCCTTCATCACTGCTATTTGGCTCATTGTTTCCTTCTTTACCTTCATTGTTTTGCTCATCAAAATCTGCCTCTGTTTCTTAGCTGTCATTTGTTTCTTCCTCTTCTTCTAGCTCACTGCCTTTGTTTTCAGAATTTTTCTCTTCATTATTGATTGCATCTTGATCACTGTCATGATATTATTCATGTTCTGCCATGTCATCTTCTTCTTCATCCTAATACTCTTCATTATCTGCCTTATCATTTGTGTCTTCATCATGACTCTCATGGTCTGTTTCCTCATGTTTGTCACTTTCTACCTCATCACTTGTTTCTTCTTCCCCACTGTATTTTTTCCCTGCTTCATCATTATCACTTTCTTCATTTTTTTCCATGCCATCTTCTTTTTCATTTTCCTCTCCCTCATCACTTGTTTCTTCCTCTTGACTATCATTTTCTTCTTGACTGTCATGTTCCTCTTTGTCACTGTTTTCTTCATGTTCTCTAATACTCTCTTCTTGCTCTAAGGCTTTAGGAGAATTTGAAAGAGGGAGGTTTGTTTGGGGAGAGGATTCACGTGGAGAGGATTAATCATGGTCAGTGGGCAGTGATGGGGGAGTGGAGGAAGGTGGATGAGATGATGAGGGTAAAATTTGCAGAGGGAGAGGCTATGGATTTGTGAAAACATCAAGGGCGATGAAAAATTCTCATGGGATACCCTGTTGCTCTAATTGATGCAACACAATCATTTTGATAAGAGAATGGTGGAAAAGACTTTGCATTTGCTGTGAATGAGGTCTCTTTTGCACAATTTATGACATCTTATCAATACTTCTATAAATATGGTAGGGAAAATGTAGCAGCTTGGCCTTAGTGAAGTGCATGAGTAGTCTTATATGGTAGGAATAGAGCCTAGAAAACCTACCCTCATAGGTGAAGTACTTCATGATGAATTTCATTAAAGGGGCATACCTTTCCAACAGATGGGAGAAGGGAAAAATGGTCTTGCAATCAGCTTGGTATCTTGGTTTCAAAAAAAGGTTGGTAATGGCTTAAGTCCAAACTCACCTGTTTGAACAATTTTTCTCCCATGCAAGGTATCCCAGTGGCCATGGAAATTGTATTGGTGGACAGCTCAAACTTCACTCCAGCTAGGTGTACTTGGTGGTTATGGAGGTTTAGGATGAAAATTTTTATCAACTCAGGGTTACTTTTGACTCTTTGTACTTTTTCACAGAAGTCATATCATCCTACCTCTTGGAAATATGAAACTATGGTAGGGGAGGCTGTCAATTCCTTAGTGTTGATAGGCTCAAACCTATTTTCTCTCCCACCCTTTCTCTATTGTTCTCTAGGCCTTTGGCCTCCCTCGCCACTGTCAACACTGCCTTCTCTAGGCATTTTTTCTTTTATCCTTGCCTTAAAATTAAAAACTTGAAAGTGCTTGTGTAATGATATGAAGAGGGTGAGTGGGATGGTAAGGAGATAGTGGTGTCAAGGCTTGGTAGTTTGGAGGCTAGTTGTGTAAGTGGAGAGGTTATTTAGCAGAAGAGCTACTTCTTAGCACAGATACCAAACATTTTCTTCCTCTAGGGTTTCTAGCTTTCTTTCCAAATTCACCCTCTAAAAAATAACATGAAAGGGGGTATAAAATCTAAATACCTCTTATAAAACCTTCAGGAGTAACAAGCAAGAAATTGGAGAGATCTTGAGCAATTTGGAGGCTTTGAATCAACTTGAAAAGCTCCTGGATGAATGCGCAGCACAGGAGCGTAGCGCAAGGCGGAGCTGCACGAGGTGTTGGGCGGCCTCTACACATCCAGGCATGTAGCACAATGGAGCTGCATGAGGTGTTGGGCGGCCTCTACACGTCCAGGCACGTAGCGCAGTGGAGTTGTCGGGCGACTTCTACATGAAGGTGTCAGAGCATAGCATAGGCCGAGTTTGCATGGGCAGTCGGGTGAAGGCTGAACGGCCCTGTGCGTAGCGCGACCGAGTCTGCATGGGTAGTCAGGTCCTCCTGGGTAGTGCCTGAATGCACGAGAGCGCAATGCCGGGAGGTGCTCCATGCTGTCGGGTGACCTATGGCCCTGAGCGTAGCGCCGTTACATAGGCGAGCAACGCATTGTTGGGAATTCCACAGATGGTATATGCACAGGTGCGTAGCACAACCCTTCAGGAGCATAGTGCAAGGGTTTTCTTCCTGAGGTCTGCCAAAAAACTCTGATTTTTTCTCGAAGGCTTTCTCTCCTCTTGGTATATGAAAACTGAGTTGAGTGAGATACTTTGTCTTTTTATACCCTTGAAAAAATTAAAAACAAAAACCCATCTTGACTAATGTTTTGAGTTTCACTTTGTCACTTTTTCACTGACATCTTCTTTTCTTTTGCAGGAGGTGACCTAAGCATAAAAGATGATTCTTTGGTGGGTGTTTTTTGAAAATGTAACTTTCTTCTCCCTCTACTGCTTTTGAAAATCCTTTGAATGTATTTGAAAACTTAGGTAGCCTTCACTAACACCCTTTTGAATTTCTCCCTTTGTGCAGTGGAAAAATGTTGCTTTGACAAACCATGTAAGTCACTTTGAACATCCCTTTTTGAAAACCTCTTGCTGTCATGGTGGAAGTCCATCACTTTCATTTTTAATAAACCTTCAATTTATGTTCAGTGATGTTGTTGTATCTCTGTCATTGTGATCCTTTGCATGGACTCCTTACTGGGAAACACCTTTAAACCAATCAATCATAAAACCCTGATTTTCTTTGTTCATAATCCTACTGCCTCTCTTTTGATGTGAATGTCCTTTGTGATGATTTTGGCTTCTCACCTTGACTTTCTTCTGCTGATAACCATCATAAACCATTCCTGCAGAAATGTTTTAAGATAGGCAACTGTCCTTTTTCAGACTTTATGCTTTGATCTAGAAGGTCCTTTCTTGAAATCTTTTTGATACCCTTTGGACAATCATGAGCTCTCCTTCCTTTTCATTTGATTTCATCTTTGGGCACATGTAAAATAATGAGTTTCGAAAGCCAAAACAATGAATAACCTAGGATACCCTACATGACCTATTGGGATATCTTTTGGACTTAGTATGTGGCTGAAATTTGGAATCAGGGTTTGGAGGTGTAAGATAGAGTTTTGACAAACCTTTATGCATTGCAATCCTAGAAACTGATAACTTTTATTATCTAAAGAGCCTAGAAAGGTAGTTTAAAATCACCACTGCTTGAGGCACATGGTTAATAGGGGAAAAGGTTTAGGCTACTTGGAAATCCAAGGTGTGAGTAGAAGGGCTAGGAAATTTGAAACAAATTGATAAGGTCAGAGGTGGCAAACATGGTGAGAATGAGTGGCATAAGTCCATGATTTGGTCTTTTGGGAGTGATAGGCTGGCCATGACTTGATAGAGTAGTAGAATAGTGAAAAATTTATCTTAAGGATAATGAAGGTAGTGAGATTTCTGGAACTCACAAGATTCATGAATTTTTCTTCTAGAAATCTAGGATAAGCATTTAGTCATCTACAAAGACAAAAAAATACTGATGACTAATAGTGGCTCCACTTGGGGAGGGCAGCTCATTTTTAGGAGGTGTCCAGAACTTCAGATCTCTTGGTTTATGAAGACCAGTGCCTCATCCATTGGGAAGATTTTTCTTCTTTCATTTGTTGCTGCTTCTCTGAAGTAGTGATCTCAATAATCTGAAAACATGATTAGCTTAACTTCATCTTTACCTACCCAACCTACTGTCCTAACATTTTTTCTTCCTTGGGTGCACTTGAACTGGCAAACCCTTGACATCCTTTTCTTTTGAAAACAAAAACAAACTATATACTCGTACCCTTATTTCTTCCAAGAGTTTAGATTATGCTAATGAACTCTTTTTATTCTCTACCTAGACTAACTGACTGTCAAGATTGAACTGTATGATAGACTTCATTCTCTAAGCTATTGACAAGAAATTTAAAACATGATTTGAACCAGGATTGGACAATCAGATTCATCATGAGTTGTGGCATTGAGACAAGCTGCACACAATCATTATTTTCATAAAAAACAAAAACAAAACTAGAAGGCATTGAGGTTTGTGTTTCATCATTAGTTAATCGTCCCTATCCTTCTCTTTGGTTCAGATTTAAGCATGTGGGACCAGTATCTTTCATTCCTAGTCTATTTTCTTTTAACAGGTCAAGCTTAAAAGATTTGACAAGAATTCTTTCACTAACCTATCAACAATAAATTGAAAACATGTTCAGCCATGATTAGGCTATATGACTGAACAAGACCTTCTTTTTGAGCAAGTAGTGGCATTTGGGCTTGCACACTTTCAGTATCACTATTTTTTGGTTATGGGGCTATACCTTCTTTCAGATCTGCCCTCTTTTTCTATTTTTTATGTTTTTGTGTTTTTCTCTTTATGACCTTTCATTAAACAATGGTATGTACAATGAATGAAAATGTTAAGCTAAGGATTTTTACAACAATGGTACTTGAGCGTCCTGTCCTCAAAATGATCTCCTAACATTCTTTGTCCCTTTAGCTCTTGTAAACAGAAAACATAGTTACCTCCATTTGAAAACATGGTACAAGGGTTTCTACAAATATTTTCAAACAATTCATGCTTTCCTTGGTACTTCCACTTTGAGCCTTGCTTCCCAAATTTGTTTCTGTCAAAGATCCCTCTTAGATAAAAAATGTATTTTTTATCAGTTTCAAAACAGATGATGATGTCATCAATTTATATCATAGTGAAGAAGTTGAAAATAAGGGCCATGGCTCTTTGGAAGGTGTCTTCAACATTCCTTAGCCCAGGAAGCATTTGGTCAAACATGTAATTGTTCCAAGGAACTCTGGAAATGTCTTCATGTTGATTGATTTGAAGTGGTATTATTTGATGGTAACCTGAGACACTACTAAGTGATGTCATATTATTAGAAACTCCTACCCTTTGTAAAGTATGATTTATCTTGGGACAAGGGTATTTGTTTTTTAAGGAGGGTTGGTCTAGGTACCTAAAATCTACACATAGCCTATGTCTCTTTGCCTTATTTTTTAGTGACACAAATTGCTCAAGGTTTTCATGGTATTTTTTGAAAAGAGGGCTTCTCAGAATAATGTCTGTGTCACAAGGTTTCAAACTCGCATCCCCACACACACAAGAATCCTGAAACTTTTTTCATAGTCTTGTATTTGTCTGTTTTGTGTGTAGTTGTTAGGTCTCTGTAACAAGCAAGATTGGAAAAGTCCGATCACAGAGTTAACATCATTTCAACCAACTTTGGGATTCTAGGATCTAGCCCTCCTGAATCCGGAGAGGGATCTCTCCAATATGTACAAAGATGGATATTGTCTTTGAAGTTTAGGGTGATGATATTAGGCTAGTTATGAAGGCCAAGGGTTTTGTTTGGTTTTATTGGATGGTTGAACATAGTTGCTGTCTGAGACGGAAAGATCTATATGCAAATAGGTTCAAAGGTGAGAAGTTGCAAGTAAACAAAATAAGCTTTGATTCTAAAGAGAGATGATGGCAAGTTTTCAATCCATTGGGCTATGGAGTCATAAGGGAATTTAATTGAAACATTCAGGTTCAAGAGTAATCTATGGGGCAAGTCATCTATGCCTAAGGATCTCTTTAAAGTTTTATTTATGGAATGGGGTGATACAATAAGAAAGGGAAATAACAGATGCAGAACAAAGAGCAGCCCAGGATCTGGTAAGTGCTTTGAAACTAGCCAGCCTTTGACCAAGCACTTAAGAAAAACATAGAAGCAAACTAGGATCTGGTAAGTACTTTGAAACTAGCCAGCCTTTGATGTACTTCTAATAGAACACAATTTAAAAACAAAGGGGAAACTTAAAGGCAACCTTTGGAGCAGGAACTAGCGGGCAGGGCTCACCTTTCTCCTCATCTTAGTCCTTCTTTACTTAGTTACTTTCAAGACAATCACCAAGATAACACAGAATGGCCCAAGATATGATAAGTACTTTGAAACTAGTCAGCTTTTGACACATCCTAAGGGAAACAGACAAATAGTTGAGCAAACAAGAAAGGGACTCAGGGCTAACCTTTGATTTCCTCAATTCATTCCTTACACAACATATATGAAAGTAACATTTAAAAACAACATTCAGCAGTGACGAAAAGATGAGGGAACGCCAGCATCTCTGTGCTTAGACCGAATTAAATCATTTCTAAATAACACAATAAGAGGAAAACATTGGGATAAAGATTTTTCAGCCAGAGAAGGTCACTGGTGTACAGCAAACTCTAACACTGTTTAAACTGTTCTTTATAGTGGAAAATGAAACAAATTGAAAACATAAATAAAATGACAAGTTACAGTGAGGATAACATCACCATCAGCATAGACCAGGATCCCATAAATCAGCTTGTATTGATTGCTTCAAACCGGTTACAATCTTCAAATCCAATGTTTTAATTCACCTCTCTTCACAACCTAATCTATCTGTTACAAGCAGAGCTCCAAGGGCCCATGAAACCACTATTTATAGTCAAGAGTTTTCCACTCAGAAACAGCTACAGCGCTTCAGCAATTACATTGACAACCAACTAATCCAACCCCTCACTCATCTTCTTCTGGAGTATTTATAGAAGGATGAGGAGGTGAGATCTGATAAAAAGACCTCAAACTCAATCAATGCAGAATTAATGTCTTCCTGACCCCGTGAGGTTCGATGAAGAAATTCTACAGGTGTTACATTGCATTAATGTGTTTATACTTAAGAAGTAAGCTCAAAGAGAGCTTATATTGACCTTTGAGGCTCTGCGTACTGTTAGGGTTACTCTGCAAACATTCTGTCGTTGAAATCCGGTGCAGTAATAACTTCTTTGGTTGTTCGAGGCATAATATCTGATCCTGTTCAATAAATTCATCCTCTGTTTGAGCTTTCTGAGGCAATAGGTGGCACTGTGGTGGTTGAGGAATCAATTCGCCTCGAAGTATGGCGGTGAAGGCGATCTGTATGCCGAACACTTTTAGGTTTTGCTTTAATCCGTGTTTAGAGGCGGGGATTAGGCTTTTGATAACCGTCTTAGCCGTAATCCCCGCCAATCTTCTCACAAAACCACTGCTCTGGTTCATTCTACCTTTAACCTGCTACTCTTTCTCCGCTCTGATATTGGCGGCCTTCTTCAAGCTTTGCAGGGACATGCGGCAACCAAAGCTCATGAAGCTTTGTAAATATCTTTGTTCTTCTCCGTATGATCAATTCCTTGGACAAATCGGGAGGATTGGAGTCGTCACTCTCATCCTTCAAATTTCGTAGAATACGAAGGAAAAACCTTTGAAAACCTACAAAAAACAAGAAAAATGAGGAAATCCTGCGTTTATATGGATAGACTGCATCGGAGGGCGTGCGGGTGGACGGAGAAATCGGGATCGTTGATCATATTGCGATCAACGGTTGGGAGCAAATCACACGGTCAACGCAGAGGAAAGTGGACCGTATAATGGAATTGGGAGAGGAGATGCAGACCGTCGATCTACAGAGATCGACGGCGGGGATTTGATTTTAAACGCGCCGGGGCAAATTTATCGGACGAGCGGATTGGTTAAAGGGTGAGCGGGAAGAGTGATCGGGATCCGTCGGATGGGAGGGCCCAGATCCGACGGCGGGGACGAATCCCGCTGCGGGGCCATAGGACAATGTTTAACGCGCGGGGAGAAGGCACGGAACGACGGTTTTGGGGTTGAGGTGGAGAACACGTGTCAGTCGGCGCGTGGAATCGCTGGCCGACGGCACAAAACCACCTCCGGACAAAAGGTGGTGCGGGCGCATACCGGTAGGAAAGGAAAACAGCGAGGCGGAAAAGGGGGAGGGGTCCACCAGATGACGGGACACTCCGCACCGTTGATCCGTGGGATAGATCGACGGCGGAGTCTTTAATTTTGATTTTCCTTTGGAGGAAAAATAAAACAAGCCCAACTTTACTTTTAACAAAGGTTTTAACGTTTTCGAGCGATCAATTATTTCTGAGGGTTAAGCGCCTGGCGGGTTTAGCACGCGGTTCCGGCGTGGGGACATATGGAAGGAGAAACAGAAAGGGGCTTAGCTTGAGGGGCTGAAGCTTAACACATAGAAACGCATGTTTTCTATGGTTTTTAACTGTTTTTTGCAAAAGGAGAAAAGTTCCGATATGTCAAAAAGTGGGGTTTTCGACCTTAGGAAATGAGATTAATGGAGGAATAAGGGAAATAAAAGGGTTTGATGGGGGTTTTTGTGGATGAAAGGAGAGTTAAAGATATGAGGAAAAAGGAGGAAGGGGAGAAGAAAAAGGAGGAGGATGCAGCAACACTTTGATTAGGATTTTCATGGTATATCAGAGGCAGAGAGGAGGGAGAGTATGTAGAACCAACAGTGGTTTGGACCTTTATCAACAGACTTCAAGTACCAACAATTTTCAGGATTTTAAACTTGTTTCTTGAAGGCTGCAAAGAACATTTAGCCACCAACTGTCATAGTTGAAAAATATGGGTGGCTAACAGTGGCTCCACTTGGGGATGGTGCCTTCTTGAAGGCATCAAGAATTCAGACTTGATTTCTCTGGGATGATGACTGGTGTCTGACCCGTCACATGCTCTTGCTTTTCTTCTGGACAAAATAAGGTCAGTCATTTAAAGAGAGATGAATTTCATCAATACAACTTCTACCTACCCCAATCCTACTGATCTAACATTTTTTCCTTCATCAGAGTGCACTTGGATTGGCAAACTCTTAACACAACATTTTATTCTTTTGAAAGCAGTAAATCTAATCTACTTCTACTCCTTATTTCTCCCCGAACTCAGATTAAACAGTTGAGTTCAGATATTCCTCTACCTATTCTACTGTCTGTTGGGATTAAACAGTCCAACAAACTTTCATTCTCTAAATTCTACAACAGAAATTAAAAAATAGCCAAGTCAAGATTGAGCTGTTTGACTTGCTATGATCTATGGCATAAAGACAAGCTGCACATAGATTATTATTTGCAGAAAAATTTAAATCAAAACAGAAGGCTTAAGATCTGAAAATTTTCTCATTGTGGCCTTCCCTCGTACTCACAGTTCTGCTTTTCCCTTTCAGTGAGCTATCTTTACTTGTCTTCTGGTTCGAGTATTGAGTGAATTAGAACCAGGTCTTTCTTTGACTCAAAAATTTAAAATAGCTTTGAGTCATCTCTTTGGAAACTTCGGTTCAGATTTTGAGTTTGTTTGAACCTTGATTTCTACCCTACTCTATCTACTGATAAGCCAAGATTAAACAGTTTGGCAAATCAAATTTGCTACCCTATCAGCAGAAAATTGAAAGCTAATCAGTCAAGATTAAACAGTTTGACCGATTAGAAGTGTGTTTCAAGGAGTGGAATTTATGCTTGCACACTTTCAGATTCATTTCTTCTTTTGGCATGGGGCCTTGCCTTTCTTGTTTTTCATTTCTGCCCTCTTTTCTTTCTTCCTTTGTTTTTATATTTCTTGATTTTTCATAACTTTAAATGCAATGATGGATGAAGTATTTACAATGGAAAAGGTGAAAAGGCTTCAAAACATGAAATAATTTTAAGAAAGATAATGCTTAAGCATCCTGCCATTGACAGGACCCCCAAACAATTCTGCTCCATTCAGTTCTTGTAAGAAGAATGCATTGTTTCCAGCTACTGAATGAATGGAGTAAGGGCCAAGCCACAGATTGTCAAATTTACCATGCTTTCCCTTGTCTTCCCTCTTTGAGTCCCACTTTAAGACTTTGTCCCCAATTTTGAAATTGCTGGCCTTTGTTCTTCTGTCAAATATCTTCTTGATATTGTCTTGCTTCTGTAATGCTTTGTTGTATACCTCCTCTCTGGTTTGCTGAAGATGAATGGTCTGATTTATTCTTCTGATTATGTCATCCTCTTCAGTTTGGAGTTCTTGAATTATTTTCATAACCGGTACACCAAGACTGTTAGGAAAAATTGCATCTGTACCGTATACAAGCTGGAAGGGTGACATACCAATGGACTTCTTCAATGTTAACCTGTCAGCCCAAAGTGCATGAACCAGCTTTATGTGCCAAGACTTCTTGTTGTCCTCCAACAGTTTCTTTATTATGTTCACTAAGCTTTTGTTGGAAGACTCTGCAAGTCCATTACCTTGAGGGTAATAAGCTGTGGAGTGCCCCAATGTTATTTGATACTTATGACAAAATTCAACCATTTTCTTTGATCCAAATGCTGCTGCATTATCTGTAATGATCTTGGTAGGACAGCCAAATCTGGAAAGGATATTGGTTTCTATGAATTTTATGATAACTGAATCATTGGCCTGTCTACAAGGAATGGCTTCTATCCACTTACTGAAATAGTCTGTGGCAGTGAGGATCCACCGGTGTTGGGCAGAGGATGAAGGGTGGATTTCTCCTATAAAGTCAAGTCCCCACTGTTGAAAAGGGGCTTCAACAGTAATTGGATACAGAGGAAGGGGTAGTAATTTTCTCTTGCCTTCAAACAATTGGCATTTATGGCAAGTGGTTGTCAGTTTATGTACGTCAGGAAAAAGAGTAGGCCAATAGAAACCAGCCCTCAAAATTTTGTTGGCTGTTGACTTCCAGTATAAATGGCCTCCACACTCTCCTTCATGGAATTCCTGCTTAATCTTTTCTGCATCAAACTCAGGAAAACATTTAAGCAATATACCACTAGCATTTTTCCAATAAAGACATTTATCAATAATGCAATAGTTTACAGCTTTTAACTTTTGGAATCTTGCCTTTGTTTTGGATAAACCAGGCGGTGTGTTTAAATTAAGCAAAACATAAACAATATCAGCATACTAGGGAGAATTCACAAAATAATCTTCAACAATGGGGGTTGAGAATTCTTCTTGGTCATCCAAAGCATTAATCATGTTAATATCAAGAACTTCACAATTTGATTCGGCCATTAGCCTAGCAAGACCTTGACCTTTGATAAGCTTCGTGGGTTTAATCTCTAAGTCATATTCAAGAATAACAGCAATCCACTTACCTCTCTTACCATCTGGATCCTGGGTTAGAATGTCCTTTACAACTGAATTTGGGACAAAGGCAATAATGTGTGAGTGAAGGATGTATACCCTGAAGTCTTTTAAAGCTTTTACCAAAGAAAAAGCTTGCTTTTACATAATATTATACTTCAAAGGGGCATCCCTCAATGCCTTGCTAAAGAATGCAATGGGCTGCTCTTGTCCTTGTGGATTTTTCTGTAAAAGGACAACAGCTATAGTATGTTCTGATGCAAATGAGAAGATATAGAAATCTTTTGAGAAATCCGGACTTATGAGAACTGGTGTTTTGGTTAACGCTTGTTTAACCAGTTCAAAGGATGTCTTTGCTTCTGCGGTCCATTTCACCCCTTGCTCCTTTTTTAACATGTTTGTGATATTCCTAAGGAGCTCAGCCAAGTTTGGGATGAACCTTCTTAAAAAGTTAATCTTTCCTATGAAAGACTGCAATTCTTTGATATTCCAAGGATGGGAGATTTGCAAAATGGCCTCAATCCTCATGGGATCTATCTTTATGCCCTCTTCTGAAATGATATGTCCAAGAAGCTTACCTTCTTGGAGTCCGAATAAGGTTTTCTTGGGGTTCAAAGATATCCCAAACCTTCTGCACTTCTCGAAAACTTTTCTTAAATGTTCTAAGTGTTCTTCATCTGTTTTTGAAAACACAGTTACATCATCAAGATAGATAATGATGAAGAAGCCTAATTCTTCCAAGAATGCTATGTCCATGGCTCTCTGAAAGGTTGCTCCAGCATTCATTAAACCAAAAGGCATTTTCACATACATGAAAGTGCCCCATGGTGTAGTAAAAGCTGTCTTTAATTGATCATCAGGGTGGACTAGGACTTGATTATACCCTGAATAGCCATCTAGCAAAGAAATTCTTTTAGACCCTACCACCCTTTGCAAAATATGATCCATCTTGGGCAAAGGGTAGTTATCCTTTAATGAAGCTTTGTTTAAATTCCTGAAGTCTATACAAAGCCTGATTTCTCCAGTCTTTTTCCTAACTGACACCATATTAGATACCCACTCAGAATATCTAATAGGGACAATAATACCAGCATCATGCATTTTTATAATTTCCTTCTTAACCAATGGCAACTGGACAGGGTTGATTCTGCGCAGTTTTTGTTTGAATGGTTTTTGGTTTTCTTTAAGAGGGATTTTGTGTTGTATTATTTCAGTGTCATAGGACTTAAGATCTTCATAACTCCATGCAAAAACATCAGAAAATTCTTTAAACAGCTCCAAATATTTAAGTTTAATGTGAGCTGGTAAAGTTTTAGACAGTTTAATCAATCTCGGTTTCTCCTCACTGCCTATATTACATTCTTCCACTTCAGTTTCCACAGGTTCCAGTTTTGGTTTTTTGGCCACATCATCAAAATCAAACAGTTCTTCTAGAGGGGCCAAACCCTTGGGCAGACTATCATTATCAGAATGCAGGGTTTCTATTTCTTGTGTTTCAGATTTCGGACTTAATTCTGCTTGGCGTGTGGATGTGATAGTCTGAAGGTTTATATCTACCAGCTGTGGAGATGGCTCTTCTTCACCAAGAAAATTTTCTTCACTGCAGTCTGTCTCATAGTCTGAATCTGAACTATGGAGGTCAAACTCATTTCTGAATTGCATGAAGTCTTCTATTTGTTTATCTCCATCAAATACCTGCCAATACTTCTTGTTATCTGGGATAGATGGTCTGAATTTTATCTGAGAGGTGTCATCATACAGCATTGGGCAGGTTCTAGCAGCAAAGGCTAAATTGTGGGCTGCAATGTTTTTCTTCCTTGGGACAAAAGATAAGGTGTACTCCTCAAATGTTTTCAAAAGATCAATGACATCATTCCTATAGGCCCTAAGTCTGGGGTGATTTGCATTTTACTCCCCATTGACTTGCCTAATGATTAATTCAGAATCCCCATATACATCTAATCTCTTGGCACCTAATTTTTTCAAAAGATGCAAGCCTAAGAGAAGGGATTCGTATTCTGCTATGTTGTTGGAACACTGAAAGTTTAATTTACATGAGATACATTCTGTATGATTATTTTCAGTGTTAGTGATCCAGACACCTGCACCAGCATTTGTCTGGGTGCATGACCCGTCAAAATACATAGTCCAGAGGGGCAGATTTTCAGTTTGGTGAATGGACGTTGTATCATTTGATTCCTCAAGTTTTCCATCGGGTTGAGGACTGTCTTTCTGACTGTCAAGTTTTGAGCTCACAGGATTGATAACTTGGATTTCCGGATCTGTGGTAAGTTTGCTAGGATCTTCAGACACAATAGACCGTTTCGGCATTTCAACATTGTGTTCCCCCTCTTTAACTCCAGCCATGGATTATTTCGAAACAATTTGTTCAGTGAGTGTTTCATTGTTGAACATGATAAAGGAATCAAGGCTCGTGTTTATAGCATAGAGTGGGGAGTTTTGAGGCCGCTCCTGGCTTGTTACTGTGTATTGCATGTGAGATTCCCTATAAAGCCTCCTAGTTTGATTGAAGACAGGGATGGTTGCATAGGCCATGTCCATTTGCATAGTCCCCTGTAACTTAGCCCCCCAAGATCTTGATAAAAGAATTCCATACTTTGGGGGAACATCATCCACAACAACATCCATGACTAAACATTTGGCTGGAATTTGGGCTAGATTAACACAGAGATCTTTAATCAACCCTAGACACTTAACTCTACTTGAGTCAAAGGAGTACAGGTCTTTGTAAGGTCTGGTAATTTCAAGACCCAGGCTTTCCATTACAGCTTTTGGCATTAAATTATGGGAAGCGCCTGAGTCATGCATAGCATTATGGAGAATTTTGTCATGAATGTTTAAGCTTACATAAAAGGGAGGGACAAGACCCTCTTGGAACTTTCCTTCAATCTTTGGACCAAAAATAAGCTCTGGTTGGTCATCACTAAGATTGAGAGTATCTTCGTTATCCTCTAAGTTTAAAGCCTTCAAAATTTTGGACCTATATACATGTTGGGCAGCTAACTCAGTCAAAGGAACAGAGATTTTGATCTTTGAGATTTCCTGTTCTAGGCTGAAAAGGTTTTGATTCTTCAAAGCATTGACTTCAGCCTTGTTTACTGCCACTTTATCAGCAATAACAGCTTGCTGATTTGGTTTATCTACAATTGAAACAGTTGTCTTTTCAGGAGTACTAACCGAGGTGCTAGTACTACTAATGTTTGCACTCTGTTTTTCGATATTTTGAGTGTCTTTCTCTTTACCATTACCAGAATTAACAGCCACTGTTTTGTCCTTTTGTTTGATTGTTTTAGAATTGGTTGCAGTGATGTTTTGAGAAGGTCTGTCAGAGGTTTTATTGTTGGGGGTTTGTTGATTAGATCTACTTCTGAGTTCATATTCCCTTAAAGGCTCTATGACAGCGTTTTCCATATTTTGATAGTAATTCTGATTATCATCTTTTCTGTCATCACAAGGTGTATAAAGACCTTGTTTTTCATCATAATGAACCTCAAAGTCATCATCATCTACCCCAAATAAGTTTATATCATCTTCCTCTGTTATTTGATCTGTTTGTTCAACCTCACTTAAAAAGTTCTGATGGAAGGGAGGGATGATCTGCTGATCATCTTCCCTGGGTCTGTTAGGAGGCTGATTTCTTCTAAGATTCTGATTCTGGTTTTGATTTCTGTTTTGAGGAGCATTTTGATTTAGACTCGCTTGTGCTCTCTCTAGAATGCTCATTTTCTTCATCATTTCTTCCATCATTCTTTCCATCTTTGAGCTTGAAGTTGAAGGGGTGGATTCCTCTCTAAAAGATACTTTCTTTTCAGCTTTCATCCTTGCTCTTTTCTCCATAAGGTTCACCTCTACAGAAAGGGCACCTCTTTGCATGTCTTCAAGGGTTGCAAAGACTCTTTCCCTGAGCGAATATGTCATGTCTGGATCAAACCCTTCAGGAAATTTGTTTAAGGCTGATCCTTGAGGAGGTTTCAGTTCAGGGGAGAGTGCGTTATACACACTGTTGAATCTGGTACAATAAGCTTGTACACTTTCCCCAGGGTTCCTATGGAGATTGTTATAGTCAGCAAGGACTTGGAGAGGGTTTTTCCTTACTTCCCACTTGTTTAACAAAGTTTGATGGAAGGCTTGAAGGTCGTTAATACTATGGGGGGTTAAACCTTTAAACCATTTTCTCACATCTCCCCCCAAACTTTGAGCAAACAACCTGATTTTGACAGATTCATTATCAATTTCATTTCTGTCAAAGTAGTCATTCATCTTGTCCACGTGTTGAGATGCTGTTATGGTATTATTAGCATCATATAATGGAATTTTGGACTGATAGTCCTGTGGAAGATTGACTAATGGTACAGGAAGGACTAAGGGAGCATACCATGCTGCCATGATATGTGGTGGGTTTACAAGTGGAGGTGTGGGTTGAAGTGGAGTGGTTTGAAGAGTGGATGAAGGATGAACAGAAGTGGATGGAACAGCAGTAGATCTCTGAGTTGACCTGGGGTGAGAGGCACCTAGATTATGTATGAAATGTAAATCAGGAGGTGTTGATTCTCTATTCCCAAGAATCCCACTGGTTTCGGGAGATGAAAGGGTAGGCTCAGAATCTAACTGACCTAAATCACCAAATGCCCTAGTCCTGAATGGGTTTAACAAGTCAATTTGTGATTCATGAAGAGCTGAAAGGTTTTCAGGGACTGAATTGGCTCTTATGAGGGATCTGAAGATAGTTGAGGATCGTATCCTAGGAGACTTCCTAAGAATTCTTTCAGGGTTGTCAACTATTTCAGGAGGATCCGGGTCAGGATGGGCTCTAGTATGAATCTTTTTAGGAGCCACAATGTTTATGGGATTAGACCTAATCTAAACAAGAAAAGTTCAACCAGATATGACAATCTTTAGACCGTTAACTAATCTTTTTTCTCAATTCGAATCGTACAGTCCTTTAACTGAATTTGAATGATTTTTATAATGATAAGGGTTCTTTCCAGTGGAGTCTTAAGGTCTGTTCAGGATGGTGGAGTCGCCAGGTGGAAGGTTCAGAGTGTTTTCAAAGGAATTCCCTGTCCACCACAGTGTTCGTGAAACATTCTTCTTCAAGGATATCTCGAAACACAACAAACTCTAACCAGAGATTGACTGGGAGGGCATTCACTAGATGTGTCACCCCCTAAAAGAGGATGAGATCCAGAGGCTACCTGGCCCTTTCCAGACTCTGTCTAAGAGTATAGAGTAAAACACATCAAAGACGTATATAGGTATCAAAACTTATGTTTTACTACCAATCTGAAAAGTTTTTTGGTATTTTCTGAATTGTTTATATTTGTGGTTTTTTTGAAAGAATGTCCTAGCTTTGCCTCAAAACTTAGCTACGGTTAAGAAACAAAGACAGTCTATCCTTGTGGCTAAGCTAGCTGATTTCCCAAGGTTATATAAAGACTTAAAAGAACCCTAGGATTGACCTAGTTTGTCACTGATTCAAACAAGTTTTACCATGATTACCATTCTTTAGTAGTGCTTGGAAAGGCTGCTTTTTACTCTCAAAATGTTTATATGAGGATTCTGAGGTAAGAG
The DNA here is from genome assembly GCA_034641835.2 of Pinus albicaulis. Classification (NCBI taxonomy): domain Eukaryota; kingdom Viridiplantae; phylum Streptophyta; class Pinopsida; order Pinales; family Pinaceae; genus Pinus; species Pinus albicaulis. The sequence continues at coordinate 1,525,019,353 of CM076579.1, forward strand.
TCCCCAGCGGAGTCGCCAGAAATGTTAGTTCCTGGTGGCTCAGCTGCAAAATAGAACAATTGTCATGGAACCAGATATTCTGGGTTCGATCCCCAGCGGAGTCGCCAGAAATGTTAGGTCTCTGTAACAAGCAAGATTGGCAAAGTCCGATCACAGAGTTAACATCATTTCAACCAACTTTGGGATTCTAGGATCTAGCCCTCCTGAATCCGGAGAGGGATCTCTCCAATATGTACAAAGATGGATATTGTCTTTTGAAGTTTAGGGTGATGGTATTAGGCTAGTTATGAAGGCCGAAGATTTTGTTTGGTTTTCTCAGATGGTGGAACATAGTTGCTGTCTGAGGTGGAAAGATCTATATGCAAATAGGTTCAAAGGTGAGAAGTTGCAAGTGAACAAAATAAGCTTTGATTCTAAAGAAAGATGATGGCAAGTTTTCAATCCATTGGGCTATGGAGTCGTAAGAGAATTTAATTGAAACATCCAGGTTCAAGAGTAATCTATGGGGCAAGTCATCTAGGCCTAAGGATCTCTTTGAAGTTTGATTTATGGAATGGGGTGATACAAAAAGAAAGGGAATTCACAGATGCAGAACAAAGAGCAGCCCAGGATCTGGTAAGTACTTTGAAACTAGCCAGCCTTTGACCAAGCACTTAAGGAAAACATAGAAGCAAACTAGGATCTGGTAAGTACTTTGAAACTAGCCAGCCTTTGATACACTTCTAATAGAAAACAGATTAAAAACAAAGGGAAACTTGAAGGCAACCTTTGGAGCAGAAACTAGTGGGCAGGGCTCACCTTTCTCCTCATCTTAGTTGTTGCAAGTAAACGAAATAAGCTTTGATTCTAAAGAGAGATGATGGCAAGTTTTCAATCCATTGGGCTATGGAGTCATAAGGGAATTTAATTGAAACATCCAGGTTCAAGAGTAATCTATGGGGCAAGTAATCTAGGCCTAAGGATCTCTTTGAAGTTTGATTTATGGAATGGGGTGATACAACAAGAAAGGGAATCAACAGATGCAGAACGAAGAGCAGCCCAAGATCTGGTAAGTACTTTGAAACTAGCCAGCCTTTGACCAGGCACTTCAAATAGAAAACAGATCAAAAACAAAGGGAAACTTGAAGGCAACCTTTAGAGCAGAAACTAGTGGGCAGGGCTCACCTTTCTCCTCATCTTAGTTCTCCTTTACTTAGTTACTTCCAAGACAATCACCAAGATAACACAGAATGGCCCAAGATCTGATAAGTACTTCGAAACTAGTCAGCTTTTGACACATTCTAAGGGAAACAGACAAATAGTTGAGCAAACAAGAAAGGGACTCGGGGCTAACCTTTGATTTCCTCAATTCATTCCTTACACAACATATATGAAAGTAACATTTAAAAATAACATTCAGCAGTGACGAAAAGATGAGGGAACGCCAGCATCTCTGTGCTTAGACTGAATTAAATCATTTCTAAATAACACAATAAGAAGAAAACATTGGGATAAATATTTTTCAGCCAGAGAAGGTCACTGGTGTACAGCAAACTCTAACACTGTTTAAACTGTTCTTTATAGTAGAAGATGAAACAAATTGAAAACAGAAATAAAATGACAAGTTACAGTGAGAATAACATCACCATCGGCATAGACCAGGATCCCATAAATCAACTTGTATTGATTGCTTCAAACCGGTTACAATCTTCAAATCCAGTGTTTTAATCCATCTCTTTTCACAATCTAACCTATCTGTTACAAGCAGAGCTCCAAGAGCCCATGAAACCACTATTTACAGTCAAGAGTTTTCCACTCAGAAATAGCTACAGCGCTTCGGCAATTATATTGACAACCAACTAATCCAACCCCTCACTCATCTTCTATTGAAGTATTTATAGAAGGATGAGGAGGTGAGATCTGTTTTAAAAGATCTCAAACACAATCAATGCAGAATTAATGTATTCCTGACCCCGAGAGGTTCGATGAAGAAATTCTACAGGTGTTACATTGCATTAAGGTGTTTATACTTTAAGAAGTAAGCTCGAAGAGAGCTTATATTGACCTTTGAGGCTCTGCGTACTGTTAGGGTTACTCTGCAGACATTCTGTCGTTGAAATCCGGTGCAGTAATAACTTCTTTGGTTGTTCGAGGCATAATATCTAATCCTGTTTAATAAATTCATCCTCTGATTGAGCTTTCTGAGGCAATAGGTGGCACTGTGGTGGTTGAGGAATCAATTTGCCTCGAAGTATGGCGGTGGAGGCGATCTGCATGCCGAACACTTTTAGGTTTTGCTTTAATCCGTGTTCTGAGCCGGGGATTAGGCTTTTGATAACCGTCTTAGCCGTAATCCCCGCCAATCTTCTCACAAAACCACTGCTCTGGTTCATTCTACCTTTAATCTGCTACTCTTTCTCTGCTCTGATATTGGCGGCCCTCTTCAAGCTTTGCAGGGACATGTGGCAACCAAAGCTCATGAAGCTTTGTAAATATCTTTGTTCTTCTCCGTATGATCAATTCCTTGGACAAATCGGGAGGATTGGAGTCGTCACTCTCATCCTTCAAATTTCGTAGAATATGAAGGAAAAACCTTTGAAAACCTGCAAAAAACAAGAAAAATGAGGAAATCCTGCGTTTATATGGATAGACTGCATCGGAGGGCGTGCGGGTGGACGGAGAAATCGGGACCGTTGATCGTATTGCGATCAACGGTTGGGAGCAAATCACACGGTCAACGCAGAGGAAAGTGGACCGTATATAATGGAATTGGGAGAGGAGATGCAGACCGTCGATCTACAGAGATCGACGGCGGGGATTTGATTTTAAACGCGCCGGGGCAAATTTATCGGACGAGCGGATTGGTTAAAGGGTGAGCGGGAAGAGTGATCGGGATCCGTCGGATGGGAGGGCCCAGATCCGACGGCGGGGACGAATCCCGCTGCGGGGCCATAGGACAATGTTTAACGCGCGGGGAGAAGGCACGGAACGACGGTTTTGGGGTTGAGGTGGAGAACACGTGTCAGTCGGCGCGTGGAATCGCTGGCCGACGGCACAAAACCACCTCCGGACAAAAGGTGGTGCGGGCGCATACCGGTAGGAAAGGAAAACAGCGAGGCGGAAAAGGGGGAGGGGTCCACCAGATGACGGGACACTCCGCACCGTTGATCCGTGGGATAGATCGACGGCGGAGTCTTTAATTTTGATTTTCCTTTGGAGGAAAAATAAAACAAGCCCAACTTTACTTTTAACAAAGGTTTTAACGTTTTCGAGCGATCAATTATTTCTGAGGGTTAAGCGCCTGGCGGGTTTAGCACGCGGTTCCGGCGTGGGGACATATGGAAGGAGAAACAGAAAGGGGCTTAGCTTGAGGGGCTGAAGCTTAACACATAGAAACGCATGTTTTCTATGGTTTTTAACTGTTTTTTGCAAAAGGAGAAAAGTTCCGATATGTCAAAAAGTGGGGTTTTCGACCTTAGGAAATGAGATTAATGGAGGAATAAGGGAAATAAAAGGGTTTGATGAGGTTTTTATGGTCGAGAAGGGAGTTGAAGAAATGGAGGAAAGGTGGAAGAAGGGGAGAGGACAAGGAGGAGGATGCAGCAACATTTTGATTAGGATTTTCATGGCATATCAGAGGCAGAGAGGAGGGAGAGTATGTAGAACCAACAGTAGTTTGGACTTTTATCAACAGACTTCAAGTACCAACAATTTTCAGGATTTTAAACTTGTTTCTTGAAGGCTGCAAAGAACATTTAGCCACCAACTGTCATAGTTGAAAAATATGGGTGGCTAACAAAGTTCTACATGGAAAAATAAGAGAAATGGTTGCATCCTGAATCTGCTGAATACACAAAAACCATAAGCTACAAGGCATCCTATTTCTAATAATTACACCTCACCCAAAGCCCACAGATGCATGCCAAAAATTAACTGTTAGGATATTACATGTCTTATAAACATTAGGGAATACATTGAATGTTTCTTTGGTACTTTTAATGAAAATCATCTACCATCTACCAAGGGGTGGGATGCCATTCCACTTTTTAATGGCACCTGACCTCCAGATTTCCTTGACTTCCATGGCAGCTTGTGCTAATCAAATTTCCCCCTACTAACCCACAAGGGCTTGGAGAAATCAAACCCTAGTGGGGGCAACAACAACACCCCACACAAGCTTTCTAAATAGAGACTAGAGTCTAGATATATGCCACGTTTGGACAATAAACACTAGACAAATTAGTTTGTCAAATCCTTTTAGGCAGACACTAATTAGCTCGAAGACACCTTCAATACTCTATTGAGGTATAGTAGATGATATTTTGGTCACTTGTGAACAACTTCATTCTTTAATTTACAATACAATCAACGAACCTGATCTTATTAGATACAATTTTAGAACAACAATGACCAGATAAGTCGCATTAACTCCACCCCTATGAAAATTCACCTGGAGAAAACTGATTTTTCAACGTTGGAAAATTTCAAGACATATATTCATTGTTCAATGTTGAAGACAGTACATATAAGAGATGTAGGCATACTGCAAAAATATGTCAAGCTGAGTATTGTGCAATATGTTTATCATAATATAGGGTTTGCTCAACTATAAAGAGTGGGGAGTGATTCTGTCAAGCAGGATATAGGTTCTTTGTTTATGTAATGTGATCTTTTGGATGCCAATGAAATAAGACGGACACAGGAGCTAAGGAAAAGAGACGATAGTAAACCTGAAGAACTGAAATAGATGCTATTAATCTGAAATAGCACGAAAAATGTAGGAAATGGACCATAAAAAACACTAGTGTGCCCATCCTAAATTTACCCCCCTATCCTTTTTTTATTACTTGGTTAAATGATTTGAATAGTCTAAAATTGGTTAAAGTAACTCCTGAAATTACAGTTACACACCAGTTACGCTGGGATACACCACAATGGAAGTATAAACTTGATTACAAGCTCTCCAAATCTACTTTACAACTTCAAGAGGTAAGGTAAATTTTGGAAAGCATAAAATTCTCTTTTTTCTATTCCCAATTTCAGTTCCCCAGCTTCAATTCCAGACTTATAGTTCCTCCACCCTCTATGCCCCCAAGATGGTATTGAAGAGACCAGTTCAAATATTCTACGATTATTTATGGTCTTCAAGTAGTAGGCAAGGTAGAATCACCAATCCAGTATCATTGTCAATAGTGTGTGCTCCTAAACTGGCATGAAGTGTAGGTCCGGTGGAAGACCCAATGTCACTCCCAGTAGTGAAAGGAGTAAAGAGCCTATTGGACCTCACACCTTCAGATGAGCTTTGGAAGTAGATTATCCTTTTTTATGCTTCAATGATGCACACCACCTAGAAAGCCCTCTTGTTGCCTTGCTACTTAATTACTTGAATGCCACTGCAAAAACCCATGAGGATAGTTGGGCCTTGGTGGTCCTAAACCTTTGATTTAACCCAAAGAAGAGGGTAAAGGAATGGAAGGATGTTGAGATCACAAGAGAGAGGGAGAGAATTGAATGGATAAACCAACAAGTCCTACAACCTGCAATAAAAGAGTGTGTGTGTGTGTGAGAGAGAGAGAGAGAGTGAGTGTATGGCACTAAATAATCCCTTGACCAAGTGTAACTTCCAGCTTGAAAAGAGAAAGAGAACTTAAAATATGGGTGCCTGTAGGCTAAAAAAATCAATCACTAAATGAATCAATATGATGCTACAAATAACTCATGAGATATGTATTTACAGTGTACAAACAACTTATAAGGTTTGGTGCCTTCACCATTAGACAGTTATGGGCCCACAATTGCCTAGGCCAAACTTGGCCACCTAAAATAATATACAATAAAGTGACTAGGTCGTTTGTTAAACTATACAACTAAGTCTTCCCATTGGTATTACTACGTCTTCCCATTGGTATTACTACATCTTTTCATGGCCATGGATATGTCAATATACATCAAGAAGACAACTAATACCAATGGGAAGACGTAGTAATTGTAAGATAGTCATGTACTCCATCACAAATTAGGAGGGGTAGCATGAGTGACGCGCCTCCAAAGCCAAAGGTCTTTTTTCCAACCCCAATGGTATGATTCTACATCACGTGAATGGATAAAAGATTGGCATACAACAATGTATCAAGTATCAACACTTAGTGCTATTCTTGCCTCTCCAAAATGGGAACTAAACATTTGTTGATCTACACTTAGAAGCTAAGAAATATCAGCTCGAGATCCTAAATATTGGGGACAAAAAACATGAATGGAATCCCCATCAAAATTTGCACCAAGTGGCCACCATATTTGTGGGTTAATAATAATTTTAGAGCCCATATGTAGATATGGTTATAATCCATGTAAAGAATGTTTGTGGACACTTGGAGGACCATTAATCAAAACAAAATCCTTATCATGCAAATCTATTTAAGCTAATCTCTAGGAAAAGTTTTCTTCCCTTGAAACATTTCAAGCCCTAAGAAGGCAAGCTGTTGAACCACTTTCTTAGCAAATCTTGTATTTCCACTATCATTTCCTAGCTCATTCATAAATATATTTATTTGAGAATCACAACAAGAAAGAACCAAATCATCCATACATGCACTAAAAGCATCTAAGGATAAAAATTCAATCAAAAAAATCTCAACTGAATTCAAGCACTTCACTACCACTCCTGAACCTTTGCACTTGACAAATTCATTACAAATTTGAGTAAGAAAACTCAACAATTGTGTTTTATCACCATTGAATAATATAATTTCACTATTTATTGTTGGGTATGTGTTATATTCTTTCCACGACTATGCAGTGGGTAGTCTGATGTATGCAATGGTCTGTACTAGACCAGACATTGCACATGCAGTGGGTGTATTGAGCAGGTTTATTTCAAACCCAGGTAAGGAGCATTGGACAACAGTGAAGCGGGTTTTCAGATATTTACGTGGCACTAGTGATTATGGCTTGTGCTACCAAGGAAGACCAGGATTGGAAAGAATGTTGGACATTTGTGGTTTTGTTGATGCAGACTGGGCTGGAGATCTGGACCAAAGAAGATCTACAATTGGGTATGTGTTTAGCCTATTTGGAGGTGTAGTCAGTTGGATGAGTAAAAGACAGTCTGTAGTGGCGCTTTCAACTATAGAGGCAGAATACATAGCAACCACTCATGCAAGCAAGGAAGCAGTTTGGTTGCAGAGATTGTGTTCAAGTATGGGGTTGGTACAGCAAGCTATAAGGATAGACTGTGATAGCCAAAGTGCAATTTTCTTGGCTAAGAACCCTACTTATCATTCAAAGACAAAGCACATTTATGTTCAATATCACTTTGTTAGAGATATGGTTGAGGCTAAAAGGGTGTTGCTGGTAAAGGTGGACACTTTGAAGAATGTTGCGGATGCATTGACGAAGTCTGTGAGCACTCAGAAGTTCTCTTGGTGTAGAGAAACAATGGGTGTTGAAGAATTGGCCAAATGACTAAGCTCTCCTGTGGCCCCCCGTGGAAAGAAAACAACAAGTGGGAGAATGTTGGGTATGTGTTATATTCTTTTCACGACTAGCCCCACCTTGAGCGCGCATTGTCTTAGGGTGCGTGTGAGGGTGTCACGGAAATTGGCAACCCCTTGTCGAGAGAATCGACGACGCCGGAGCAAATTTTTTTTTGGTATGCGGTCCCACTCATAGGCGGACCCACCCATGTTTTGTGCATGAGTTTGCACATGGTTTTGGGGTTCGATGGTTTTCGGCCCCTGGTATTTTGTAGATCCGATCAAGGGAACTACGGTTATGTTCTAATCCAGGGTTAATGGATTGGGGTTTATGTATGCTTCGGCATGTATATATATGTGTTGTAACACTAAACGGAATATAATGAAAAATCAAGCTGTTCATCCCGATTTGGGATCCAGGGGAAAATCTTTGTGTTTATTTGTTTTATGTTTTATGTTCTCACTATTGTTTATTTTCTGTTATAAGATTCATGTGTAGATAATTTTTGTTCAGGGTTAAAACCTACATTTCTTATGAGAAGCCCATTCTCCTCACAGTTCAAATCAAGAGGTAAGTTCATCTGAAGAATTTGCCTAGCTGTCCAAAATGGCCCTCCATCATGCACTTTACTGACTGTTGGTTCATGCAAGTTTCCATAAGTCCACATTGATAGTTGATTCAGTGTCGTTTTATCCAACATAGATTTGATATATTATGATGTAATCAAATTTTGGAGGTCCAGGTGTAACAACAGCTTTAAAAACACACAACCCAAGATCACCTTGAGCTGACTACTGACTGGGAAATTTAATCATCCCACAAGTAATGCGACCACTCGTTATAAGGATCTGGCAAGGGCACTGCAAATAAGAAAGCGTTGTCTTCATATATAGTTCATATCCCTTGTCTGCCATTTGATCATGCAACTTCACAACCTCTAAGATCTTGTTCTCTTTTATTAGCCCATAAATTATGATATTGTATGTAATTATGTCAGGCATGCAGTCATTCTCATTCATTTCTTCGAGGAGAAGGGAATCTTCATATGATTTCCCTCCCTTGAAATATCCATTGACAAATGTATTATAGGTCACTACAGTTATCTTTATTCCGCTCGTTAAAGCATCACTGAAAATCTCTTTAGCCTTATCTAATCTACCTACTTTGCAGAAATTGTCTACTAGCAAGGTGTAAGTATAAAAATTTGGCTTACAGCCCTTTTAATTATACTCAACCACTCCAGGGCCTCTTTAATGCACAAATTTTATGTATTAGAAAGGTAAATTTAGAAATCATTTCAGTTTTCATTTTGTGTTTTCAAGTTAGATATTGTTTTCAAGTTTTCACATTTCTAATTTTATTGCAATGTGGTAGACTGAACGTGGCAGTACAAGAACAACCCCAGGACGGGATGATCACGGAAAGGGGCCAGCCGAAGAACATGTAAAGTGCCAACCTTTCTCTATCTTCAGGTATTTTAGTTATTTACATAATTGAAATAGTGTTAATTTTGTTTGAATATGCAGATGCTTGGCCATGGTGTGCCTGATGATTCCATCAACGAAGAAGAGTTTTCTTCATCCCCATGTCCATTACTGTTGCTGCAAAAAAAGGTGTGAAAAACAAAGTTGGAACTTGAGCGTTTGGTAGATGTTATGCCTCAAACACCTGAATTAGGAATGAGGATAAGACAACTTATGACCCAGCTAGATACATATAAGGTAATAATAAAAAATCAAAAGGATATTTTTTTTGTTTTGCATGACATCAATTGTGATATTTTGATTTTTAATATTTACATTAACTAAACTAACAAAAAAATCCTTTTGTATGTAGCATTATCTGACACCTTCTGCCCCCGGTGTTGGTGGTAGTGGGACACAAAGGCAAGAGATTGCCAAGGAACCCTCTCGTACACCTTCTACACCTTTAGATGGCAGCCAAGAAACACACCCTGCCCAAGAAGACACCTAGCCAACCGCTGAACGTGTTGGCAGTGATGAGGATGGTCTGGCCGACTATATTATTGTGTTTCCTGGAGCTACACGTGTCACCTCCACGGGGACCATTGATGGCACGTTTTGTTGAATGATGAAGGTCTTCCTATAAAGCATGTACAACTCCTAAGTAAGTTTTAATATTTTAAATATTTCATGTACTCTATCTAAAACATATTTTATCATGATTTTTATTTTTAAATTAATGATAATATATTTTTTCTATGTAGGAAACAATGAGTTCTACAGGTTTTTGGAGAGCAAGGCATTGGTAATTTTTGGCCCAACCATATGCAAAAGGTGGAATTCCCAGAATTCCAACCTGAAAAAAGAACTTCTAGATTATCTATAATCCGTTTTTGGGGTGGGCACATTTGATAGAACAGCGGTCGCTCAGGTAGTTGGAAAATATCTAAAATATACCAGGGACACCTGTAGGACACAATTTCAAATTAACTCTAGATACAAGTGTCCTTTCACAATTCCAGAGAGGAAGTGGAGATCACTCATCGATGACGGAAAAGAGAAAAAGGCCAAGAAAGAAGGAAAGATGCTAACTGGACCCACAAGGTAAATTAAAACTTTAATTCAATAGCTTTAATTTTCTCTATGTCTAAAATAAAAGTGTGCTACGTCATATTTGACTTCAAGCTTTTGATGATAGGTTGCCTGACACCTCGAAGGCAATCAAATCTAGGATTGAAAAAAAAAAGCATCACAAGCTAGGCCAGGGCGGCTACTTGAAATTAGCCACAAGAATTGTAAGTAGCTAAACATATTATAATTGATTGTATCGCCTTCCAACATTTTTGTAATCCCATCAAATAAAATTAAAAATACACAATCATATGTAATGTAGGAAGATGAATTTGGAATGAAAACCACAGAAGAAGACAGAGAGATCGCTTTTTGTTCCGGCTATCAATCCGTAGTTGAACATCGTAGAAGCTTGGGAAAGGTCCCAAGATCCATAATGCATGATAAGGTAAAACGTTAACTTTCAATATGTTTGTTTTTGTCCATAAATTTAATGTCTAACAACTTTGTTTAAATCATGGGAGCAAAACTTTCAACGAGCCAAATAACCCAATTGTAGAGCAGTGTGTTGAGGGTGAAATATTGCTAGAAGTACAGGGTGCTCACATGCAACTTGATCATTGTAGTGGGGACTAGGCCGGCAATGCTACTATCAGTGAGGGCCATGATGGTAATTAATTTCCACTTATAATTTTTTCTAATTATACCTTGATGGTTACGTTTTTTGTTTAAATGACATAGAATGTTGTACTTGAGCATCCTAGTACCAGAGAGGAACATAGGGAAATGGTTCCAACAGTGACAACTGGTGCATTAGGTAAACAATCTCATTGCAATTTTTTTTATTAATATTCTCGAACTAGTTCAATGATATTTAAAAACTGACAATTAAAATTTAATATTATCTATTTTTGTAGGCGATGCCTCGTCACTACGTGAGACCAGACATCGTGAGTACGCAACTAGGTCTGCTACGCGGGAAAGGCATGAAACAAAATTAGAGGAGAATGATGTTGATGACGTAGTTAGGAGCTTTAGAAGTAGGAATAAGAAAAAGAAAATTTGATAATGTAGAATATTATATTATTATAAGATAAATGTTACCATACTTGGAACCTTTTTTGTGTTATATAAAAACTCATTTATCATACTATTTTTATGTCAAACACTTTCAATGTTTTCTTGCGTACTTTTTGTTGCATTGCTTTTTTATTATTTATTGAATATTTTTTTCCTACTCATGAAAGTAAAAAATGAAATATAGATTGGGTATTGGGGAATTGAGAGTGATGTGCAGGGGAGGAGCCATAAGAGCTTCCATCTTCACGTGGTTGGCCCTGTTTAGTAGAGAATAATTTATTGGAGCGATTTAATCTTGGAGCAAACCTCCCTCGATCCAACATAGCAACAAAAAAGTCACTATTGACTTAGTTGCTACTCTTTCAGATTGTGGGAGGCTTGTTCCTAGTTCAGGCGACTTCAATAAATTGTTCTTGAAACGAAGAGGGGCTTATTCAGGTATGTTTTGAAATTGTCAACACATGTTTTTAACATTATCATAAGAATGCATCTTAGAGTAAAAAATACTACATCAATTACTGGTATTTATTGTATAGATAACTATGGATTTTGAATGACTTGGCAGCGCAGGTACAAATCCTCTTGCATCATGAGCAATATAACTTGTCAAACAGGGTCATGTCTAGGATATTTTTTCTTGTGCACTTGACCAGGTTTGTAGTGTCACATTTTGTAAATTCCTTTACAGTTCATAATTCAATATAAAGCTTGTTCATGATTATTATCTGGTTTTTTGCATGTGTTTTTTCCTCTATTTGATTGTAAGTTTGAACATACTTTTATACATTGAAACTTTTTTTTTATATACTATTTTTAAACTTGCTTGTTCTAGTTATGGTGATATAACCACCATTGTATCGTATCTGTATTATCGCATTCCCTTGTGTTGTAGTTAGGTACAAAGGAACTCTAGGTGCAGGTTAGAAAGTTGGACCTAGATCTAACAAATTACATTGATTACTTGAGTTTTTTCTAGGGGTTACTCCATGTAAGTAAAATGATTTCCACCTAGGATTCAAATCTCCCCAATCAGCCCTGTCTTGCAAGGTTGAAGGGTTCACCCAACACAAGGTTTATCGTACTAAGTGAACACAATGAGAGCTCTGGTTTATGTCTGTGTGTGTAATCTCTGTGTGTGTATGTGTGTTGGCTCACACACAGACACAACATTGAGCTGTCAAATATGAATCTCAAAGGTGTTTTTCAAAATATAAGCGCACATGGGCATTATTGAGCCAACAATGCCTGTATATTTCCTTCTCATGAACAAGTATCAATGTGGAAAATCCATGAAATATAATTATTTCAACTTTTTCACGTAATTCTTCCACATTTTCCCAAAAAAACACATTGCCATGTGCTCTTGTTTTCTCATTTTTCTAAGCAAGGAAATGGGAGCATGTTATGCTATTGATGGTGAAGGTTTTTGTGTCTACCTGTAGGTGCCCTCCCACTAGTACATTTGGTCAAAATTTTGATACTTTAGTTCCAACACTTTTGTCATATTGTCGGAAATTTCCCCAAATTTTCTCAATTTTTTAGTTCCGACACTTGTGGTCTTTGAGCTAGACCAGATCCTCTGAGCTCCTACTTTTCATCAATGTTGTAGAACCATTAAATCTGTGACATGGCTCCCTTCCCATTAATCCCTACCTATATAAATGCTAGGATAAGTGCGGAAGGTATAGCCAAAAGAATGGATAGGTTCTTAACAATAGTACATTTGGCAGAAATTTCGACACTTTAGTTCTGACACTTTTGACCAAATGTTGGAAATTTCCCCAAATTTTATCAAATTTTCAAATCCCGCCCCAAAATTTCACTATACCGATGTTTGGAGACAAGTTTTGGTATTGAGACACATAGAGGTAAGTGTCGGTATTACGACATTTGTAGAAAAGCGTCGTAATTGCGATGAATTGCAGAAATATTTCGGTATTGCGACACTTAGATAAAGTGTCAGAATTGCGACGTTTCGAGGAAAGCATCGCTATTGCGACGGCTAGGGGCAAACTGTTGCTATTGCAACGTTACAGAGAGAAAGTGTCGCTATTGCGATGACTAGAGGAAAGCATCTCTATTGCGAGGATGTGGGGCAAAATGTCACTATTGCGACGGTTACAGAGACAAAGTGTCGCTATTGCGACGTTATAGAGACAAAGTGTTTAGGAGGCAAGTTTTTTTAGTGTTTAGGATGGCTCATTTGAAGCCATTTTTTTAATGTAAGCATTATATAATATTAACCATACTTTTTGTAACCATACCCATCTTAGGGTTTAGGGTTTGGGAGTTATATTTTAGGATAGGAACAATGTGACGGGTCATGTGATCGGTTTTATGGTTTAGGAACAATGTTTCAGGTTGTGTGAAAAATGTTTAGGAACAATGTGTCATCACGTTCGGGCGGCCTATTTGCCGTTTGCTCCCTGGTGGCATAGTTCGGTCGGGCGCATCGTGTCACGCCGTGCGAGGTCGCCCGACCGGGCGTGTTCGGGTCGGGCCATTTTGTTCGAGGGCGCCCGTATCAGTTTTGCTAAATTGTGACTGCCCAGGTGCCTTGTGCATGTTTGTGTGGCCCGTTTTCCATTTTCTCCCTTGTGGCATCGTTTGGTCGGGTGCGCCATGTCGCACCATGTGAGGTCGCCCGACCAGGCGTGCTCGGGTTGGGTCGTTTCGTTCGAGGGTGCCTGTATCAGTTTTGCTAGGTTGTGACAACCAGGGTGCCTTGTGCATGTTCGGGTGGCTCGTTTGCTGTTTTCTCCTTTGTGGCATCGTTCGGTCGGGCGCGTCATGTCGCGCCGTGCGAGGTCACCCAACCAGGCGCATTCAGGTCGGGTCGTTTCATTTGAGGGCACCCGTATAAGTTTTGCTAAGTTGTGACCTCCTGGGTGCTTTGTGCACGTTCGAGCGACCCGTTTGTTTTTTTTTGCCTTGTGGCATCGTTCAGTAGGGTGCGTCGTGTCGCGCCATGTGAGGTCGCCCGACCGGGCGCGTTCGGGTCGGGCGGCCGTTTTGTTTAAGGGCGCCCATATCAATTTTGATAAGTTGTGACTGCCAAGGTCCCTTGTGCTCATTCAGGCGGCCCATTTTCCATTTTCTCCCTTGTGGAATTGTTCGGTGGGGCACGCCGTGTCGCGCTGTGCGAGGTCGCCCGACTAAGCACATTTAGTTCGGGTTGTTTTTTCCGAGGGCGCCCGTATCAGTTTTGCTAAGTTGTGACCACCGAGGTGCCTTGTGCACGTTCGGGCAACCCGTTTCCTATTTGCTCCGTTATGGCATAATCATTCGGTTAGGCGCGTCTTGTTGTGCCGTGTGAGGCCGCTCGACCAGGCACGTTCGGGTCGGGCCGTTTCGTTCGAGGGCGCACGTATCAGTTTTGCTAAGTTGTGACCGCCCAGGTGCCTTGTGCACGTTCGAGCGACCCATTTTCTGTTTGATCCCTTGTGGCATATTCATTCAGTCAGGTGCGTCATGTCGCGCCGTGTGAGGTTGCTCGATCAGGCGTGTTCGAGTCGGGTCGTTTCGTTCGAGGGCGCCCGTATGATCAGTTTTGCTAAGTTGTGACAGCCCAGGTGCCTTGTGCACGTTCAGGTAGCCCGTTTTCTATTTGCTCCCTTATGGCATATTCGTTCAGTCAGGTGCGTATAGTCGCTCTGTGTGAGGTCGCCCGAACGGGCGCGTTCAAGTCGAGCCATTTCGTTCGAGGGCACCTGTATCAGTTTTGCTAAGCTGTGACTACCCGGGTGCATTGTGCACGTTTGGGCGGCCCATTTTCTGTTTTCTCCCTTGTGGCATCATTCAGTTGGGCGTGCCGTGTCATGCCATGCGAGGTCGCCCGACCGGGCACGTTCGATTCAGGTCGTTTTGTTCGAGGGCGCCCGTATCAGTTTTGCTAAGTTGTGACCGCCTAGGTGCCTTGTGCATGTTCGGGTGGCCCGTTTGTTGTTTTCTCCCTTGTAGCATATTCGTTCGGTTAGGCGCGTCTTGTCACGCCGTGTGAGGTTGCCTGACCGGGCGTGTTCGGGTCGGGCCATTTCATTCGAGGGCGCCCGTATCAGTTTTGCTAAGTTCTGACTACTCGGGTGCCTTGTGCACGTTCGAGCGACCCATTTTCCATTTTCTCCCTAGTCGCATCGTTCGGTCGGGCGCGCCATGTCACGTCATCCGAGGTCTCCCGACTGGGCGCGTTCGGTTCGGGTCGTTTTATTCGAGGGGGCCCATATCAGTTTTGCTAAGTTGTGACCGCCCGGGTGCCTTGTGCAAGTTCGGGTGGCCCTTTTGTTGTTTGTTCCCTTATGGCATATTCGTTTGGTCAGGCGCATCGTGTCACAGCGTGTGAGGTCACTCGACCGGGTGCGTTCGGGTCGGGCCGTTTCGTTTGAGGGTGCTCATATGATCAGTTTTGCTAAGTTGTGACAGGCCGGGTGCCTTGTGCACGTTCGGGTGACCCGTTTTCTGTTTGCTCCCTTGTGGCGTTGTTCGGTCAGGCGCGTGATGTCGCCCGAACGGGCGTGTTCAGTTCGAACCATTTCGTTCGAGGGCGCCCGTATCAGTTTTCTTAGTTTGTGACCGTCGGGGTGCCTTGTGCACGTTCTGGTGCCCTATTTGTTGTTTTCTCCCTTGTGGCATCATTCGGTCATGTGCGTCATGTTGCGTTGTGTGAGGTTGCCTAATCAGGCGCGTTCGGGTCAGGTCGTTTTGTTCGAGGGTGCCCATATCAGTTTTGCTAAGTTGTGACCACCTGGGTGCCTTGTGCACATTCGGGTGGCCCGTTTGTTGTTTGCTCCCTTGTGGCATCATTTGGTCGAGTGCGCCATGTCGTGCCATGTGAGGTCGCCTGACCGAGCGCGTTCGGGTTGGGTCGTTTCATTCGAGGGCACCTGTATCAGTTTTGCTAGGTTGTGACCATTAGGGTGCCTTGTGAATGTTCAGGCAGCCCGTTTGTTGTTTGCTCCCTTGTGGCATCGTTTAGTCGGGCGCGTCATGTCGCGCCGTGCGAGGTCGCCTGACCGGGTGCATTCGAGTCGAGTCGTTTCGTTCGAGGGCACCCGTATCAGTTTTTCTAAGTTGTGACCACCCAGGTGCCTTGTGCACGTTCGGGTGACCCATGTGTTGTTTGATCCCTTGTGGCATATTTGTTCAGTTGGGCGCGTCTTGTCGCGCCATGTGAGGTCGCCCAACCGCGCGCGTTCGGGTCGGGCTGTTTCGTTCGAGGGTGCCCGTATTAGTTTTGCTACGTTGTGACTGCCCGGGTGCCTTGTGCACATTCGGGCACCCTGTTTTCTGTTTGCTCCCTTGTGGCATATTCATTCGGTTAGGCGCGTCATGTCGCGCCATGTGAGGTCGCCCGACCGGGCGCGTTCGGGTCGGGTTGTTTCATTCGAGGGTGCATGTATGATCAGTTTTGCTAAGTTGTGATAGCTCAAGTGCCTTGTGCACGTTCCGGCAGCTCGTTTTTTGTTTACTCCATTATGGCATCATTCGGTCGGGCGCGCGCTGTCACGCCGTATGAGGTCGCCCAACAAGGCGCGTTCAGTTCGGGCCGTTTCGTTCGAGGGTGCCCATATCAGTTTTGCTAGGTTGTGACTGCCAGGGTGCCTTGTGCACATTTGGGTGGCCCGTTTTTTGTTTTCTCCTTTGTGGCATCATTCGGTTGGGCGTGTCGTGTCGCGCCGTGCGAGTTCGCCCGACCGGGCGCGTTTGGGTCGGGTCGTTTTGTTCGAGGACGCCCATATCAGTTTTGCTAAGTTGTGACCACCCGAGTGCCTTGTGCACGTTCGAGTGGCCCGTTTTCTATTTTCTCCCTTGTGGCATATTAGTTCAGTTGGGCGCGTCGTGTCGCACCATCGTAGCAAGGTTACTGTCCGGTGGCGATGGAAATCGGGCCGTTTCGTTAAAGGCGCGTATCGATTTGCTAAGTTGTTGCTTGGGTACCTTGTGCGTATTTGGGTGGATCATTTTTCGTTTGATCCTTGTGGCATCGTTCGTTGGGCGCGTTGTGTTTTGCGTGCGAGGTACGCTGACGAAATATTTAGTACGGGTCATTTTGTTCGAGAGCACCAATATTAGTTTGCTAAGTTGTGACTACACGATGCGTGTGCCGCGGTCGAGCGGCCGTTTGTCGTTTTCTCCCCTTGTGACATCGTTCATTCGGGGCGCCTTTGGCCATTAACCTAACCCCCATTTAACCCTAAACCCCCAAACATCTAACCCTAAACCCCTCAAACCCTTAATCTGCTAGGGCAGTTACCTTGATCTCTTTTAGGGAGCGTTTGTTGTATGCTCCCTTGTGGCATATTCATTTGTTGAGTACGTTGTGTCCACATTTGTGTGATCGTAGGCAAGGTGCATTTGAGTTGGGTCGTTTCATTCGGCGCATGTGATCATTTTTTGCTAAGATTGTGACAGCTGGGTGCCTTGTTACTGTTAAGGCGGCCCCGCCTTTCAATTTGTACGCCTTTGGCATATTCATTTGATTGAGCACGTCTGAGTACGCACGGGCGCGGGGGTCATGAGCGGGCGTGTTCGATGGAGCCGTTTCGAGGATAGAAATTGCCCATATGATCGATTTTGATAAGTTGTGATAACCCGGTGCCTTGTGCACGTTCGGGCGGCTTTATTTTCCATTTTCTCCCCCTTGTGGCATCATTTGGTATTTCGCGATGTCTCGCCGCGTGTCGGTACGCTCGACAGGAACGGTTCGATTCGAGCAGAAGCTCGTTCGGCGCGTATCGATTTCTTTAGGCTATGACCACTAGGGTGCCTTGTGCATTCGGGTGGCCCCATTGCCTTTTTTCTCCCCTTGTGGCATCTCGGTCGGTCGGGCGCATCGTGTCGCGTCGTGCGAGTCGCTTCGAACGAACGCGTTCGGGTCGAGGCCACATTTTTTCGGGCGCACAAGTATCGATTTCTGCTAAGTTGTGACCGCTCGAGTGCCTTGTGCATGTTCGAGTACGTTTCTTGTTTGCTCCCTTGTGGCATATTCGTTCGATTGGGGCTTCGTATACTTTCATGTGGGGTCACAGCTTGTACCCGAAGCGCGCGCGATTTAAGCACGTTCGGGCATACATAGCTGGTTTGAAAGCTTATTTTTTGACACTTGTGAACTACAAAGGAATGTTTTTCGTGTGAAGTTTTAAATAGCTGCCACGGTTTTTATCCTTTAAATACTGAAGCCAACGGTCCCTTTGTCTTGATTTGGGAAGGTTTTTAAACCTTTTGCTCTTTGGAAATTCCTTGGTTTACCTTTTGAATAAGAAGTTTTAACTACGTTTTGAAGAGGGCCTACCTTTTTGAAACGATGTTGGCGGCCCAGGGTTTTCTTCAACCATGTTAACATGTAACAACCTTTTTATACATATTTTGAAAAGGTCAGCTCTGTTCACTTGTATATAGGTTTAAGAAAGGTGATTTAGCAATTTTGTCTCTTTGGTGACAATTTAACACGGAAACTCCAACTTTGAATAATACCCCAATGAACTATGGACCATATTTTGTCATATTAACACCTTTGGTGACACTTTTAACAAGGAAAGACCATTCCAAGCTACTGTCCAAAGAGTATTGCTTCTTTGTCATTTGCGAGAGATGGCTTGTCTTTTTCAGCTTGGTTGTTAACCACGCCTCTGAGTGTTTCATCGGCTATTCTTCCATTGTAGGTGCCAACATTAGATTTGCATTCATTTGGGCCTAACATCATTTCTGTTTTATCAAGAAGGGCGCTTCTTTTTACAATCTTTCCCTCTTGCTCAAAATGTATCAATATGGTGTTTTTCGACGTAAATAATGAACATGCCTATATTTGTCTTAAGATATTCTCCCGAACTCGAAGGTATGTCAAAGCCCCCTTTCGCATATTATGAACAATTGTTTTGGGTTGTCGTGCCTCTCTCGAGAGATAAGGGCAGGATATTCTTTGTCAACTCATGATAATCCTATTTTGAAGAGACACCCTTTTATGATTGAAGCGGACCCGATGCTTGCAGAAACATAATCCTGTGTGTCCTTTCCTGTGTAATGACTCATCTTATCACCTTATTTCAAAATTTATTTTGTTGAGTACATCAAGGCTGTCTTTTGACAAAATCTTGTTAAGAATAAGTTTGACCTCCTTGGATTTGCCGGTGGTACTTGTTGCTTTCCTTTTGGTATATTACCTTGTTTCTAAGTCAAACGAGACCTTAGAAAATAAATTAATGCTGCGGCCATACTTATGAATGAAGGAGGCCTTTCACTTGGAAAAATATCTGAAGATTGTTTGATAAACATGCTTGACAAGGGTTCATACTCATGATGGCAAGCAAACAAACTTAAAACATTAATGCTTATACCTGCTGCCTATGACCATTGCTTTGCTTCGGAAAAAAACCCTAGTCAATGTATTCTTTGTCTCCTTCTTCATTAAAACACATCTATCTCTGAGTCGATTGCAATTCTTTAAGTCAAACATTGGCCACTTACTTCCTCTACTTGTAGATAGAGGAGGTGCCTTAAAACCCTACCTTGTGGATGAAGGGTTCTTGCTTGAGGCAAGTTACAATCTTGTTGGCGATGTTATTTTCTTCTCTTATTTTTCGGTACGAATGAAATATCGAGGCTTCGATGAAGATGACACTGCCGAGATGCCCCTCTAGGGCTCATGATCACATTGAGGAAACGGTGTCTTCTCATGTAGAGCCAGAAATTATCTTCACGGAATGCGCAGCATGTTTCACGTAGCATAAGATCACGCTGATGTAAAAAACACCTAAAATCGGCTTGAGGTCATGGTCTGTGCATTGTTGAGACTTGAGGGTGTATCGTGCGCACGACTTGGGGGCACGTGACTAACTTTAATAGCGAGGTGGGAGGTACGCTTGTGGTGGTCTCGCGGTCAGAGTTTTTGGCTCTTCTGATGGTTGCCAAGGGTGAAATACTGTCGACGCCACTTCCCTAACCTTGGGGAGGCTTTTTGAACGATTTGAGTTGTCTTTAGAGGGCACAGTGGCAAGCAGCGCAAGCTGAGGGCTAGGTAAGTTTGATGATGAGAGTTTCATCTTGTCATGGGCGGTCGAAAAAGTAGGAGGGTGAAAAGTTTTATGGGTGTTTTACGGTGCAGAAAAATATGACAAATTTTTGGATCGGCTGCTAGAAAACTTGGCTATCGAGAACTAGTCATCACTAACGGATGAAAAATACGTGACTATGGGTGGCTCCCATTTAGGGAAGGTAGCTCATTGCCCAAAGGTGTCAAAATTTCAGATCTGCGGCTTATGAAGACGTGCCTTACATTGGCGCAATATTTCATTCTTCTTTGATGCTATTCCCCGAAAAGTGACGACGCAATTCGCATGTTGATATTTCTACCTTTATCTTTCCTAACATGTATTATTTTTAGCGCATTTGAACTAGCGACCTTTTTGAAAATGTATATTTTTCTTTTTTAAATGAACTATCTAAATCTACACTTATATATGCCGAAATTTGATTAAGTGATGAACTCCTTGTCAATCTACCTTCGTCGTTAATTTGTCAAGATTAATTTGTTTAGCGGGATTTTTGTTCTCTGTTCTAAAACACGAAATTTAAATATGATCGAATTAGGATTAGGCGGTCTGATTTGTCATGTATTTGCGGCACATGAAAGACAAAAGCTGCACACAAATATTCCAATACGCAAGGAAATCTAAACGAGCTAAGGTGTACGATGTGTTTTCCATCCCTCGTTTCTCTCTTTGGTTTATTTGGGCGTGTGGAACCAATATCTTTTCCTAATCTACTCTATTGTGATAAGTCAATCTTACACAATGTTGACCATCTTGTTAGGTCACTAACTTATCGGAGGAAATTAAATTTAAACATGTTCGGCTATGATTAGGCTATGTAATTTGAACAAGACATTCAATGCTAGTAGCGGCATTTTAGACTTGCTGCGCTTTCCGAAGGACTATTTTTGGAACATGGGGCTTTACCATTGCTTTTTAGAAACTACCCTCTTTTTCTACTTTTCTTGTTTTTTGTATTTTGCTTTTTCAATTTTTCTTCAAACAATCTAAGGCGGAAAGATGCTCGCAAGGTGAGCTTTAACTATCTACCTATCCTAGCTTAAACTATACATCATAAACATTTGGTGAACTCTTCTTTCTTAAATGTAAACTGGTCAAGTAGATGATTACATAGGTGATTAGTTTAGTTCTTTCTTGATGCGAGAAATAATGAAAAGGCCACTCCCCATTTGGTTTGTTTAAGACGATGGTACTTAAGTTTTTTTCTCATTCTTGGAAACGACTTGTTCTTGATGAACCCACTACTCCTTCCATATTTCTCAAGAAAACAACAAATGGATCTTAAAATAATACAGTCTGAAAGTTGAATGCTTATTACGTCGAGACTACTCTTTCTTCCGCCGCTATATCTAGGACTCTCTGATAAAAGCAACTCTTCCCCTTGGCACTCATGATCCTGGGGTACAAATTCATCATATATTGTAGTGTAGTTTTCTTTCCAAGGCAGTGTCTTTTGATAGGGAAGGCTGAAAACTATGTGAAGGTCATCGGGGATGATGGCGAGGATACACTTTGACGATGAAATTATCTTCGAAAGGATAGTGTGACAACTCCCATGTGTTCATCAACCTCTGTTCTTTGTACGCAATTTGTAACTCAATGGAACTTAGTGGTGCAAATCTGGGCGAAAGATTCTATGTCTAAAATGATTTCCTCAGCATTTTCAGGAAAAGGCTTCTCATTTACAACATGTCAAGAATTTCATCATCTCTCAACCTCATCATCACGGTAGCTATGGTTACAATTGTGAATGCTTATCTACGGTGGTGAGAAGTGAAGTAGAGAAAAGAGTACGAGACTCCTCACTCACTTCTAAATTCTCAAGACTCTTCTTATCGATGTCATAGATGACACGTAATGGTTGCTCACTTTCTCAAGTTTATGAAAGCTGACTTTTCCCAAAATCAAAGCGGGTCTTTTGCAAAGGAGATTGAGTTCTTGTTTGGAAATCATAATCATCAACATATTGATCAAACATTGGAGAATCATTAACATAAGTAATGTCACCAGCCATGTATATTGGACTATCAGTTCTTTTTCTTCAACCAGTTTTAAATCTATTTTTCTAACTTATGATGTGGAGGATTAACATGAAAAAGATTAAGTTTTGGTTAAATAGGTTTCGATTTGTCTGCATGTTTATAATTTGATCTATTTCCTCTTGATTAAAGAAGAGTATTTTTCTGTTTTTCTTTGAAGTAGGCAACAATTTCTTCCATTTTTTGACAGAATTGATCTTGTAGTTGAATGTCCTCTTGTATTTTACGAAGGAAGATGGTGTTATTGGTTTGACCTTTTCAAAGAGCTCTTATGGATATTCTCTTATTTCTTGATAGATTTCATCTAAGATCAACTCTTCTTGGTCATCTTGATTGTTAGCTTCGATGAAAAATTATGGACCTCCTCTAAAAACTCCTTAGGATGCCAATTTCCCAAAGCATTTTTCCAATACTTACAATGTGTTGTGTGAGGTTTTCGGTATCACAACAATTTTCAGCCAATGATAGAATGGAAAATGTCCTATATAGCATTTACAAAATAATTTGTGAAATCCTTCAAAGAAAAACAATTAGGGTTCTAGGCCTTGTACCATTCTCTTGCATTTTCCTTCTAAATATGCCATGAACATTTTCATGAGGCGATCCCTCATGCCATTCAACCTTTAACCCCATACATGTATGTGAAAATTTATGAGGTGTGAAAATAGGTCATCAACATTTTTCATCTTGAAAAGAGAGTAGGTTTTTAGCCCAATCTCGTACATAGGCATTTTTGTTTGGGAATCCGAGATATATGTTCTCTATCGCCGGAGCATGTCTCCCTCTTGTGTCCTCGGTGGAGAAATTGAACCATGCGCTCCTCCCATCGGCATGATTGGGATTACTTAATGCATTCCTAGGAGACTTTATAAGGACTAATGGGGAAAAAGGCCCTCTTTGAAGCTGAGTAAATCCACCGAAATTGGAAGGTTTTCTTGATTGTTTCGAAGAATGTAGCTATGGTCACCACTAGTAACGAAGGAAAAAGCCAAGCTGAGAATTGTTTTGAGGTTTTTACGAGTTTTATGTGCGATGCGTAGTTTGTTTAAAAAGTAACTTAAACTTGTTTCATCACTTTGCTAAGGTGGTGAGAACAAAAAAGTTATAAATGATCTTGTGGATGCTTGCTTGTTTAAGTATCTAAGAGACTAAAATTATAGGTTTTCTAGGCTGTCATATCGGTGTCCCACCATCTCCCGCTATGTTAGTGAGCGATGGGATAGGTCGATCGGATAGTAACTGAAAGTTAGAAGTAAAATAGTAAGGCCCTCTTTGGAAACTAGTGGAGTCGCCGAGTGGATTTTTAGTTGTTTTGCGGTATGTGTGTATGGTCCCACCACCAATATTGTCAAAAACCAATCTAAGGGATTTTTTTGGGGTTTTCTAAGTTTTTATGTGCGACCTAGTTTGTAAGTGTTATAAGCTTTGATTCATCACTTTTGCTAAGATGGTGAACGAAGAGTTTACTCTAGAAGTGATTCTAAATGTTGATAGTCTAAGTTAAATGTTGAAGGACTAAAGGTATAAGAGTTTGCTAGGCCCATGTAGCAGTAAGTCCCACCGTGATCGCCATTATGTTAGGTTCCCGTGATTTGGCTAATTGTGAAGCCAAATGACAATGTAACATCAAACAGCTTTGAAACCCAAGACCTAGCCTTCTTGGACTTAGAGAGGAGCTCTCTCTATAAGTGTAAGGAACCTCTGTGTTTGTTTATTGTGTTATGATTTTAGGCTATGTGAATTATGAAAGTAAGTTTTTTGGTTTTTTAAGTTGTGAGGGATGAAACTGATCAAAGATATGAAATAGGTAACAAGATGTCAGATTAACTGGGCTATGGGGTCAAAAGGCCAAGAAATCTATTAGATGTCGATACAAGGCTGTTGAAGGGCCGATTTGATTCAAGGTAGAAAGGATCTTTGGGCAAAATGGAGTAAATGGACATCAAGTTTGTGAACAACAAAGAGTTTCAGGCATCACTGATTCAATAGATAACATAAACATGGTAGGGAAAACCATTAATCATGCAAAATGTAACTATAAACTAATCAATACATAGAAACAAACATTCAAGCCATGTATAGAAGTATAAGACCCTCTAACTTTGGGAAATGGCTATCAGACTTTGGGGAAAACACATAAGACGGACTAACAACTCAAAACACTATGCCGGAATGCCTAAACACAATACTTCAAGTTATTGGGCACTTTGAACAACAAGATTTGCATAGTTTTAGGCAAAGGGCTAGATCGGGACTAGGCCTCCTTGGTTCAAACAAAATGATAATCTTAATCAGTCAAAGAGATAGTTTCATGGATGGGACTATGGACAGTCATAGGTAAGCAGGGCACACCATACATCCTACTTAACATGCATAGAACTATGAATGAAACTAGCTACAATATCCTCAATTTGTTAAAGAGCAGTTAAGAATTCTTTAATGCAACTAAGGAAGAAGAAAACATAAAAGCTATGAAGATTCAAGAATTTTGAGGTGCTTTCATGGGCATATCTCAAATTTGTTCTCTACTGATCTATTGCAAGCAAGAAACATGTATCATGAATGAAAACTAGAAGACAACAACAAAGCAAGAAACACTATACCATTCTACCATGTCATGGAATCCATCAACAATCCTTCATCATCCATCCAAGAACATTCAAGAGGCAATCCAAAAGCATAACACAAGTATTTTATCCAAAGCTCATATTACCATATATTGCTTCTCTTCTCAAGTTCAACCTTGTTTTACAATGAAAGCCTTTGGAATATATAGGCTCAAGTGAGGAAAACCTCATGGTTCAACTTCCTCTCCTATTGGCCTAATCAAAATATCTAAACTTGTCCTTGAGGCTTTGCAAAGCCCAAGGCACAAAATATCTCATAAAATATCTAAGAAAATACTAAAAATGGAAATTATATTGACTTTACATCATTTTTCATGTGCAAAAATAGCTAAACGCACATTTGGAAAAAGCAGATTTTAGAGGTTCAAAAATTACAAAAATACTTCAAATTTTCATCAGCAAAAGGTCCCCTAACTTGCTGGAAACATTTGGCAACTTTCCTGATGTCGAAACAAGGTTCATGATAGCTCGTTGGAAAGATCTGATTGTCTACTTTCCGACGTAATTGAAATTTCTCCAATCTGATGCCTAGAAGTCCTCCAAATCTGCACCTGTGTGTAGAAAGCCAGAAAATTACAGTCTGCTGATAGACCGAGCAGAGTGTGCAAAATGCGAGCCTTTTTCTCTGTTTTGAGGGGGAAAATGATCTCCAAATGCTCTGAAAATCGCTGAGGACATGCTCATGAAATTATGGCATCTGATGATACCATTATCCTCGCTTGAAAAATCCTCAAAATGAAATGGCGAATTTATGAGTTTTTGACCAAAAACCCAAAAATGCCAAAAAACCAAAAATTGTCAAAATGGGCCCAAAATTGGGGTGCATGACCCTCAAGGGTCCTTAGCAACATGTTCCAAAGCTGAAGCCAAAATGTCAAGTGCTGATGTGCCTTTCTTCTCTTTCTGTGCCCGGCGCTTCCCCTTTGCTTCCTTCAGTTTCTCTTGGGTGACCTTTACCTTGCGTCGGGCAAACTGATTTAGCTTCTGATAGTGTTGTATCATCTTCCTTTGCAGCTCCAGGTCTCTGTTCACCTTCTCAAGCTTCATCTCCAAATGTTTATTGGCTCTTTCTAGCCATGCCTCCTTATTCTCTTCAATTTCTTGCTCAGGTAGTGCAGTGAGGGGAAAGGATTGAAGATGGGCTTGTTCTTCTTCCTTTTGCTTTTCCAGGGCTCTTTTAAGCCCTATGGTTCTAGGCCTCTTTCGCCTAGGCTGGTCTTCTTCTTCATCTTCATCAAACTCACTGATGAGCTCCTTTATCCTTACTTGTGCTTTTGCAGCCTCATTCTTCTATTTGATTGTTTGTGCCTCATGGACAGCCATATGGACACTCATTTGTTTATTCTGGATCTCCAAGAAATGATTGAAGTTCTTTGCCCGATGAAGGTCATTATCTAATGCTTCAATTTGACCCTCTTGATGGATTAGAAGGTTTTCAAGGATGCGTGCTTCATTATCGCTGTCATCACTTTGGATTGGAATGACAGCCAATGCACCTCCATGTTCTTGACTTTCTCCTATCTTGCCTTTCCCTTTGCCCTTGAAAGCTAACCTTGCACTCTTCCTTCTTGGCATGCTAGTGGGAGACCTCTTTGGTGATTTTATTTTGCTAGGGACAACTCTTGTCACTTTTGGAGTGGTAGCCTTAGGCCCTTTCTTTCTTTCTGTGCTGGGCTTTGCCTTTTTAGGGGAAGGAGGCACAATTTCTTTGCCCTTGTCATCTTCTTGAAACTGCTGCTCTCCTTGAGGCTGCTGTGCTTGGATTTCTTGTTCATTTTGTGGCTCAAGCTGCTGCTCAATTTTCTGCCCAAACTGCTGTTCATGACCTTCAATATCAGGTTGCTGCTCTTCCTCTTGTTCCTGCTATTCAGCACTCTTTTCTTCTTGCTCCTGCTGCTGACCTTCATCTTCAGTTTGCTGCTCTTCATCCATTTCTTCTTGCTATTCAAACTGCTGCCCCTATTCACCAACATCATGCTACTGTTCTACTTCAATCCCTTGTTCAATTTGTGTTTCAACCTACTACCCCTGTTCACCAAAATCATACTGCTGGCCTTCATCAGTTTCTTCAGGTTTGTCCTCTTCTCTTTCTACCTGTTCCGGGGTAATCTTGAGCCTTCTAGGAGTAGGCCTACTGGATAAAGGTACAGGGCGATGAATAGGCTGGGTAGGAGATGTATGGACAGGAGGAATACTGGAGAAATCCAGGTGACTGATAAAAACATCCCAAGAAACCCCTTTCTTCTCCAATTGATGTAGAATGATAATTTTGATCAGAGAATGATGGAAAAGGGAAGCTATTTGCAGAGATGGATTCTTCTTCTGGACTAAGGATGCCATCTTCTCGATGCTTTTGCATAAAAATTAAGGGAGATTGAGTTGCCTAGTTCTAGTGAAATACATCAATAGTCGGACATGATAGGCATAAACTCGAGTAAATCTCCCTTCACAAGTAAAATACTTCATTATGACCTTCATAAGGGGAGCGTAGCTGGCAAGAAGATAAGAGAAAGGAAAAATAGCAGTGCAAGTATCTCTGTGCTCGGGCTTGATGAAAGGTTTGTAGTCATCCAAGTCTAGATGGGTCTGTTTGAACCATTTCTCACCATGATATGGAATTTTGGTGGCTTTAGACACTGACCTCAGGGAAAACTTGAAATCAAGGTCTGCTACCTGGAAATTCTTGCTTTGGAACCTCAGGGCGCATAGGTGTGTCAAGGGAGAGAAACTTTTTACCTCTTGTACCTTTTGGCAGAAATCTAAACAACCTACCTCATGAAAATTGAAGAGGATGGATGGATGTGCATTGACCTCCTCTGTAGAGATTGGCTCATATCTCTTATGTAAACCACTTCTGTTGTCTTGCCTGGGCGGCATTTTGGACTAAATATGCTATTGAAGAACCAAACAGCCTCACTACCTTTAAACTGCCTTCTTTAAGCTAAACCCTGTCAATTCACTGTTTTGATAGAGAAACAATGTCTTTGAATGATCTCAAAATGTCCCCTCACAATAAAACCCCTGCTTTTTTCAAACCACTGTTTTTACCCTTTGTTTGCCAATTAACAAGTATATTTTAAGAACAAATACATAGTCAATAGAGATACATAGTCAAAGTGATCTGTTCTATGGAAGGACATCCAACTTTGGTTTTTGAGGTAGTAGGACACCCTTGTCCTTTTTCAGAAGAAGGCCAAACACAATCCTCTTAGTTTCAAAACCTTGCCTTTCTGTTGGTAGGCCACTCCATCAGTGGATTCAACACTCACAAATACAATTAATCACAAGGCACATACATTCAATAAAGATCACTGTATATAGGACAAGGTGGTAGCTCTTGCAATGTTTGATGTGAGTTCAAAGACCTGTAGAAGTTTTAACCAATCAAGATTTTCCTTTAACCAAACATTGCTCCCTTTATACTCCATTGTTCCTCATACTAGTTTTGCCACAAACATGTTTGAATTGTATCAATAGCTTCATACCTTAAAGCTTGTTTTATGGACAGAATGGCAGCTTTGACTCTGTTTCTTCACCACAAGGAGGATTTTTTAAAATAAAAGAGCATTCATATAATGACCTTTGTAGGTGAAATTAGGCTCACTACTTTGTTTTTTAAACTCTATGTTTCTCCTTTCAAACAGTGCCTTCACCTTTTGATATTGTTTGAGGGAAATTGGTATGGTCTTTTGGTGGCCATAAAAATCCACCCGTTTTGCTATGTCCACCTTGAGCACACATAAACCATAGCAAATCTTTGGGTTCTAAACAAGACACCTCTCCCTTAAAAAACTCAACACTGTAATTAAGACTATGAATTTCATCTCTTTTCCCACCACTTAACAGTTTGAAAAGAGCATGGATGGCACATAAAATACCTTTGAAAAATGATGACAGGCCTCGTTTGAAGTTTGGAGCAGCATTCACAGCATTGTGGAGGCATTGGATTGTGTAAAATGTGCGCGGCACGTTTGTTACTGAAAGTGCCATGCTGTCGGGTCGTCGTCGTGCCTGGGTAACATGCCGCTACAGGGGCGCCGCGCGCGGCTACAGGAGTGTCGCGCGCCCTTATGGCGCAGTTTAGAAAAATGGTCCAAGAGCACCGCGCACTCTGCCAGGAGTGCCGCGTGGGTCAAAATGTTTCAACAATTGCAAAAATTCCTGCAAATTGATTTTGAAACCCTGTTCAACGCCTTGTTGATCCTCAAAAGAGCGTTTTGCTTGCTTGGGAGACTTTCAAATGGTTGTGCCACGGCTTTATTATTTTGACAACATGAACCCCAACGGTCACTTTGCCCCCTTTTTTTAAAATGAAATCGAACCTTTGATTGGTCTTTGCAAAGGTTCTCAAAGCCTTTTTTTCCCTTTTCAG
This sequence comes from Pinus albicaulis, assembly GCA_034641835.2. Lineage (NCBI taxonomy): Eukaryota > Viridiplantae > Streptophyta > Pinopsida > Pinales > Pinaceae > Pinus > Pinus albicaulis. The sequence goes on from CM076579.1 coordinate 1,525,048,501, forward strand.
TAATACCTTTGGTGCATAGTGAAACTTTGGTTTAGAGATGATGTTGGCAGTGGTGTTTTGTGCCTTTTAAACAGTTTTCATATGGACATCCTTTTTATAACAAACCAACCTATTTTGGAAATGTTAAAACTGTTTTGACTTATGCATTATAGTTTGACAAGGGGACTTTTGCTACCACTGCCTCCTTTGATGATTACTTAGCACAGAGCTCCAATCCTAAATTCATACCTTAATAACATATAAGCTATCCTCTACCATTTGTCAGCACTGTTGGTGATCACTTTAAAGCAGAAAATCCATTTAAGGTATGAGAAAAAGTATTTGACACTGCTTTGTCCTTTGAAATGATGAGGCTTATCCTTTAACTTGTTTTGACAACTTTTGTCTCCAATTTCTTCATCAACTCTTTTCCCTAACTGTAGGTGTCAAAAATTTCTGCATTTATTCAGACTTCGCCAATTTCCAATACACTGTCTCTGCTTAGAACATATTACTATGATATCTCTGGTCCGTGGATAATGAAGACCTGCATTTGTTTCAAGCTTCCCAAAACTAACAGTATGTCAAATGACCCCTTTTGGACATTTAAACAATCTTTTCAGTGATGATGTCTCTTGATAATAAAACCCAGATTACCTTTGCCAGCTGTGATAAACAGTTTTTTTTTTAAAAAGACACCTATCTATTATTGGAGTTACTTTCATTAATGGCATGCCTCCCCAAGGGTTTAAAACTCATATCATAAGCTTTTTATACCTTTGTGCTGAGGAGACAAACATATGAGGTGTAGAATGACTGCTGGAATATTTCATAGGTACCAAGGCTTTTATCAATCATTTTATTTTCAATGGAGCTCTGAAATCACTAACCCTACTGCATCTGAAGGATACATTTGTCTTTGTGGTGGAGTGTAGATCACAACACCTGAACTTGCACTGGCGCTTTGAATGGTATCAAGATGTCTCATGTCTGGGGCTGTGTACTACTTGCCTGCTTTTTCTCTATGTTTATCCAGAAACCATGGACTGTATTCCACAACTCAACAGAAATATGAGAGTACACAGAGGTCCTTTTTGCTGAAGTGTCTTCATGCTCAGCACTGATTTGGGCCATTCATAATAGCACCCTTGCAGGGATGTTTTGTTATAATAGCTTTGATCAATGGAGTCTCCTTCTGTTGCGCCATGATGATGATGCTTGTAACTTCAATTTATCTTCTTTCTTAGGAAACAAGACCAAAAAATCTGTTTATTTTGTCTTGCACATTTCAGATCTTAGTCCTGTTTTGATCATCACTTTCCCTCAGAAACCTTGAGTCACTGTTTCACTGTCTAGTAAAAACAAACTTGTGCTTATATTCAGTTTTGTAATTTATTCAAGATTAGCCATCGCCCTCTGCTTGTAGATGAAGGAGGCGCCTTAACCCTCTGCTTATAGATGAAGGAGGTTTTTGGCCATGACAAATAACAAGTTTTTTTGACAGTGTTGTCTTTCTTTTACCGTGCTATCAGGCTGAATGAAGCTGTAAGAGTTTGATGAGTAACTCCTTACCCTGCAGATGTATCTCAGGCTCATGTTTACATTGAGAAGCAGCTGTTCTTCTAAATGTGGATTCAAGAATTTTCTCCTGAGATGATGACATGTTTCCTGTCTTTGTAAAATCCATAAAAAACTGTAAAACACCTAAAATCAGCTTGAGACTGTGGTCTATGCATTGCTGAGACTTAGGGGTGTGTAAGTGGCGCGACTTAGGGCTATTATCAATTTCATTTGCAGAGTGGGAGGTCTGTCATGATTGGTCTGTAGCAGATGGAGGTTTTTGGCCTTTTGATGGTTGCCAAGGGTAAAATGCCTTAAAGCACCACTTCCTAACTTAGGGGAGGTTTTGAAGCAGACTTGGATTTTCTTTTTAGAGCTGATGGGAAGACTAGTAAGGCTAAAGCTAGATAGGATAGTGATAATGAGGTTTCACCTTGACATGGGCAGGCTGAAAAGTAGGAGGGCGAAAAAAAGTTCTATGAGGGTTTTCTAGATGACAAATTGACATATGGAGATCAGCTTCTAGAAAACTCAGCTATGGATTTAGTCATCACCAACAAGTGAAAAATACTAATGACTAATAGTGGCTCCATTTGGGGAGGGCAGCTCCTCGTCAGGAGGTGTCTAGAATTCAGATCTTTGGCTTATGAAGACCAGTGCCTTACCCATTGGCGCAAAATTTCACCCTTATTTAATGCTACTTCTGAAAAGTGACAGCATGGTTAACATCAATGATATTTCTACCTACCCCACTATCTTTCCTAACATTTTTTCTTATCTTTGGCGCATTTGAACTAGCAGCCTTTTGAAAATGTATATTTTTCTTTTTGAAAAATGAACCTATCTATTTCTACTCTTATATCTGCCAGGAGTTTAGATTAAACTGATGAACTCCTTCATTACTTATACCGATGCTAGATCAACTGTCAAGATTAAGCAGTTTGACAGGATTTTGTTCTCTAATCTAAAACAGGAAATTTAAAAGATGATCAAATCAGGATTAGACAATCTGATTTGTTATGTATTTGCAGCATAAAAGAAAAGTTGCACACAAATATTATTTTGCAAAAAGGAAATTTAGAAAAGTGGGGCTAAGATGTACAATGTGTTTTTCATCCCTCGCTTCTCTCTTTGGTTCTATTTTGGGCATGTGGAACCAGAATCTTGTCCTAATCTACTCTCTGTGATAAGTCAATCTTACAAAATGTTAACCATCTTTTTCACTCACTAACTTATTAGCAAATAAATTTAAACATGCTCAGCTATGACTAGGCTAGATAGCTGAACAAGACATTGAAGTACTAGTAGCGGCATTTAGACTTGCGCGCTTTCCGAAGGACTATTTTTTGGGACATGGGGCTTTACCACTGCTTTTTCGAAACTGCCCTCTTTTTCTACTGTTTACTGTTTTTGTATTTTCTTCTTTTTCACTTTTCTTTAAAAAGTCTAGAACTGAAAAGATGCTCGCAAGGCTGAGCTTATTTTCCACTAGTGTCTACCTATCCTAATTTAAACTTTACACAACATACACATTTGGTGAACTCTTCTTTCCAATGTAACCAGTCAAGTAGATGATTGTATGGGTGACTTTGGTTTAGTTCTTTCATGATGCAGAAATAATGAAAAGGCCACTCCCATTTGGAAGGTTTTTGGACAGTAGTACTTAAGCTTTTTCTTATTCTTGGTAGCAACTTGTTTATGATAGAACCCACTACTCCTTCAGACTTCTCAAGGAAAACAACAAATGGATCTTGGAATAATACCTGATCTAGAGGATTTGATATATGGGCTTCATTCAGGATTACTTTTTCTTCCATTTGGCTATATTTGAGACTCTCCTGGTAAAGCAACCCTTCCCTTTGCTCATGATCACTTGAACTATCAGACTCATCATATATTGCAGTGTAGTTCTCTTGCCAAGCTGATGTGTTTTGATAGGGCGGGATGAAAACTGTGTGAAGGTCATCAGGTCGATGAGCAGGGATACACTTTGACAGCAAATTATCTTCAAAGGATAGTGTGACAACTCTCATTTGTTTCTCAACCTCTACTTCATCATCTGCAATTTGTAACTCAATGGAACTTGGTGGCTGCAACTCTGGAGTTAAGGAAGATTCCATGTCCAAAATTATTTCTTCAACCATTTCAGGAAAAGGCTTCTCATTTACAACATGCTCAAGAATTTCACCATCTTCCTCAACCTCATCATCAAAGATGAAAAATTGCTGATTTCCAATTATGTGAATGTTATCTCTGATGGACTGAAGTGAAGTAGAGCAAAGAGTCCAAGACTCTTCACTTACTTCTGAACTTTCAAAGCTCTCCTCATCAGTGTCATAGACGACCTGTAATGGCTGCTTACTTTCTTCAAGTTCATGAAACTGAGCTTCCTCTTGGAAATCAAAAATTGAGTCTTCGGCAAAGTTAGTTTCTGTTTGGAAGTCATAATCATCAACATATTGATCAAACATTGGAGAATCATTAAAATAAGTAATGTCACCAGCCATGTATATTAGACAATTAGATTGCTTTTCATCAACTTGATTTACAAATATATTTTCTGATTTATGATATGCAGGGTTTAAAAGAGAAAAATCAGCGAAGTTTTGGTTACATGAAGTTTCAGAGGCTGTCTGCATGTTTATTATTTGATCTATTTCCTGTTCAGTTAAGGGAGAATGTATTTTATGTTTTCTTTGGATGGGGCAACAATTTATTTCCATATTTTTTGGAAGTTGATCTTGTGGCTGAATGTCCTCTTGTATTTTATATGAAAGGGCAGATGGATTGTTATCTGTTTCAACCTTTTCAAATATTTCTTGTGGATCCTCTCTTAATTCTTGATGGATTTCATCTAGGACCAACTCTTCTTGGTCATATTGATTGTTAGCTTGGGTAAGAAAATTATGGACCTCCTTTAAAAACTCTTCAGGATGCCAATTTCCGTAGTCTTCTTCAATGCTTACAAGGTGTTGTATAAGGTTTTCAGAGTGATCACAACAATTTTCAGCCAATGATAGAGATGGACAATGCCCTATATAGCGTTTACAAAATACTTTGTGGAAATCCTTTAAAGAAAACAAGGTGCGAGGTTCTATATTTTCATACCATTCTCTTGCCTCTTCTTCTAATGTACCCATGAACATTTTCATGAGGCAGTCCTCATGCCATTCAACCTTTAAGTTCCATACATGCTTATGAAATTTGATGAGGTGTAAAAATGGGTTGTCAATATTTTCATCTCGAAAGACAGGTAGATCTTCGAACCAATTTACATCTGTGGGAATTTTGTGTGGGAAACCAGGGATATGTTCTCTGCTCATCGGAGCATATCTCCTTTGTGTCCTCAAGTGTTGAACCATGTCTTCCTCCATCAGGATGATTGGGTTTACTTACTGCATTCCTAGGAGTCTTTATAAGGACTAGCGGGGAAAAAGGCCTACTGGAGGCTAGTGGAGTCGCCAGGTGGAACTTGTTTGTTTTTGAAGAGATTTAGCTATGGTCCACCACCAGTAACTAAAGTAAAGCCAGTATGGAAATATTTTGGATTTTCTAAGTTTTATATGCAACCTATGTTTTTAAAGTATTCTAAACTTTGTTTCAACACTTTGCTAGGGTGGTGACAACAAAAAGAGTTTTACTCTAAAATGATCTTATGGACTGCTTGCTTGTTTAATTATCTAAAGGACTTAAGGAGTATATAAGAGTTTGCTAGACTGTCATGTACTCACTGTCTCACCATCTCCCGCTATGTTAGTGAGTGATGGGATAGATCAATTTGATGGTAATCTAGAGTTCGATAAAATAGTAAGGCCTACTGGAGGCTAGTGGAGTCACCAGGTGGATTTGGTTGTTTTGAGATATGTGTGTATGGTCCACCACCAGTATTGACAAAAACCAATCTAAGGGAGTTTTTTTTTGTGGTTTTTCTGAGTTTTTTATGTTGTCCCAAGGTTTGTAAGAGTGTCCTACAGCTGAGTCATCATTTTTCCAGGATGGTGAGACAACCAGATTCTACTCTTCTAAGTTTGACTGAGATTTTGAGAGCTCCTAAGGGATACCTAGGATGTTTTGACTCAATGTCCCATCGTGATCGCCATTATGTTAGGGAGCGGTGGGATAATTTAATCAGATAATATTCTCAAAGGTCTCTAAAGATGAGGGAAACTAAGTTGTTTATTACTCAGATTCCCACCGTGATCGCCATTATGTTAGGGTCTCGTGATTTGGCTGATTGGCAAGCCAAATGACAGTGTAACATCAAACCAAGCTTTGGAGCCCGAGGACCTAGCCTTTCTGGACTCAGAGAGGGCTCTCTCTATATATGTAAGGGATATTTGTTTGTTCGCTTATTGTGTTCTGATTTTATGCTAGTTATGGAGTATGTTTTTTGGTTTTGGTTTTTTAAGTTGTGAGGGATGAAACTGATCAAAGATATGAAATAGGTAACAAGATGTTAGATTAACTGGGATATGGGGTCAAAAGGCCAAGAAAGCTATTAGATGTCGATACAAGGCTGTTGAAGGGCCAATTTGATTCAAGGTAGAAAGGATCTTTGGGCAAAATGGAGTAAATGGACATCAAGTTTGTGAACAACAAAGAGTTTCAAGCATCACTGGTTCAATAGATAACATAAACATGGTAGGGCAAACCATTAATCATGCAAAATGTAACTATAAACTAATCAATACATAGAAACAAACATTCAAGCCATGCATAGAAGTATAAGACCCTCTGACTTTGGGAAATGGCTATCAGACTTTGGGGAAAACACATAAGACGGACTAAAAACTCAAAACACTATGCCGGAATGCCTAAACAAAGTACTTCAAGTTATTGGGCACTTTGAACAACAAGATTCGCATAGTTTTAGGCAAAGGGCTAGATCGGAACTAGGCCTCCTTGGTTCAACAAGATGATAATCTAATCAGTCAAAGAGATAGTTTCATGGATGGGACTATGGACAGTCATAGGTAAGCAGGGCACACCATACATCCTACTTAACATGCATAGAACTATGAATGAAACTAGCAACAATATCCTCAAGTTGTTAAAGAGCAGTTAAGAATTATTTAATGCAACTAAGGAAGAAGAAAACATAAAAGCTATGAAGATTCAGGAATTTTTAGGTGCCTCCATGGGCATATCTCAAATTTTTTCTCTACTAATATATAGCAAGCAAGAAACATGTATCATGAATGAAAACTAGAAGACAACGACAAAGCAAGAAACACTATACCATTCTACCATGTCATGGAATCCATCAAAAATCCTTCATCATCCATCCAAGAACATTCAAGAGGCAATCCAAAAGCATAACACAAGTATTTTCTCCAAAGCTCATATGACCATATATTGCTTCTCTTCTCAAGTTCAGCCTTGTTTTACAATGAAATTCTTTGGAATATATAGGCTCAAGTGAGGAAAACCTCATGGTTCAACTTCCTCTCCTATTGGCCTAATCAAAATATCTAAACTTGTCCTTAAGGCTTTGCAAAGCCCAAGGCACAAAATATCTCATAAAATATCTAAGAAAATGCTAAAAATGGAAATTATATTGACTTTACATCATTTTTCATGTGCAAAAATAGCTAAACGCACATTTGAAAAAAGCAGATTTTAGAGGTTCAAAAATTACAAAAATATTTCAAATTTTCATCAGCAGAAGGTCCCCTGACTTGCCGGAAACATTTGGCAGCTTTCCTGATGTCAAAACGAGGCTCATGATAGCTCGTTGGAAAGATATGATTGTCTACTTTCCGGGGAAATTGAAATTTCTCCAATCTGATGCACAGAAGTCCTCCAAATCTGCACCTATGTGTAAAAAGCCAGGAAATTACGTTCTGCTGATAGACCGGGTAGAGTGTGCAAAATGCGAGCCTTTTTCGCTGTTTTGAGGGGGAAAATGATCTCCAAATGCTCTGAAAATCACTGAGGACATGCTCATGAAATTATGGCATCTGATGATATCATTCTCCTCCCTTGACGAATCCTCAAAATGAAATGGCGAATTTATGAGTTTTTGACCAAAAACCCAAAAATGCCAAAAAACCAAAAATTGTCAAAATGGACCCAAAATTGGGGTGCATGACCCTCAAGGTTCCTTAGCAACATGTTCCGAAGCTGAAGCCAAAATGTCAAGTGATGATGTGCCTTTCTTCTCTTTTCGTGCCCGACGCTTCCCCTTTGCTTCCTTCAGTTTCTCTTGGGTGACCTTTAACTTGCGCCGGGCGAACTGATTTAGCTTCTGATAGTGTTGTGTCATCTTCCTTTGCAGCTCCAGGTCTCTGTTCGCCTTCTCAAGCTTCATCTCCAAATTTTTATTGGCTCTTTCTTGCCATGCCTCCTTATTCTCTTTAATTTCTTTCTCAAGTAGTGCAGTGAGGGGAAAGGATTGAAGATGGGCTTGTTCTTCTTCCTTTTGCTTTTCCAGGGCTCTTTTAAGCCCTATGGTTCTAGGCCTCTTCCGCCTAGGCTGGTCTTCTTCTTCATCTTCATCAAGCTCACCGATGAGCTCCTCTATCCTTACTTGTGCTTTAGCAGCCTCATTCTTGTATTTGATTGCTTATGCCTCATGGATAGCCATATGGACACTCATTTGTTTATTCTGGATCTCCAAGAAATGATTGAAGTTCTTTGCCCGATGAAGGTCATTCTCTAATGCTTCAATTTGACCCTCTCGATGGATTAGACGGTTTTCAAGGATGCGAGCTTCATTATCGCTGTCATCACTTTGGATTGGAATGACAGCCAATGCACCTCCATGTTCTTGACTTTCTCCTATCTTGCCTTTCCCTTTGCCCTTGAAAGCTAACCTTGCACTCTTCCTTCTTGGCATCCTAGTGGGAGACCTCTTTGGCGATTTTCTTTTGCTAGGGACAACTCTTGTCACTTTTGGAGTGGCAGCCTTAGGCCCTTTCTTTCTTGCTGTGCTGGGCTTTGCCTTTTTAGGGGAAGGAGGCACAATTGCGTTGCCCTTGTCCTCTTCTTGAAACTGCTGCTCTCCTTGAGGCTGCTGTGCTTGGATTTGTTGTTCAATTTGTGGCTCAAGCTGCTGCTCAAGTTTCTGCCCAAACTGCTATTCATGACCTTCAATATCAAGCTGCTGCTCTTCCTCTTGTTCCTGCTGTTCATTTTCACTGAGATGCTGCTGTTCAACACTCTTTTCTTCTTGCTCCTACTGTTGACCTTCATCTTCAGTTTGCTGCTGACCTTCATCTTCAGTAAGGCGGACCAACCTTTACGACCCAAGATCCAACTACAAGATTTTTAACTGCAACAACTTAAATATACGTTATTGGAGCTGGAATTACCACGGCTGCTGGCACCAGACTTTCCCTCCAATGGATCCTGGTTAAGGGATTTAGATTGTACTCATTCCAATTACCAGACTCGATGAGCCCAGTATTGTTATTTATTGTCACTACCTCCCCATGTCAGGATTGGGTAATTTGCGTGCCTGCTGCCTTCCTTGGATGTGGTAGCTGTTTCTCAGGCTCCCTCTCCGGAATCGAACCCTAATTCTCCGTCACCCGTCACCACCATGGTAGGCCTCTATCCTACCATCGAAAGTTGATAGGGCAGAAATTTGAATGAAGCATCGCCAGCACAAGGGCTGTGCGATCCGTTGAGTTATCATGATTCACCGGAGAAGCGGGCAAGCCCGCGCCGGCCTTTTATCTAAAAAATGCATCCCTTCCAAAGAGTCGGGACTTGGTGCACGTATTAGCTCTAGAATTACTATGGTTATCCGAGTAGTATGGTACCATAAAAAAAACTATAACTGATTTAATGAGCCATCCGCAGTTTCACAGTCTGAATTAGTTCATACTTAGACATGCATGGCTTAATCTTTGAGACAAGCATATGACTATTGGCAGGATCAACCAGGTAGCACCCTCCCACTTCAAAGGGCATTCAAAGTTCTCTCTTACAGAGAGCCAACCTGAACACCCATCAAGTCAAGGAGAGGTCAACATATCATGTAAAGCTCTTATACCTTATACCTCTTGCATCCCCAAGAAGGGATTAGAGCCCACACACACTACATGCCAAGGACATGCAAGACATAAAACGTAATGGACGATGGATGCAAGATCCACAAAGCGAAAAAATTGGTCAACCCGCCGAGTCACATTGCACCGAGGCTGCCTAGGAGTTGGTAACCACCCCCCAACCAACAAGGATGGCAAAAGCCTTATCACCCACGACAGCCACAGTGAACGGACAAAGGGGAGAAAACAGAAATAGGACTCTCTTAGAAATTCCCCCCAAACCCTCCCCGCCTCGCACCAAGGCCACCTAGGAGTCCACTCCAACAGCGGAAATAGTGGACCTCGAGCGCCTGCGGTGACCCCGATGCAAAGGCAAACAAATGGAGAACGACCAACCGCACAATATCTCTCTCTCTCTCTATCTCAAACACCTACCAACCGTCCCCACCCTGCACCAAGGCCACCTAGGAGTCCACCCGGACAGCAGCAACGATGGACCTCGATCACCCGATCGCCTGCAGAGACCTCGATGCGAAAGCAAAGTAAGTAAATAAAGGGAGAACAACCGACCCCACAGCGTCTCTTAAAAATTCCCTGCAACCCTTCCCGCCCAGTAGCGAGGCCACCTAGGAGTCCACCCGGACAGCAGCAATAGCGGACCTCGATCACTTGATCGCCTGCGGCAACCTCACTGCAAAGGAAAAAGAAGGAAGTAGAAGGAGAATGACCAAGTTGACAACCTCTATTAGAAATGCCACCCCGACCCTCCCCGCCCCGCACCAAGGGCACCTACGAGTCCACCCAGTCAGCAGCAACAGTGGACCTCGATCATTTGATCGCCTGCGGCACCCTCGATGAAAAAGGATGGAAGTAAAACAAGAACAACCGTTCCTGCAACCTCCCTTAAAAATTCCCCCCTCCAACCCTCCCCACCCCGCACCGAGACCACCTAGGAGTCTACTCGGACAACAACAATGGTGGACCTCGATCGCTTGGTCGCCTGGGGCAACCTTGATGCGAAGGAAGAGGAAGAAAATAAATGCATATCAAGAGGCTCACTACAAAAGGCATGAACATATCCAAACAGGAGGAGGGATCAGGCAGCCCCGCACCCCACACACCCTGCATACAAGCAACCTGGGAGATTGCCCCACCGACTTACCAACTGGACAATGAAAAATTCTCACCTGAAACCACCTCCACACAGAGGAGGGAGGTCGAAGTGTTCCACCTTGAATTCCTCCTTCCAGATATAGCCCCCGCCATCAACGTAGCAAGCCTCATCCCCGTTGGACCACAATCACATGAGCGATCAACAAAACAAGAAATTCCCATCACCTTGTGTCTCAACATTCCAAGCCGCATAATCCTACGATGCACGCAATATGCAAGGAAAAATCCGACCACTAGAGAAAAAAAATGGGCCACCACATCTATCAAGACCTCAAAGCCAACGCAGGGACAAACGATGTGCACTCTGAAAGGAATTCCAAACCTTAATTTTACAACAAGGAGAACCCCGCTCCTCACATCGCCCAATGGAAAAAGCAAGCAAGAGGGGCAGCTTACAGCCAAAACCCCTCCGAATTCCTCTTAAACGTATGCATCTCAACCCACAGTGCTGACATAGAAAGAGTACAAGCACAAGAAACTGGCACCATAAAGAGCCAAACAATGAAGAGGACAGTCGTCTCAAGGAGCCACACACAAAAACCCATCCAATTCCGAGAACACAGAGCGAAGGGGGAATTGTTTACATATGCCTCCAAGGACGAGCATGGCCAACATTATCGCTCATGTGCTACCGAGTGGGGATGGAGAGAATATGACTGTCAACCACCCTACAAATGACCCAAGGCCATTCTTCAAGCACACCCGAACAAGCAACTCAATTACCAACCCACCTTTCACACGAAAATCCAACCCCTCCCCCCACCAAAAGGGGAGGAGGTGAACAATATAGCGAGGAGCCGATTTCACGAAGCCAACGAGACAAAAGCCCACCTCTCCAACCCACCAAAAATGGAGGAGGTGAACAATATAGCAAAGAGCCAACATCGACGGAGCCAACGAGCGAGCAAGGGGCACGAGAGCGACATAGGCGACCGGCCAGTTGTCTCAAGGAGCCACACAGAGCGACCTCATCCAATTCTGAGAACACAGAGCGAAAGGGTAACTCTTTTCACATATGCCTCCCAGGACAAGCATGGCCAACATTACCACTCATGTGCTACCAAGTGGGGATGGAGAGAATATGAATGTCGACCACCCTACAAATGACCCAAGGCCATTCTTCAGGCACACCCGAACAAGCAACTCAATTTACCAACCCACCTTTCACACGAAAATCCAACCCCTCCCCCCACCAAAAGGGGAGGAGGTGAACAATATAGCGAGGAGCCGACTTCACGAAGCCAACGAGACAAAATCCCACCTCTCCAACCCACCAAAAAGGGAGGAGGTGAACAATATAGTGAAGAGCCAACATCGACGGAGCCAACGAGCGAGCAAGGGGCACGAGAGCGACATAGGCGACCGGCCAGTTGTCTCAAGGAGCCACACAGAGCGACCTCATCCAACTCTGAGGACACAGAGCGGAAGGGCATCTCTTTTCACATATGCCTCCCAGGACAAGCATGGCCAACATTACCGCTCATGCGCTACCGAGTGGGGATGGATGTCGACGACCCTACAAATGACCCAAGGCCACTCTTCAGGCACACCCGAACAAGCAACTCAGTTACCAACCCACCTTTCACACAAAAATCCAACCCCTCCCCCCACCAAAAGGGGAGGAGGTGAACAATATAGCGAGGAGCTGATTTCACGAAGCCAACGAGACAAAAGCCCACCTCTCCAACCCACCAAAAAGGGAGGAGGTGAACAATATGGCGAAGAGCCAACATCGACGGAGCCAACGAGCGAGCAAGGGGCACGAGAGCGACATAGGCGACCGGCCGGTTGTCTCAAGGAGCCACACAGAGCGACCTCATCCAACTCTGAGAACACAGAGCGGAAGGGTAACTCTTTTCACATATGCCTCCCAGGACAAGCATGGCCAACATTACCACTCATGTGCTACCGAGTGGGGATGGAGAGAATATGAATGTTGACCACCCTACAAATGACCCAAGGCCATTCTTCAGGCACACCCGAACAAGCAACTCAATTTACCAACCCACCTTTCACACGAAAATCCAACCCCTCCCCCCCACCAAAAGGGGAGGAGGTGAATAATATAGCGAGGATCTGATTTCACGAAGCCAATGAGACAAAAGCCCACCTCTCCAACCCACCAAAAAGGGAGGAGATGAACAATATAGCAAAGAGCCAACATCGACGAAGCCAACGAGCGAGCAAGGGGCACGAGAGCGACATAGGCGACCGGCCAGTTGTCTCAAGGAGCCACACAGAGTGACCTCATCCAACTCTGAGAACACAGAGCGAAAGGGTAACTCTTTTCACATATGCCTCCCAGGACAAGCATGGCCAACATTACCGCTCATGTGCTACCGAGTGGGGATGGAGAGAATATGAATGTCGACCACCCTACAAATGACCCAAGGCCGTTCTTCAGGGACACCCGAACAAGCAACTCAATTACCAACCCACCTTTCACACGAAAATCCAACCCCTCCCCCCACCAAAAGGGGAGGAGGTGAACAATATAGTGAGGAGCCGATTTCACGAAGCCAACGAGACAAAAGCCCACCTCTCCAACCCACCAAAAAGGGAGGAGGTGAACAATATAGCGAAGAGCCAACATCGACGGAGCCAACGAGCGAGCAAGGGGCATGAGAGCGACATAGGTGACCGGCCAGTTGTCTCAAGGAGCCACACAGAGCGACCTCATCCAACTCTGAGAACACAGAGCGGAAGGGTAACTCTTTTCACATATGCCTCCCGGGACAAGCATGGCCAACATTACCGCTCATGCGCTACCGAGTGGGGATGGAGAGAAGATGAGAGTCGATGACCCTACAAATGACCCAAGGCCACTCTTCAGGCACACCCGAACAAACAACTCAGTTACCAACCCACCTTTCACATGAAAATCCAACCCCTCCCCCCACAAGCAAGCAAAAAGGGAGGAGAAGAAAAATATAGCGAAGAGCTGACATCGACGGAGCCAACGAGCGACATAGCAAAACGCTGATTTCAACAGAACAAACGTGCGACCAAGGGGCATGAGAGAGAGTTACGGGAGAGCCGATTTCAACAAAGACAACAGGCGGCCAGTCATCTCAAGGAGCCACACACAACAACCCCATCCAAATGCTAGAAAACAGAGGGGATGGGAGAGATTGTTCAAACATGCCTCCAAGGACGAGCATGGCCAACATTACCGCTCATATGCTACTGAGTGGTGATGGAGAGAAGAAATTTGACGACCCTAAAAATGACCCAAGGCCATTCTTCAGGCACAACCGAACAAAAAAACTCAATTACCAACCCACCTTTCACACGAAAAGAAAATCTGATAAGCACACCCTCAGACAAAACGGGGCGACCCGAACGCCCTCGTCCGTGCGCCCTCACTCGAGGCGACACGGAGTGCCCGCCCGAATGGACGCACATGGGAGCAAATGGAAAATGGGCCACCTGGATGTGTATAAAGCACCCAGGTGGTCACAACTTAGCAAATATGGCACAGGTGCCCTCGAGCCAAACGACCCGACCCGAACGGACGACCTCACTCGGCACGACCAAACGACCCGACCTGAACGGACGACCTCACCCGGCACGACCAAACGACCCGACCCGAACAGACTCCCTCACCTAGCACAACACGGCGCACCCACCCGAACGGACGCACATGGGAGAAAACAACAAACGGGCCGCCCGGATGTGCACAAGGCACCCGGGCGGTCACAACTTAGCAAATCTGCCACGGGCACCCTCGGGCCAAACGACCTGACCCGAACGGACGCCCTCACCCGGCACGCCCACCCGAATGAATGCCATCACCCGGTGCGACAAGGCATGCCCGACCCGAACGGACGCACATGGGAGCAAATGGCAAACAGACCGCCCGGACGTGCACAAGGCACCCGGGCAGTCACAACTTAGCAAATCTGACACGGGCGCCCTCGGGCCAAACGACCCGACCCGAATAGACACCCTCACCCGACACGACATGGCGCGCCCACCCGAACGGACGCACATGGGAGCAAATAGAAAACGGGCCGCCCGAACATGCACAAGGCACCCAAGCGGTCACAATTTAGCAAATCTGACACGGGCGCCCTCGGGCCAAACGATCCGACCCGAACGGACGACCTCACCTGGCACAACCAAACGACCCGACCCGATCGGACGCCCTCACCCAGCACGACATAGCGCGCCCACCTGAACAGACGCACATGGGAGAAAACGACAAACGGGCCGCCCGGACGTGCACAAGGCACCCGAGCGGTCACAACTTAGCAAATCTGACACGGGCGCCCTCGGGCCAAACGACCCAACCCGAATGGATTTCCTCACCCGGCACGACATGGCACGCCCACCCAAACGGATGCCCTCACCCGGCACGACATGGCGTGCATGACTGAACGACCCAACCAAACGGACGCACACAGGAGCAAACGGAAAACGGGCAGCCCAGATGTGCACAAGGCACCCGGGCGGTCACAACTTAGCAAATCTGACACGGGCGCCCTCGAGCCAAACCACCCGACCCGAACGGACGACCTCACCCGGCACGACCAAAGGACCCGACCCGAACGGACGCCCTCACCCAGCACGACTAAACGACCTGACCCGAACAGACGCACATGGGAGAAAACGGCAAACGGGCCGCCCGGACGTGCACAAGGCACCCGGGTAGTCACAACTTAGCAAATCTGACATGGGCGCCCTCGGACCAAACGACCCGACCCGAACGGACGCCCTCACCTGGCACGACACGACGCGCCCACCTGAACGGACGCACATGGGAGAAAACAGCAAACGTGCCGCCCGGACGTGCACAAGGCACCCAGGCGGTCACAACTTAGCAAATCTAACACAGGCGCCCTCGGGCGAAACCACCTGACCCGAACGAACGCCCTCACCGAGCACGCCCACTCGAACGGACGCCCTCACCCGGCGCAACATGGCACGCCCAACCAAACGGACGCACATGGGAGCAAACAACAAATGGGCCTCCTGGACGTGCACAAGGCACCAGGGCGGTCACAACTTAGCAAATCTAACACGGGCGCCCTCAAGCCAAACGACCCGACCCGACCCGAATGGATGCCCTCGCCCGGCACGCCCACCCGAACGTATGCCTTCGTGCTGCACGACCAAACGACCCGACCCGAACGGATGCCCTCACCCAGCACGACCAAACGACCCGACCCGAATGGATGCACATGGGAGCAAACGGCAAACGGGCCGCCCGGACGTGCACAAGGCACCTGGGCGGTCACAACTTAGCAAATCTAACACGGGCGCCCTCGAGCCAAACGACCCGACCTGACCCGAAAGGACTCCCTCGCCCGGCACGCCCACCCGAACGGACGCCTTCCGGCCAAACGACCCGACCCGACCCAAACGGACGCCCTCACACGGCACGAACAAACGACCCGACCCGAACGGACACCCTCACCCGGCGCGACACGGTGCGCCCGACCAAACAGACGCACATGGGAGAAAATTGAAAACGGGCCGCCCAGACGTGCACAAGGCACCCGGGCGGTCACAACTTAGCAAATCTAACATGGGCGCCCTCGGGCCAAACGACCCGACCCGACCCGACCCGAACGGATGCCCTCACCTGGCACGACCGAACGACCCGACCCGACCCAAACGGACGCCCTCACCCGGCACGACTGAATGACCCGACCCGAACGGACGCCCTCACCCGACGCGACCGAACTACCCGACCTGAACGGATGCCCTCACTCGGCACGACCAAACGACCCCACCAAATGGACGCACATGGGAGCAAACAGCAAACGGGCCACCCGGACGTGCACAAGGCACCCGAGTGGTCACGACTTAGCAAATCTGACATGGGCACCCTCGGGCCAAACGACCTGACCTGACCCGAACAGACACCCTCACCCGGCACGACCGAACGACCCGACTCTTACGGACGCCCTCACCCGGCACGACCGAACGACCCGACCCGAACGGACGCCCTCACCCGGCATGACTGAATGACCCGACCCGAACGGTCGCCCTCACCCGGCACGACCAAACGACCCGAACAAATGGACACACATGGGAGAAAACGGCAAATGGGCCGCCCGGACGTGCACAAGGCACCCGGGCGGTCACGACTTAGCAAATCTAACATGAGCACCCTCGGGCCAAACGACCCGACCCGACCCGAACGGACGCCCTCACTCGGCATGACCGAATGACCCAACCCAAACAGACGCCCTCACCTGGCACGACCGAACGACCCGACCCGAGCAGACGCCCTCACCTGGCATGACCGAACGACCCGACCCGAACGGACGCCCTCACCCGGCACGACCGAACGACCCGACCCGAACAGACGCCCTCACCCGGCACGACCGAACGACCCGACCAAATGGACGCACATGGGAGAAAATGACAAACGGGCCTCCCGGAAATGCACAAGGCACCCGGGCGGTCACGACTTAGCAAATCTGACATGGGTGCCCTCGGGCCAAACAACCCGACCCGACCCGAACGGACGCCCTCACTCGGCACGACCGAACGACCCGACCTGAACAGAAGCCCTCACCCGGCACGACCGAACGACCTGACCCGAACAGACGCCCTCACCCAGCATGACCGAATGACCCGACCCGAATGGACGCCCTCACCTGGCATGACCAAACGACCCGACCAAACGGATGCACATGGGAGCAAACGGCAAACGGGCCGCCCGGACATGCATAAGGCACCCGAGCGGTCACAACTTAGCAAATCTAACACGGGCGCCCTCGAGCCAAACGACCCGACCCGACCCGAACGGACGCCCTCACCTGGCACGCACACCCGAACGGACGGCTTCGGGCCAAACGACCCAACCCGACCCGAACGGACGCCCTCACCCGGCACGACCAAACGACCCGAATCGAACGGATGCCCTCACTCGGCACACCCGACCAAACGGACGCACATGGGAGAAAATGGCAAACGGGCCACTCAGATGTGCACAAGGCACCCAGGCGGTCATAACTTAGCAAATCTGACACGGGCGCCCTCGGGCCAAATGACCCGACCTAACCCGAACGGATGCCCTCACCCGCCACGCCCACCCGAATGGACGCCCTCGGGCCAAACGACCCGACCCAACCCGAACGGACGCCCTCACCTGGCACGAACAAATGACCTGACCTGAATGGACACCCTCACCCGGCATGCCCACCCGAACAGACGCCCTCAGGCCAAACGACCCGACCCGACCCGAACGGACGCCCTCACCCGGCACGCCCACCCGAACGGACGCCCTCGGGCCAAACGAACCAACCCGACCCGAATGGACGCCCTCACCTGACACACCCACCCGAATGGACGCCCTTGGGCCAAACGACCTGACCCGACCCGAACGGACGCCCTCACCCGACACGCCCACCCGAACGGATGCCCTCGGGCCAAACGACCCGACCTGACCCGAACGGACGCCCTCACCCGGCATGACCAAACGACCCGACCCGAACAGACACCCTTGGGCCAAACGACCCAACCCAACCCGGATGGACGCCCTTGGGCCAAACGACCCGACCCAACCTGAATGGACGCCCTCACCCGGCACGACCAAACAACCCGACCAAACGGACGCACATGGGAGAAAACGGCAAACGGGCAGCCCGGATGTGCACAAGGCACCCGGGCAGTCACAACTTAGCAAATCTGACACGGGTGCCCTCTGACCAAACGGCCTGACCCGAACGGACGCCCTCACCCAGTGCCACACGGCCCACCTGACCAAACGGACGAACATGGGAGCAAATGACAAACCGGGCGCTCGGACGTGCACAAGCCACCCGGGCGGTCACAACTTAGAAAATCTGATACGGGCGCCCTCGGCCCAAACGAACCAACCTGGACGCATTTGGCCGGGTGCCCTCACCCGGCGCGACTGGGCGCGCCTGACCCGACCCGAACGCATTTGGCCCGGCACCCTCACCCGGTGCTCCCGACCCGACCTGAACGCGTTTATCCCGGCACCCTCACCCGGCGCACCCGACCCAACACGAACGCATTTGGCCCGGCGCGCCCGACCCGACCCAAACGCCTTTGGCCGGGTGCCCTCACCCGACGCGCCCGACCCGACCCGAACGCATTTGGCTGGGCGAGTCGGGTGACCCACGACTGGGCGCCTCTGCACGACAGTGTGGAAGCCATTCCGGGAGCGTTCGGAGTCGGAATTGAGTGCCGTAAATTGTAGAATGTGCGTATTGATGGGCCGCATCTAACCGTATAGTTGGGAAGTGGATTGGACACACAGGGAGCTCGAGGGATGGTCTAAACTGATTTGTAGTGCCGATTTGAGTGACCCGGCAGCACTTCGGCAGTTTTGTGCAGGATATTCCCAAGGTGAATTCTGATGATTGTAAATGATTTTTGTAGGCTAGTTTGATGGTTGAAAGGCCTTAGAGCTTGGTCAAAAGGCTAACTTGCCTTGCCAAGGAGCAGAAGTGGCTTCTGCTGGATTGGAACTTATTATTTCATATTTATGAAACGTATTATCGGTCGGACTCATTATTAACAGGGAATTTCCCCTCCCTTGTATGTATGAGCGTACTTTTGGATTGATAATGATGTTTATGTTTATTTCCGCATATCGAGAGAACCTTTGGTTAATAACTAAAAAGTGTTGCTAAAGGCGTAGTCTATATACTTGAGTATTTGGAAAAAGAAAAAAGTACAGTAGTGCCACACCCGTCTATAGCATGGTTGAAAGACACCGAAGGTATAGGGGCGTGACAACTAGGCACACGGGCGGTCACAACTTAGCATTTTCGATACGGCCTCCCTCACACGACCCGACCCGAACACGTTTCCTTGGGCGCCCTCACACGGCATGACCTGACCCGCCCTAACGAAAGCACAAAGGAGCAAACGGCAATCGGGTCGCACGAACGTGCACAAGGCACAGGGGCGGTCACAACTTAGCATTTTTTATACGGCCTCCCTCACACGACCCGACCCGAACACGTTTCCTTGGGCGCCCTCACACGGCAAGACCCAACCCACCCGAACGAAGGCACAAGGGAGCAAACGGAAAACGGGTCGCACGAACGTGCACAAGGCACACGAGCAGTCACAACTTAGCATTTTTTATACGGCCTCCCTCACACAGCACGACCCGACCCGACCCGCTTGAACGAAGGCACAAGGGAGAGAATCGAAAACTGGCCGCGCGAACGTGCACAAGGCACGCAGGCGGTCACAGCTTAGCATTTTTTATACGGTCGCCCTCACACGACCCGACCCGAACGCGTTTCCTTGGGTGCCCTCACGCGACCCGACCCGACCAAACGCGTTTCCCTGCTCGAAGGTATGCATCCCATAGTGCATCAAAACCAAGACCATTCTCGATCTCAGTTCCTCAGTGAACCAAATACTGCAAGGTCATTGTAGTATGAAGCCTCCAATGAATGAAACTCCATCATGAACTCCCACGCATCATCCTATCCAAAGCGTTGGCAAGCATACTTGTATTGCCCACGAGTGCCACCACAAGTTGTTCTCACCCTGCAAGTCATATGAATGTGCTCGTAGGCTGCTCATCCAACCAATGTCTTGTTGCTCAAAGTGAACAATGTCCATCAGCCCATCTATAAAAGATCTCCATGTAGCACCAAAAATCGATCATGCTCAGCATATTCCTTCTTGACACTCCTCCATGATGCTCATAAGTGGGCACCCAGTAAGTGCACCTGCATAATGTCTCCACATAATGTCCTGCCATGCCCTCGTGTCAATGTACATGACTTTGGTTTCCCATGTGTCCATCAAGAGTAGACTCGCCTCAACCCCAGTCACCATCATGTGTATAGTGTAAAGGCTAAGTGCCCTCGGTCACTTCTACCATCATCATCATGGGTACTTCCTCCAAGGCTTCTCCCCCGCTAAAGGTGCACCAAGAGTTCCTTCTTGGTTGTAAGCCATGAAGAAGTCTACCCACACAATGTGCCCTACCACCAAGGCAGTCCATGAGTCATGCCGGGCACCTAGCCAGTTTCCATGTGGCTAAGCATGACCCGTATCTATCACAGAGATCATCAAGTTCCACCCTTGTCACGGGAATTTGAACCTACTAGAGCGAGGTCACAATTTTCCCTATCAAGGCCTACAACAAGAAATGCTCCCCTTGCTTCTCCAATGTACAAGGTTCCATCATAGTCATCCGAGGAAAGGTCCTCCATGGTATTGGAAAAGAAGTCATCTTCTTTCCCATCCCTGCATATGGTCCATCTCCCAGATGCTCAATTGAAACACGAGCCATGTCTTCATGAAGAATCTCTAAGCGAGTGTCCTCCGTCCTCATCAATGTCTACAATGCTTCCGATCCTGGTATCGCCTGCTCATAAAGTTCCTCCTCGATCATTGTCACTTCTGCAACATTTTCATGTGGTTCATCCCCCAATGCCTGCAATGTGCTTGGTCCAGGTTCAACTTGTTCCATGAGTTCTTCCTCGATCATATCCGCATCCTCAACATCCTCCCCAGAATCATCCATCGATGATGCTTGCGATGTGCTTGGCCCTGGTCCAACCTGTTCATCAAGTTCGTCCTCGACTTCTACCACATCTGCAACATCCTTGTGAGAATCATCCACCATCAATGCTTGTAATGTGCTTGGTCCTGGTCCAACTTGTTCATCAGCTTCTTCCTTGACTTCAATCACATCTACAACATCCTTTGGTTCGCCCATAGTGGGCTTCATGCCACCATGCTTCATCTTTCCAAGGTCTCTAAGCTTGAGAAGCTTATCAATTAACTTCCTTCGCTCTTCTTCCACCTTGTCCATTTCTGCTCGGAGAATTCTCACTTTCTTCATAATTCGAAACATTTCATCTTTTCTCATGCCAGATGTCCTCCTCTTGCACAATGTATCAATGGTCTGACTCGCCTCATCAAACTCCTTTTCCACTTCCTTCGACTTCTCTTTAATTTCTTTGAAGTTCATTTCCAATGAAACAAACTCATCCATCAAGCTTCAATACCACTTGCAAAACTGCAACGGTATCCCTGCTCAATAATAATAATAAAAAAGCCACAAAAATGTAGCTCTGATACCAACTGTCATGCCCTTATACCTATGGTAGTCTCCCAACCACTCTATAGACAGGTGCGGCACTACCTTATTTTTCTCTTTTCAAATACTCAATAAGTAGACTACGCCTAACTCAACACTTGTTTAATTAATCTTCCAAAGTGCTTCTGTGCGGAAATAAAATAGCAATAAACATCAATATCAAACCACATGAACACCCATACATTCAAGGGAGGGGCAAATCCCGTTAATAAGTCTGCCCAGTATTATGCTTCAATAAATATGTACAATCTGCAATAACTATACAACCAAGCCTCCATAAATGTGCTTGTACCTATGTCTAGCCTTAAAAACTTCCCAACAATTCAAAAAATCCAAAGGAACCCCAAAATTACCTTTCAGAACATGTTTCTGAAGTCTGCGCGAATTCTGGTTCGAGTGGGTCACTCGGGTCACAGACGCCATCGGCACCCTAAACGCGTTTCTGTACGCGGGTCACCGGGGTGACGGTCTGCACGCATTTCCTGTACGCGTTCAACCCGACCCGACCCGACCTTGCTGAATGAAATCCATGCCTTCAAACACTATTCCGCGCGTCTAGAATGCAGGCGCATTGCACGAACCTGACTCGACCTGAACGCGCCCGCCCTGAACACTGTTCTGCACACGTCCTGCGGGAGGAACCTGACTCGACCATGCACTAAACACTACACCACACGCACCTTGTGGAAGGAACCCAACTCGACCTGTGGGTGAACGCCGAATGGGTTTTTACCCGACTCGACCCACACTCTGTTTCCCTGCTGCGGCTTCGCCCTCCACCCTCGACCTTCGCTCTGGCTCGAGCATTAGCTTGCCAATGGTGGAATCAGCAAGATGTTGATGTCCTTCTTTCTTTCCTTTATCGTCCATCGCACTTCCTCCTTTCGTATGTGCCTTTGCCCACACATTGCTTCCATGGGTGGGGCTTGACCCATATAAGGCTGACCCAGTAAATGCCCATAAAGCCTTGGTTACGACGTGGCATTTCCTCCTTAACGTCGGCTTGCCACCACGGCTGGCCTATAAAACCTCCAAGCCAACACACGACCATTTTTGGACGCATTTATGTACGTCGCTCCTAAACGTCACACAGTCACCATGATAACGTTGCATAGTAGCCGACTGATGTTTTTATCCGTCGACGCACTCGTCTAAACTTTCGTCATGGTTTTCTTCGTTCGTTGCATGTCCACCGAACGCTTCCAACGCCTTTCGTCGTCGTCCTCGGCTCATGGGTCTTACAGGTGCGGTTTCCGTCACAGCAAGCGTATAATTGGACGGTCTCCATTGAGCAGGGACATGGAAACCTTACATTTCACACAGTTGGGCGACTGTCGTCACGGCGGGGCGAGGAAACCTGTCACACCCCTAGACCTTCAGTGACCTTTCAACCATGCTATAGACGGGGTGCGACACTACCGTACTTCTCCTTTTTGTAATACTCAAGTATGTAGACTACGCCTTTAACAACACTTTTTAAATTAGCTAATCAAATGTTCTTTAAATGTGCGGAAAACATGAACATCATCATCACATCCACAGTGTACACCCATACATACAAGGGAGGGGAAACTCCCAGTTAATAATGGTTCTGCCCGATAATATGTTTCATAAATATGAAATAGAGTATAAGTTCTAATCCAGCAAAAGACCCCCTTTGCTCTTTGGCAAGGAAATTCACTTTTTGTCCAAGCTTACAATGCTTGACAATCATTAACTAGCCCACAACAATCGTTTACAGCACTAGAATTCACCTCGGGAATATCCTGCATAAAACTGCCCAAGTGCTGTCGGGTCACTCGGGTCGGCACTGCAAATGATTTCAGAAATCCCTACGAGCTCTCTGTCTGTCCAATCCACTCCCCCAGCTATGTGGTTAGCTCCGTCCCATCAAAACGCACCTGCTTCAACTTTTGGCACTCAATTTCGACTCACGATGCCTTCAAAACGACCTCTGAACTGAAGCTCGGATCGTGCGGATGCCCTGCCCAACCCGACCTTGCACTGCGGACGCCCTGCGGAGAAGTTCCGCACGCCCTGCACGTCTGTGGCACGACTTGACCCGCGTGCTACCCAAATCGACCCGTCCTGTGGTGTGGATGCCTTGTGGAGGAATTCCCCACGCCCTGCATGTCAACAACCTGGCTCAACCCGCGCTCGCCCTGCGTTCACCGCCGCCGTGTTTCCTTAACCAACGAGCTGTTGGCTTAGCTCGTGGTGCTCCAATGCGCTCACACTCAGATGCTTGCTTGATCGTTGGTTGGATGACTTCTCTGTCATCCGCACACCGTATTAATATGTGTATCATGTGCGTGTCGTGGGTCACTCGGTCGACCCGAGACGACCCCCATCATTCAGCTGTCCGCCCACTCGTGTAGCGTCAACCACTCAACTCGTGCGTCAGTTCTATGACTCCGACTACGCTATGACGTTTCACCTGTAACGTCGCTTTTTCCAATGCCACCGCTGGCTATGTGTGACATGCCCGTGCCGCTCGCTGCCACACACCCGCGCCCATCCGGTTACTGTGCGACGGCTCGCCCGTAACGTTGCACGAAGCCCGAACGCCCGACGAGTGCGCCCGTTACCACGAACACGCCTCATGAAGTCTTGGGGCCTTACAAAACCCAACCTTCCCCGCATTTGGATGACTTCCACCGCGACGAGGCGTGGAAACCCCAAGTTCTAGAGATGGACCAGGGGAGCGGTTTCCGTCGCGCCGCGAAATGGGAGCCCCAAGTTCGCCAGGCATGGGCGGTTCTTCGCCGTGCCGCACGACAGAAACCATGAGTTCTGTAAACTTAGGTGATTACGGTCATGCCGCGATATGGAAACCAAATTTCCCCTCACCAGGGGCGTGGTTTTCGTCGGGGCGGGAGATGGAAACCGCAAGGTTCCCAGAACTAGGCAGTTTCCCTCGTGCCACGAAACAGAAGCCCCAAAGTTCCGCAGGCTTGGGCGGTTCTCCGTCGTGCCGTGACATGGAAACCCGAGCTCCCCACACCGAGGCCATGGTTTCTGTCATGGCGGGACATGGAAATCCTTGAGTTTCCCGAAATTGGGTGGTATCCGTCGTGCCGCAAAAAATGGGAACCCCCGAGCTCCGCGAGACCCTGGTGACGGTTTCTGTCGCACCGTGACATGGAAACTCGATGTTCCCCATACTTGGGTGGAATTTTCTGTCACGCTGCGGCATGGAACCCCCAAGTACCCCGTTGTAAGGCCCCAAGACTTCATGGGCACGTTCGATGGAACGGGCGCGCCGGTTGGGCGTTTGGACGAGTTCGAGCACCGTGCGACGTAACGGGCGCGCGTTGCACCATTGGAGAGTCACAGGCATGCGGGTGTAGCGAGGCGAGTCACGAGGGCAAGTTGGAGGAGAGGCGTGTTGAGTTAGACCAACACGGCATTGGCAAGACGAGTTATACCACAACGGAGCGCCCCTTGGGCGAGCTAGCTAACGGGCGAGTCGGTGGGTCGGCCGACATGTTGGGCGCGGCCGTCGCGACACTTCGTGGGTGGATGACCAAACGTGGGGGTCAACTCAGGTCGGCTGAGCACCCCACACTCCACGACACATTCGTATATATTGGCGAGCATTTGGCAAAGTGGAGGCATCAACGAAATCGATCAACAACAACGAATAGTCAAGGGTGCAACAACGAGTCCAATAACTCGTTGGTCGATGGCGTAACGACAACAAACGGGAGTCGGGTCGAGTCAGCTTGAGCTGGGCGAGTGCACCGTAGACCACTGCAGCTGCATCGTAGGTCAGGTCGGGTCGGGTCTAGGCGGGCGCCTCTGAACGGCGGGTCGAGTCGGGTCGAGTCTGGGCGCCGAGTAACGGCAACGGCCCAGCAGTAAAATTGTGATTCCGGGAGCGTCGGGCGTCGGATTGAGGTGCCGTAAAAAACAAAAGGTGCGTATTTCCGAGACACATCCAACCATATGGGTGAGGGACAGATTGGACACATGGTCAGCTAAGAAAACGCTTTGCACTAATTTGGAGCAACGACTGGGTGACCCGAGTGACTAGCACTTGGGCAGTTTTGGGCAGCACTTCCGACGGTGAACTTTGATGTTTGTACATGACTATTGTAAGCTAGTTTGAGGATCATAAAGTCTTAGAAATTTTCCAAGAGGAAAATAGCCTTGTCAAGGAGCAGGAGTGGCTCTTGCTGGATTGACTGTTGTACTTGTATTTTTATGAAACATATTATCCGGGCGGACTCATTTTAACAGGGAGTTGCTAATAACTAACGAATGTTGCTAAAGGTGTAGTCTGGGTACTTGAGTATTTAGAAAAGGAAAAGGTACGGTAGTGCCACACCTGCCTACAAGGCGTGGTTGGAAGACACCCGAGGTGTAGGGGCATGACAGTTGGTATCAGAGCTAGACAGAGTTGTAGGGTTGCAGGTTCTGTTGAAGCTGAATTATATATTTGGGGTTTCTCTTGAGACCTTAGCGAAGCAAGGCATTTGTCAGGGCTAGAGCTACAATGGAAGCTACAAGGGAAGCACGTTTTAAGGCTTTACAAAAGCTTGTAAACATGACAGAGTTCTTGAAGGAAATAAGGCAGCAACACTACAAGGCTCTTGTGCAAGTGAAGGAACACTTGGACCACATTGAAGATTAGGTAGTGGAGATGCGGACTTTCTTGAAAAACTTTCATAGGTTAACTGCTGAACTTGGAGAACCGAAGGATGTTGGGAATGTGGTTGAGGAGAAGGAAGAGCTTGTAGAACAAGTTGAGCCCGAACCAAGCACATTACAAGCATTGCAGGTTGAACCACACAAGGATGTTGCAGATGTAGAAGATGTCAAGGGTGAACATGATAACCAAGTTGGACTAAGACCGTGCACATTGCAAGCATTGTGGGATGATTCTCATGAGGATGATATGATGGAAGAGATGAAGGACGAACTTGTGACACAAGTTGAACCAAGACAAGACACATTGCAAGCATTGGTGGACAAACCACATGGAGATGTTGCAAATGTGGCCATGATCAAGGAGGAACTTGATGAGTAGGTTGTACCAGGATCGAACACATCAAAGGCATTGATGAGGATGGAGGACACTCACTTGAGGAGTTTTCATGGAGAGATGACTTGTGTTTCATGGAAGCATAAGGAGGATGGACCACATATGGAGATGAGGAAGAAGATGACTTCTTTGCCAACACCTTTGATGACTACTCCTTGGATGCCTATGTTGAGACCTTGTACATTGATGGAACAAGGGATATGGAATATTACAAACCTTGATGGGGCAGTTTGTGACCGTACACTTGAGGGTTCAAATGCCCTGGACAAGGGTGGAACGTGATGACCTTTGTGATGGAAAGGGTCATGCTTAGCCACATAGAATGGCAAGTGCCCGGCATGACCCATACACTACCTTGGTGGTAGGGCACGTTGTTGGAGTGGAATTCTTCATGGCTTCAACTAAAAGGGACCTCTTGGCAGAACTTTAGTGGATGAGCAGCTTGAAGGAAGTACTCACGTATATGATGGAGGTAGGAGTGACCGAGAGCACTTCACTTCGATGTTGGGACATGATGATGATGAGAGTTTAGTTGAGTTCACTTAGATGAACACATGGGCAGCCAAAGTCATGGACATGGACTACATGGAGAGCTTTATAGATGGACTGATGGGATGTTGTTCACCATGAGAAAATTGGACATTGGTTGGATGAGCAGCCTATGAGACATTCATATGTTTGCGGAGTGAGAACTTGTGATGGCACTCATGGCCAATACAAGTAGGCTTACCAACGCTTGGATATGATGAGGCATGGGAGTTCATGATGGAGATGCCTTGGTGGTACACACTTTGGCATGGGCTTGAGTCTACTTGACTTAGCCACACTTCTCACTTTTGATGATGCTTGGAGGATGAGACTACTTTGCATACAAGTAGCACATGGATTAGCATCATGGAAAGCATGTTGTGGATGAGATGGATACACTTCATGGACCCAGACATGGCACTTTGATGAGGTTCATTGTCATCTGCTTAGGACAATGATGACCTATAACTTACGAGCAGGCTATGGAGCGAGATGGGCACTTGATAGCAGGATTTTTTGGCAGTCGTGATGATGGGAGGAACATATGTTCTTGTGGAGGAGACGTTCGGTTGGATTAGCTACCCAACTTGTCACCAATGCAAGGGGCACCAACACATGATTTCTTGCAGAATTGAGACATGACCGAGGCATGTAGCAGATCAAGGGTGTTCACATCTGGATGCTATTCATATATTTATAGCAGAGTTGGAGACATGAACACATTTGGAAGATGTTGGAGCCATCAACACTTTGCGACGATAGTTGCGACGATACCGTGCACATGGGTGAAACGATAGTTCGTGCAACAAAACTTTGATGGCAGTTGCGACAATATTTCACACATGGAGTTGTGATGGACCGTGCGATGATGGGATGATGTTTTCAAGGGATGACAACACTTTGAAGTGGAGGAGGATGTAAGGCCCCCAGACTTCATGGCCGCGTTCGGTGGAACGGGCGCGCCGGTTGGGCATTTGGACGAGTTCGGGCACCGTGCGACGTAACGGGTGCGCGTCGCACCGTTGGAGAGTCATGAGCACGTGGGTGTAGCGAGGTGAGTCACGAGGGCGAGTTGGAGGAGAGGTGCATCGAGTTATACCAACACGACGTTGGCAAGACGAGTTATACCACAACGGAGTGCCCCTTGGGCGAGCTAGCCGACGGGCGAGTCGGTGGGTCGGCCGACGTGTTGGGCACAGCCGTCGCGATACT
The DNA here is from genome assembly GCA_034641835.2 of Pinus albicaulis. Lineage (NCBI taxonomy): Eukaryota > Viridiplantae > Streptophyta > Pinopsida > Pinales > Pinaceae > Pinus > Pinus albicaulis. The sequence continues at coordinate 1,525,077,053 of CM076579.1, forward strand.
TCGTGGGCAGATGAACAAATGTGGGGGTCAGCTTGGGTCGGCCAAGCACCCCACACTCCACAATGCATTCGTATATATTGGCGAGCATTTGGCAATGTGGAGGCATCAACGAAATCGATCAACAACAACGAACAGCCAAGGGTGCAACAACGAGTCCAATAACTCGTTGGTCGAAGGCGTAACGACAGCAAACGGGAGTTGGGTCGATTCAGGTCGAGCTGGGCAAGCACACCGCAGACCACCACATCTGCACCGTCTGGGTCGAGTCTGGGTCGAGTCGGGTCGAGTCTGGGCGCCGAGTAACGGCAACGGCCCAGCAGTAAAATTGTGATTCTGGGAGCGTCGGGTGTCAGATTAAGGTGCCGTAAAAACCAAAAGGTGCGTATTTCTAAGACACATCCAACCATATGGGTGAGGGATGTATTGGACACACAGTCAGCTCAGAAAACTCTCTGCACTTATTTGGAGCAACGGCTGGGTGACCCGAGTGACCAGGACTTGGGCAGCACTTTCGACGGTGACCTTTGATGTTTGTACATGACTGTTGTAAGCTAGTTTGAGGATTGGAAAGTCTTAGAACTTGGCCAAGAGGTAAATATCCTTTTCAAGGAGCAGGAGTGGCTCTTGCTGGATTGACTGTTGTACTTGTATTTTTATGAAACATATTATCCGGGCAGACTCATTTTAACAGGGAGTTGCCCCTCCCGTGTATGTATGGGCGTACATGTGGCTTGATATTGATGTTTATGTTTTATTCCGCATAATTGAAAGAAAAATTGATAATAACTAACGAATGTTGCTAAAGGCGTAGTCTGGGTACTTGAGTATTTAGAAAAAGAAAAAGTACGGCAGTGCCGCACCTACCTACAAGGTGTGGTTGGAAGACACCCGAGGTGTAGGGGCGTGAAACCCATGCTGGGGTTGCGGTTTCCATCACGGCGGGACATGGGAACCCCAGGTTTCCCAGACTTGGGGAAATTTTCCGCAGTGCCACGAAATGGAAACCCCGAGT